>CM059438.1:92458676-93051175 GCA_030390025.1 Squalus acanthias
CTCTCTCTGTCCTTCCTTCTGCTCTCCCGGGGGGCGGCGGCCTGCCTTACGTGCTTCAAGCAGCGCTCCTTGAGTTTCTCGATGCTGGTGTCCTCGGCCACCTCCTCCAGCCACTCGGCGCCCTCCATGGTGCAGATGTGGAGCCGCACCACCTTCCCGGCGAACATCCTCTCCTCCTGCACAAACATGGCCGCCGGCCCAGCAGATCGACCGCCGACTTTCACCAACAGTAAACGGCCGCCACCAAAAAAACAAAACACACCCTCCGGCCCTCCTCTCAGTCCCCGCTGCTCACACCGCCGACCATCGCACTGCACTAGACTGGGCCGGGCCCGGCCTGGCCTGCTGGGCTTGCCCCCGCCGCGCTCAACCTCCACTCTCCGCCCACCAGCGGCCTCACCGACCAGTGCCACCTTTCACCTTTCACCCGCTCTCCCACAGGGGGTCGCCCGCCTCCCCGCCACTGCGCATGCGCGCGCCGGGCAATGCATTCTGGTCGTTGTCGTTCCCACTCCCCCTACCCTCACCTGCTGCAGGCATTACCTGCATCACAGAACCATAAAAGACAGACTTGCATTTCTATAGCGCCTTTCACCCCCCCTCAGGACGTCCCAAAGCGCTTTACAGCCAATGAAGTACTTCTTGGAGTGCGGTCACTGTTGTAATGTAGGAAACGCGGCGGCCAATTTGCGCACAGCAAGCTCCCACAAGCAGCAATGTGATAACGACTAGATCATTTGTTTTTTTTTAGTGATTTTGGTTGAGGGATAAATATTAGCCAGGACACCGGGGAGAACTCGCCTGCTCTTCTTCGGAATAGTGCCGTGGGATCTTTTACGCCCGCCTGAGACAGCAGGCAGGGCCTCATCCGAAAGACGGCACCTCCGACAGTGCAGCACTCTCTCAGTACTGCACTGGAGTGTCAGCCTACATTTTTGTGCTCAAGAATGATACAACACGGAAGGAGGCTATTCGTCCCTTCGTGCCTGTGCCGGCTCTTTGGCAGAGCTATTCAATTAATCCCACTGCCCTGCTCTTTCCTCATAGCCCTGCAAATATTTTCCCTTCAAGTATTTATCCAATTCTCTTTTGGAAGTTACTATTGAATCTGCTTCCACCGCTCTTTCAGACAGTGCATTCTAGATCACAACAACTCGATGTGTCAGAAAATGTTTCCTCATGTCGCTCTGGTTTTTTTTGCCAATCACCTTAAATCTGTGTCCTCTGGTAACTGACTGTAGTGCCACTGGAAACACTTTCTCCTTATTTACCCTATCAAAACCATTCAGGGTTCAATGCACTCCAACAACCCTAAGTATAATACTTAGAATTGTACAGAATTTACAGCACAGAAACAGGCTGGGTGGGAGGGCGGGGTGGAGATTCTAGCCGTGTCTCCTGCACTGGCAAGGTGGAAATACCATTTCTTTCTCATTCATTTTGGAGTTGCACAAGTTTTCTAGGCTAAATGAACTTCCTTTAATCCTGCTGTGCATTCCTTTGTAATAGATGCAAACTGTGATATTCAAATTTACTTGGCTTATGGCTAAATTAAACTACAATTAATCTCTTTAATTTGCTGTGCATTCTCTGGTAATATATGCAAGATACGATATTCCATTGTAACATAGCCTAAATGAAAGATTTGCATTTTTATAGCATATTATAGAAAGAAAGAATTTGCATTTATATCGCACCTTTCATAACCTCAGGACATCCCAAAGTGCTTTACAACCAAGGAAATGCTTTTGAAATGCAGGCCGCGATTTTGCTGGCACTCAGAGGGCGGGTTTGGAGGCAGGTCCGGAGTTAAAATCAAAATGATTGACGGCTGGTTGCAAACCCGCCGCCATCCCGCCTCCACACAACTTTACAAAAGTGGCGGGTCTGCGAGTCCCGATCAGACCCGACACCAAACGGCGGAAGAGCCACTTAAGGCAGTTAACAGCTTGTTAACTGCCTGGATAATCCTATTTTGAAAGGCTTTTTCCATTTTGCAACATTTTCAGCATGTTCCACGTTGTGCGATAAACACGCCAGCTGCTCCTGCAGCATAAAAGCTGACCTATAACATGTCAGATGCCAGAACTTCTGTTTTGAGGTTTTGGAACACATTTTGCAGGTGTATTGAGATTGTAAGTGTTTAATCTGAGATCCATATGCACTGTGACCTCCTTGGAAAGCCCTCTCCCCACATTGACTGAGCGCTTATAACATCTATTCCTCAACTGAGATATATACCAGTAGAATGGGAACCATTTATACCCTCGCATCCTGGTCCTCAGAATCGGAGGAAGAGCAGCCACGGCAGCAGCAGAACCAGGCACACCAGCAGCACCAACAGGAGCGCCAACCTTCTCCTCAGCCACCTGATGCTGCACGGGGCAGAGGACGTCAGCGCAGGGCTGCACTGCGCCGCAGGAGATACCCCCAACACAGGGTTTACAGGCCGAGGATGAACTTCCTCAACATGACTGAGCAGCAGTGCCAAAGGAGGCTGAGACTTTCGCGAGAGGTAGTCGCTGACATCTGCACAATGCTGCACCAGCACCTGCAGCCCAGAGGAGCGGGTGGACACTCCTTACCAGTGGCTGTCAAAGTCACCACCGCACTTAAATTCTTTGCTTCAGGGTCCTTCCAGGGATCAGCAGCAGACATCAGCGGCATTTCCCAGTCGGCCGCAGAGAGTTGCATCACGCAGGTTACCGATGCCCTCTTTGCCAAGTCGCACAATTACATCCACTTCTCCACGGATGAAGCAAGTGTTACCACTCGTGCGGTTGGCATTGCAAATATGGCAGGCCCCCCAAGGGTTCAGGGCGTCATAGACTGCACACATGTGGCCATTAGGGCACCTCATCACAACCCAGCTATATTTGTGAACCGCAAGGGTTTCCACTCCCTTAACGTCCAGCTGGTGTGTAACCACAGGAAGAACATTATGCATGTTTGAACATAAGAACATAAGAAATAGGAGCAGGAATAGGCCACTTGGCCCCTCGAGCCAGCTCCACCAAGTTCCCTGGCAGTTGCCATGACTCGTTCATCCTGCGGCAGTCCGCTGTGCCTCAGCTGTTCAATCCGCCAACCCAATTTTCCGGATGGCTCCTTGGAGACAAGGGCTATCCCCTGAAGATGTGGCTAATGACACCGATGAGGAGGCCATCAAACGAAGCTGAGGAGTGCTACAATGTGAGCCACATTTCCACCAGAAGCATCATAGATCAAATCATCGGCTTGCTCAAAATGCAATTCAGATGCCTCGACAGATCTGGTGGAGCTCTACAGTACGCACCAGCCAGGGTGTCCAGAATCATCGTGGTCTGCTGTGCACTGCACAACATCGCACAGCAACGTGGCTTAGCGCTGCCTGAGGAACAAGTGTCACAGCGCACAGCCTCCTCCTCCTCCTCCTCCTCAGAGGAGGAGCGGAATGAGGCGGCAGATGAGGAAGACCTTGCGGAGGCGGCTGTGCCAGTTCCACCAGCATGCAAGCACATTGCTGGCCGTGAGGCAAGGGATACACTAATCCATGCCAGATTTGCGCAACTTTACGCAGCAAACACATGTGGCTGGCACATGGAAATGAGTGTTTGCACGACCTTCATTAAACACCATACAGCTTCTGTACAATAAATTGTGCATTCCTATCACTCCCCCCACCATCACTACAGATGAAATGTGCCCTGACCCCTCACTGTGCAACTTCCATTTCTGAGCATGCATAGACCAACTCTTTGAATCTTTGAGATCGCATTTCTTTAATACAACTGAAATAACGATGACAAACGTAACTTTGTATTATATCAAAACACCCAAGTGAGTACCCTTGTGACTATTTGTGTGTTAACTTTCTCTTACTCGTGCTTCTACGTGGTGCTTCCCCATGTGGCTTCAGCAGATGTAGAGGCAGCTTGCTCACTTCACTGCTGCGCCTGCCTAGACGTCTTTGGCGGGCGTCCTCTGGGTTTGGGAGCCTGGGAGGGCTCCTGCAACAGTCTGCTCCTCCTGCAGCTGTGCAGGGGCTGAGACGGCCATCTCAGTTGGGTGAGGAATCTGGGGCTCTGACTGAGGGCTCTGCAGTGACATGGGAGTGTGAGCGGTTGGAGAGGAGCCCACACTTCCTTGTTGTCGACCACCAACATCCCTCTCATGGGTCACCCGCACTTCACTGCTAGCAAGTAGCTGGAGAGCACCTTGCTGCACATCAGTGGGGCCATGAGGACCCATCTCTATGCTGAGATTCCTCATAACAAGGACATCCATACACCTCTGGTTTCTCTCCTCAATAGATGCCCATCTATCCTCCATAGATGATCATCTATTTAGAAGTGTTACCATGTTCTGTTGTGTCTGGCGATTTATGTCCTCCATGGAGGTTGCCATCCTTTCCATGGCGGCACCTACATTCGCCATTGCGTGCACCACGGCATTGCTCATGTTTGAGATGGACTCCTCCATTCTCTGCACACTCGCAGTTACTGTGGTTGCAAACCCTGTCAGAGGCTCCTGCACTTGTTCCTGAAGCTCCAGCACCGCTCTCTTTCTGGATGGTCCCAGAGGCACAGCGTCCACATGCAGCTGAGCAGAGCTAGGAGCGTCCAGCGCCCTCCGACGAGGACTCTCCTGTGCTGTCCCTGTCTCCACCATCTGCTGATGCTCACTTGTGAGCTGTGATACACCAGGTGACAACACTAATCCATCTCGCGATTGACCCAGCGAGGTGTGCGTCTCTGCGCTGGTGCTGGGTGCGCTCATTTCTGCTGGCTGCTGTTCCCTCAGAGGCTGCAGCTTCCTCTGAGGAGTTGTCCGGCTCTTCCTCCTGGACAGTGGGGAGGGGGGCTCTCGATGGTCCTGTGGGGGAGTAAAGGCATGAGTTAGACATGTGATATTATCGTAGCAGACACATCCCATTGTGCAGATGATCAGAACTCAATCTGTATGAACATCAGATGCCATATCAGTCACTCATGAAATCTAAATGAGAGGGTTGCAAATCTATTCTGTCACCAGCTTGCTCTACTGCGCCCATCTCTCCGTCTCCACACTTCCAGCTCCTCTGCACCTCCAACGATCTTGATAGCAGCCTCCTCAGCGTTGGTCAAATGCACCATGGAAGGTAGCCCTCCTCCTGTCCTCCCCCTCGCCCTCTTATTGTGGGCTCTCTTTTCCTGCAATGAGGGAGACAAGAGGAGTTTGAGCGAGAATGTTGGAGTGAGTGTAGAGAATCCATAGCATAGATGCTTAGAGGGAGACAAAGATGGAGTGAGGTGCCAATACCAAGGTGCCTCCCTGTGTGTTGTTAGTTGTTGCCATTGCATAACAGTGAGAGCGAGTGTGAGGGGTGCATAGTAGAATGGTGGAGTGATTCTGTACATAGAGAGAGAGAGAGGGATGGTTAAGGGTGCAAGGGATGTATGGGTAAGTTGGGATGTGCAGGAGTAGGTTGACAATGCAGAGTGCTGGTGATGAGAGGAGAAGGGGAGCAGATTGAAGGTAAGTGTGATGTTATACTCACTTTTGCTGAGCGTAGCAGATCATTGAACCTTTTCCTGCACTGAACCCAGGTGTGACCACACAAAGACCTGGCGCTAACCTCCTCGGCAATCTGCAGCCAGGCTGCCTTGGTTTGCTGAGGAGGCTTCCTACGTCCATTGGAGGGAAACAGAACCTCCTTGCGCCCTCTCACATCCTCCACAAGAGCATGGAGGGAGTCATCATCAAATCGGGGAGAAGCCTTGGTTCTTGCAGCAGTCATCTCGCAAACAAA
Organism: Squalus acanthias; assembly: GCA_030390025.1. Taxonomy (NCBI): domain Eukaryota; kingdom Metazoa; phylum Chordata; class Chondrichthyes; order Squaliformes; family Squalidae; genus Squalus; species Squalus acanthias. The sequence continues at coordinate 92,464,447 of CM059438.1, forward strand.
ACCACTGAGGAGCATCAGAAAGTGAATAAAACCCAAAGGCTGCAGGGGCCCCTTAAATGCAGCTGAATCGAAGACGTCAGCAGAGGTGAGCAGCAGACCTGAACCCACTGATTGGGCCGGGTAACGCGCACGGCGGGCTTAATAAGCCCAGTTAACTCAAAATCCTTATCGCAGTGCGGCTGAAACTGACAGTGGGACCGGAACCCGCCGACCAGCAAACCCGCCTCCGATGGCAAAATCCAGCCCATAGTCACTGTTGTAATGTCATTTGTGCACAGCAAGAGTCCCACAAACAACAATGAAATAAATGGCCAGATAATCTGTTTTAGGGGTTGGTTGAGGGATAAATGTTGGCCAGGACAACTCCCCTGCCCTTCTTCAAATAGTGCCATGGGATCTTTAACCTCCACCTGTGAGGGTCTAATATCTCATCCAACAGTGCAGCGCTCCCTCAGCACTGCACTGGAGTGTCAGCCTAGATTACGGGCTCAAGTCTCTGGAGTGCGACGATAAACTCACAATCTTGTGACTTAGAGGTGGGGGTGCCACCCACTGCGCCATGCTGACACATCAGATCAGATCAGAGCAGTTGCTGCACCCCATGGCCCCCTGGAAGAAAATTTAAAATCAATTACCAAACCAAAAAATATAAGAAAATATATCTCAATGAAAACCCAGATATGTTATGAAATTACAACAATATAGAACTAAAATTTTCACAGTTCATGAATGGAGAATCTGAATGTTTTTCACCGACATGACATAGGTTTAAAAAAAAGTGAGGTAAGCATTGTAAATCCAGATGTGCCGAGCCTACGTTAATTGGAAGCTGGTTTCGAGGAATCTCCTGGTTGCAGGTGCCTTCCAGGCCTGCAGGGGGCAGTCTTTACTCAGGCTTTCTGTACTGTTGCACAAAACAGTTTTCTGCTTTTCACTTTCTGAGAAAGATTTCTACAAGGAACCACACTCAGTTTCCAAAGGCTTATTTATAATACAAATAAAAATACAACTGAACCAGACACTGAACAAGAACTTGTGTTGCTGAGGGTGGAGGGAGTGGAAAAAACATTCACTCCCTCCACCACCGGCGCACCGTGGCTGCAGTGTGCACTATCTACAGGATGCACTGCAACAACTCGCCAAGGCTTCTTCAGCAGCACCTCCCAAACCCACCACCACTACCACCTAGAAGGACAAGGGCAGCAGGCGCATGGGGAACACCACCACCTCCAAGTCACACACCAGCCCGACGTGGACACATATCGGCCGTTCCTTCATCGTCGCTGGGTCAAAATCCTGGAACTCCCTCCCTAACAGCACTGTGGGAGCACCATCACCACACGGGACTGCAGCGGTTCAAGGCGGCTCACCACCACCTTCTCAAGGGCAACTAGGGATGGGCAATAAATGCCGGCCTTGCCAGTGACGCCCACATCCCAAGAATAAACAAAAAAAAAGCCACTCAGGATTTTTAAACACTTGTGATTCATGTGAAATGGATTTTTCAAAATCCCCCTGGCAGAAGATGAAAGAACGAAGCTTGCCCATCCCCCTCACTCTGTAGCAGCACCACCTCCAGACCCTTGCATGGAGCTGTGTTAGAACTCCATGGTACAGTAGTGTGGTTGCTAGGGTGCTGCACTTGGTGATGAATTCAAATCTGATCTTGGCAAGTTGTGAAGTTAGATTCAATATATCAACTGTGGCTCAGTGGTAGCACTCTTGCCTCTGATCCAGAAGGTCATGGGTCCGCGTCCCACTCTAGAGACTTGAAGCACATAATCCAAGCTGACACTTCCGGGCAGTACTGAGGGAGCGCTGCACTGTCAGAGGTGCTGCCTTTTGGATGAGACGTTAAACCAAGGCCCCGTCTGCCCTCTTAGGTGGATGTAAAAGATGTCATGGCACTATTTCGAAGAAGAGCAAGGGGACTCCTCTATGGTGTCCTGGCCAATATTTATCCCTAAACCTGCATCACTAAAAAAACAGATTATCTGGTCATTATCACATTGCTGTTTGTGGGAGCTTGCTGTGTGCAAATTGACTGCTGCGTTTCCTGCATTACAACAGTGACTACACTTCAAAAGTACTTCATTGGCTGTAAATCCCTTTGGGATGCTCTGAGGTAATGAAAGGTGCTATAGAGATGCAAGTCTTTCTTTTTCCTTTACCTGATCAATTTGTGGGTTGAAACCAAGAAAAATGTGACTATGAAAGCTGCCGGACTGTTGTACAATCCCAACGGGTTCACTGATGTTCTTCAAGGAATGGACCTGTCAACCCTCCTGGGTCTGGGCTACACGTGACTCCAGTCCCATACTACGTGGTTGACTCAAGCAGGCGATGACTACATAGAAGACATGTTTGGGTGATGCAGGTACAGTAGTGTCATGGTGATGAAGTGGCCTACCAAATAGCTTAGTTGTACAAACAGTCGCTTAAAGAAAAAGGCCCACTACCCCATCACATTCTCAGGGCAACTAGGGATGGGCAACGAATGCTAGCCTGGTCAACATTGCTCACCTCTCCAGAACAAATTTTTTAAAAGATGAATTGCTGGACAATAGAAGCTACTTGAAGCTAAATCAGTGTCAAAGCAGTGGGAGGTATTCAAGGAGGAGATCCGGAGGGTTCAGACCAAATATGTGCCCTTAAAGAAAAAAGGTGGGACTAACAAATCTAGAGCCCCCTGGATGTCTAGGGACCATGATGCGGAGATGCCGGTGTTGGACTGGGGTGGACAAAATTGAGAGGTCGCACAACACCAGGTTATAGTCCAACAGTTTTATTTGAAATCACAAGCTTTCGGAGCTATCGATCGCCCCTTCCTCAGGTGAAGTACTGAGGAAGGGGCGATCGATAGCTCCGAAAGCTTGTGATTTCAAATAAAACTGTTGGACTATAACCTGGTGTTGTGCGACCTCTCAATTTTGTCTAGGGACATACAGGGTAGGATAAAGAAAAAAAAGGGAGGTGTATGACAGATACCGAGGGCCAAATACCCCAGAATCTTTAGAGGAGTACAGAAAGTGCAGGGGTGCAATTAAAAAGGATATTAGGAAAGCAAAGAGAGAGCATGAAAAATTCTTGGCAAGTAAAATCAAGGAAAACCCAAAATTGTTTTATAAATATATTAAGAGTAAGAGGATAACTAAAGATAGGGTAGGGCCTAGTAGAGATCATGAGGGTAATCTGTGTGTAGAGGCGGGAGACGTCGGTAGGGTTCTTAATGAATACTTTGCGTCTGTTTTCACAAAGGAGAGGGGCGAAGCAGACATTGCTATCAGGGAGGAGGAGTGTGAAATATTAGATGAAATAAACATAGTGAGAGAGGAAGTATTAAGGGGTATAGCAGCTTTAAAAGTGGATAAATCCCCAGACCCGGATGAAATGTATCCCAGGCTGTTAAGCGAAGCAAAAGAGGAAATAGCAGAGGCCCTGACCACCATTTTCCAATCCTCTCTGGTTTCAGGTGTGGTGCCGGAGGACTGGAGGACTGCTAATGTGGTACCCTTGTTTAAAAAGGGAGAAAAGGATAGACCGAGTAATTACAGGCCAGTCAGCCTAACCTCAGTGGTGGGAAAATTATTGGAAAGAATTCTGAAGGACAGGATAAATCTTCATTTAGAAAGACATGGATTAATCAAGGATAGTCAGCACGGATTTGTTAAGGGAAGGTCGTGTCTGACAAACTTGATTGAATTTTTTGAGGAGGTAACAAGGAGGGTAGATGAGGGTAGTGCGTTTGATGTAGTGTATATGGACTTTAGCAAGGCTTTTGATAAGGTTTCACATGGCAGACTGGTCATGAAGTTAAAAGCCCATGGGATCCAGGGCAAAGTGTCAAGTTGTATTCAAAACTGGCTCGGAGGCAGGAAGCAGAGGGTAATGGTTGATGGGTGTTTTTGTGACTGGAAGGCTGTTTCCAGTGGGGTTCCACAGAGCTCAGTACTAGGTCCCTTGCTTTTTGTGGTATATCAATGATCTAGACTTGAATATAAGGGGTATGATTAAGAAGTTTGCAGATGATACTAAAATCAGCTGTGTGGTTGATATTGAAGAAGGAAGCTGTAGACTGCAGGAAGATATCAATAAATTGGTCAGGTGGGCAGAACAGTGGCAAATGGAATTCAATCTGGAGAAGTGTGAGGTATTGCATTTGGGGAGGGCTAACAAGGAAAGGGAATACACATTAAATGGTAGGACACTGAGTAGTGTAAAGGAACAAAGGGACCTTGGAGTGCATGTCCACAGATCCCTGAAGGTAGCAGGCCAGGTAGATAAGGTGGTTAAGAAGGCATACGGAATGCTTGCCTTTATTAGCCGTGGCATAGAATACAAGAGCAGGGGGGTTATGCTTCAACTGTATAAAACACTAGTTAGGCCTCAGCTAGAGTACTGCGTGCAGTTCTGGTCACCACATTACAGGAAAGATGTGATTGCACTAGAGAGGGTACAGAGGAGATTTACAAGGATGTTGCTGAGAGTATAGAATCTTAGCTATGAGGAAAGACCGGATAGGCTGGGTTTGTTTTCCTTGGAACAGAGGAGGCTGAGGGGAGACCTTATTGAGGTGTATAAATTTATGAGGGGCCTAGATAAAGTGGATAGAAAGGACCTATTTCCCTTAGCAGAGGGGTCAAAAACCAGGGGGCACAGATTTAAAGTAATTGGTGGATTGTTGAGAGGGGATTTGAGGGGAAATTTCTTCACCCAGAGGGTTGTGGGGGTCTGGAACTCACTGCCTGAAAGAGTGGTAGAGGCAGAAACCCTAACCACATTTAAAAAGTACTTGGATGTGCACTTGGGATGCTGTAACCTGCAGGGCTACGGACCAAGAGCTGGGAAGTGGGATTAGGCTGGATAGCTCTTTGCTGGCCGGCGCGGACACGATGGGCCGAAATGGCCTCCTTCCGTGCTGTAACTTTCTATGATTCTATGATTCTACAATCAAGTCAATGGACCCAGCTCGACAACATCAATGAGGTCTCGGTGTATTGTAATACGGAGTCTGCCCGTTCGATAAATATCTGACCACACAGGTACCCAAAATTGTTTTTTTACAATGTAACAAAATCAGCTGGGCGCACTGCAGCTGACGGTGATATGCAGGGTCAACACAATATCATGTGGTATAATGATAATCAGCCCCTGGTATAAATAAGGGCACGTATGTGGAGCCACCTAGCTTATATGTCAGCTGTGACTCAGTGGGCAGCACCCTCGTCTCTGAGTCAGAAGGTTGTGGGTTCAAGTCCCACTCCAGAGACTTGAGCACAAAAATCTAGGCTGACAGTCCCAGTGCAGTGCTGAGGGAGTGCCGCACTGTCGGAGGTGCAGTCTTTCGGATGAGATGAAAAACCGAGGCCCAGTCTGCTCTCTCAGGCGGGCGTAAAAGATCCCATGGCTGCTATTTCGAGGAAGAGCAGGGGAGTTCTCCCCGGTGTCCTGGGGCCAATATTTATCCCTCAATCAACATAATAAGAATAGGTTTTCTGGTCATTATCACATTGCTGTTTGTGGGAGCTTGCTGTGAGCAAATTGGCTGCCGCGTTTCCCACATTACAACAGTGACTACACTTCAAAAAAGTACTTCATTGGCTGTAAAGCGCTTTGGGGCGTCCGGTGGTCGTGAAAGGCGCTATAGAAATGCAAGTCTTTCTTTTTTCTCCTTTTTTTTTCTTTTTTTCCAACCTCTCTCAAAATCGTAGCCTTTCTCTATTTTATCAACACTACTACGGTCACTGCTACTTCGAATTTTACTGTCATTTCTTTTAAGCTTCAAATGTGCTTCCAACGCACTTTCCTCCATCTTCAGCCTCATGGTGTTGGAACCAAAAGTATTTAACTGTAAGAGACATCAGAGAGTCTGTCTCTACTGTTTCACCATCTTTCTCCTCAGTCTTTATTATACTTCTATCCATCCAAACCATATCATTTCTCTCATTAAAGGCACCTTGCCTCTTTGGGTCAGCAAAGCCTTTGACCCTGAACTCCCCGACTAACTTAGGCCTTCAGCGCCCAGCTTTTAAGGGCAAAGCTTGAAGAGCAGAAAGAATGAACTTGCATTTATATAGCACCCTTCACGTCATCAGGACGTCCCAAAAGTGCTTCACAGCAAATTAGGCACTTTCGAAGTGTGGTCACTGTTGTAATGTAGGCAAACACAACAGCCAATTTGCACACAGCAATGAGATGAATGACCAGGTAATCTGTGGGTTTTTTCTAAGTGGTGTTGGTTAAGAAAGAAAGACTTGCATTTATATAGCGCCTTTCACAACCACCGGACGTCTCAAAGCGCTTTACAGCCAATGAACTACTTTTGAAGTGTGGTCACTGTTGTAATGTGGGATATGCGGCAGCCAATTTGCGCACAGCAAGCTCCCACAAACAGCAATGTGATAATGACCAGATAATCTGTTTTAATGATGTTGATTGAGGGATAAATATTGGCCCCAGGACACCAGGGATAACTCCCCTGCTCTTCCTCGAAATAGCAGCCATGGGATCTTTTACGTCCACCTGAGAGAGCAGGCGGGGCCTCGGTTTAACGTCTCATCCGAAAGACAGCACCTCCGACAATGCGGCACTCCCTCAGCACTGCACTGGGAGTGTCAGCCTAGCTTTATGTGCTCAAGTCCCTGGAGTGGGACTTGAACCCACAACCTTCTGACTCAGAGGCGAGTGTGCAGCCCCCTGAGCCACCGCTGACACTTAAGGATTAAGGGATAAATGCTGAACAGCACACCAGAAGAACTCCCTTCTTCTCTTCAAACGGTGCCATGGGATTTAAAAGACTGCCTTCTGAAGGTCTTGGAGAAGGAGGAGGTAGTTGCTGTAGGAACAGGACAGAAGGCAGAAGTGCTCAAGATTGGGACAATGTTGTGGTGCAGAGTCCCAGAATTCTTTACAGAGAGAGTTTATGAGATGGATGAGGGAAGCCAGATAGTTCCTCAACACAACAAGAAGTAACATTTATATAGCATCTTTTGCATCATGAAATGCCACCGACATTTTATGGAGAGCAGTAGCTATCGAGCGAGAAGTAGAAGAGAAATTATGAAGGTACAGTCAAAGAGATAGTTTTGAGGAGGCTTGTGAAGATGGGGCGAGAGGTAGCAAGTCAAAGAGAATTCAGCAGCATGGCCCTGCCATTGTTAGCGGAGCAGAGGGAGAGGGTGCACAGTAGACTAGGGTTGGAAGAGAGGGGATGAGTGCGGGACCGTCGAGAGGAAGATAAGTATGCGAATTTTGAAGAGGGCAGGCAAGGGGAGCCAGTGGCAGTCTGTGAGCACAGACAGGGTGATGAGTGTGCAGGAGTTGTGCAGGATAGGATACAGACCGCAGAGCACTGGAGGTCTTGGAGTGCGCGTCAAGTGGAGCTTGGGAGGCCATGTTGTGAAAATCAAGCCTCGAGGTGGCAAAGGAATGGATGAAGGATTCAGGAGTTATGGGAGGAGCAAAGCCAAGTGATGTTCTGTAGGTGAAAGCTTCACTTGACACAAAGTCCAAGACCTCCTATTCTGCAATGGACTTAAGGTGTGGTTTGAAGTTCAGCCCAGGATTGAACAGATGGATCTGTGTGAGCAGCCAAGAAGGGAGAAGGAACAAGTTCACAGAATCACCACAGTGCAGATAGAGGCCATGTCGGCCCATCAATTTATCATAGCCAAATCAACCTAACCCGCACATCTTTGGACTGTGGGAGGAAACCGGAGCACCCGGAGGAAACCCGCGCAGACACGGGGAGAATGTGCAAACTCCACACAGACAGTCACCCGAGGCCGGATTCGAACCCGGGTCCCTGGTGCTGTGAGGTAACAGTGCTAACCACTATGCCACCGTGTTGTTGGGGTAAAGTGTTTCTGGCGAACCAGATAGCTCATCCGAAGCTTGATGTCAGATCGGCAACTGGATAGGACAGTGATGGTGTGGAATCAAGGGCAGTGGTGCAGAGATAGAGTTGGGGATCATTGGCATTCATATGGAACCTGACCCCATATTTGCGTTGATGTAACTGAGATACAGGATACAGATATAGAATGGGAAATGAAAATGATGGAGCTTGGGCGTGTTGTAGGTGGCCATTCAGGCACAGGAGGAGAAACCAACAGAGGAGATGTACCGATTGTATTGGGACAGGTAGGAATGCAAACATAATATGGTGGAACCATAGAGATGGATCATGGAGGAGAGGTGGTAGAGGAAGTTGGAATGTTAAATTGCATTGAAGGCTGTGGAGATATTGACTAGGGCAGGAAGAGATACCACGTTCTGGTCGCAATCACACAGTTGTGTCATTGGTGATTCTGACCAGGGAGGAAACCAGTCTGGAGGGACTTCAATAAGGAGAGCTGGGAGATGTAAACATGGAGTGGCATGATGTTAATGCACTGGAGAACCTTCGAGTGGGAGGACAGATTGGAGATGGGGCAGTAGTTTGAGAGACAGATGTCAAGAGCAGGCTTTTTGAGAAAGAGTGTGACAACAGCAGCACTGTGGTGGTGGTGGGGAATAGAGCCTGATGTCCCTCCAAATACAACGGAATTGCCCTGGCCCCAAGTCACTAATGGAGACCAAAGCCCTCTTCATGTTACTGAGCTGCTTCAAGAAGATGATGGCATTTAGCCAAGTGGCTCTGTATCTCACAACAGGGAGACCGAACTCAGTGCGGTTGTAAGATTATGACACTAAATCAGGTGCTAGAAATTGCTTCAGCTTCCCCTCTGCCCCCCCCCCCCCCCTCCCACCCCCCCCGCCTGTTCCCCAATGAGAGGAAGGGAGAAAAATAAGCTGCGGTTCTCAGAGGGGAGACATGGAGAATTTTTTTAACACAGCCAGTTGTTATGATCTGCAATGCGCTGCCTGAACGGGTGGTGGAAGCAGATTCAGTAGTAACTTTCAAAAGGGAACTGGATATATAAATACTTGAAAAGGAAAAATTTTCAGGGCTATGGGAAAGGAGCAGGGGGGAGTGGAACTAATCGGAGAGCTCTTTCAAAGAGCCAGCACAGGCACGATGGGCCGAATGTCCTCCTTCTGTGCTGTGAATTGGGCAATGTTTTACCTGTTTATTGTGTATAAAACTGTATTTTTTCCATGAAGCTCTCAGACAGCTGACAAAACCAAACCATGATTTCATCGGCTATCCTCCTCCTTTACCGGTTGCTTGATTGGTGGCCCTTTGTTGGCGATTGATTCTCCCGCGACGGGAGAGTTAAATCACCAGAGGGGTGGGTTTCCATGGGGACAGTGGGGTCGAATTTCTGCCGGAGCTACCTGACCTCCCGCTGTAACTTTGGCGGAAGATCGGCAGAAAACCCCAGTGGTTCCGTCTACGCCGATTCTCCAATCCCGAAAGCTCCCAATTTGTCCCAGCATCCACAGCCTTTTGGGGGGCGGAGAGAGAATTCCAGATTTCCACTACCCTTAGTGTGAGAAAGTGCTGCCTGATTTCGCCCCTAAACGGCCTTTAAGATTATGTCCCCCTCCTTCTTGATTGCCCCAGCGGAGGGAGTAGCTCCTCCCTATCTGCCCCACGGATAGATCATTTTAAACTCCTGGGTCAGATCACCCCCCCAATCTTCTAGGCTCAAGGGACCACAAGCCAAACTTATGCAACCTCTCCTCATAGATTTAACCCACCAAGAAAATATTTGTGTTGCAAAATACCAGGCTCATGAATGGATGTGTTGCAAGTCATGATGGCAAAATTGTTAAAAAATATATATAATTTTTAAAGTGAAGCCATGGTGAAAGTGATATTGGAACAGTGTGCAATAAAGTCTGGCTTTTGATGCTGTGTGGCTGGGCTGTGCTTATTCTCTCTCCCTCCCTCCCTCCCTGTCAGGGATGTGCTCAATTATTTATTGATGGGTAATGATCCTGTTACTGTTACCTAGACGCCTGGAGCCAGAGAAAGGTGTCAGGGATCTGCTCGAACTTCACCATAATTAATCATTGTGCAAAAAAAAACCAATGTATAGATATTGACTTTTATCTGTCGCCGGTTTAAACGCGGAGAGGCTATAAGGCGGCGGGGCTGGTTTGATTGTTTCCACTTTTTCTTCGTCTCCTGGTATGTTTCCTTGGAAGGTCCTCAATGCTGGGCGCGTTTCACAGCAATGAAGTTTGCTGAACATCTGTCGGCGCATCTAACGCCGGAATGGAGGAAACAGTACATCGAATACGAGGTGGGGGCTTAACGCTCGTATTATTTCATTAAACTGTCTCTAAACTAGATCGTAGACGGTGGATTCGAGGCGAACCTCGTTTATTTCATTCTATCAATGAAAGTGAGGGGCGAAACTGCAGCGAGAAGGAACTCACTCGCGGAAATTGACTCGATGGCCAACAATCTTAAAAGTTGGGTCGCAAAATGTCGAGGCTCAGTGTGTGTGTGGGCGACCTGTTCAAATCAGACCCTTGCCTGTGTGTCCCCCATTCAGACTTTTAACGGGAGTTTTTCTATATCAATAGTAACTTTATTTTTTTTGAAATTCCCAGCAACGTCTTCTTAAGAGCTTCTTTACTTCGACAGTCGTTAGCCAATCTCTGATAAGATTTAATTATATCTTTTAAAAACAATTCATCATTTTTATTTTGTTGCGTGGGGGTGGTGTTTCAATCAATTGCCCACAGGAAGAGCTGGCATTCGGGGCAAGTGTGGAGAAGGATGAACGAGTGGAGATGCTGGGCTCAGATGGTAGCTCTGTTGTGTTAAAGTCAGAAGGTTGTCCCAGTCCCAGCACAATCTAAGCTAATGCTCCAGTGCAGTGGGGTGCTGCATTGTAAGAGGTCTTGTTCCTCAGAGATGCTCAACCAGGTCTCCTCTGTCGGGTAGACTTTAAAGATCCCATGGTTTTAAGCAAAACAGATCAGGGTGCCCTGGCCAATATTCGTCCCTCAACCAACACCCTGTTAAAAAAAACCCAGATGAACTAGTCATTCATCTCATTGCTGTCTGCGGAATCTTGATGTGTGCAAAATGGCTGCTGTGTTTGCCTGCAACAACAAGAGCTGTTTGGAGGAAGAAGGGGAGGACCAATGGATGGATGGACGGATGCCAGGCAGGTCAAAGGTGCCCTGTGCCCATCGCTCCTTAAGGCAGAGGTGCGCATGCCTCCCTTTAGCAGAGGGCGAGTGTGTGTGTGGAGGCTCCCTGTTACCAAAGGAAACTGGGACAACAGACCAGATGGCACAAACGAGACCAGTGAAGGCCTGACTCGCCATGGCGCTGGGTGTTTCCTCGGGAGCGCCCCGACCACGGTTTCAGTGGTACAGAGCCCACCATTCACACCGACCCCGCTTACCCAGGACAGCCGCCTATATTGGGGAAATGGCGCTAACCGTTTGCCATCGCCGTAGGCGTCAGTGTTAAGCAGGCCGGCTATTTTGGGCTGTGTGTGTGTGTGTGTGGGGGGGGGGGAGGTCACCTTCCACCCGCCCTTCGACCTGCAGCACTGTTTTAATGCATTTTGCGCACCCCCGATTTTAATCGCTCCGCCATTGGCGGCCGCGCCTTCAGCCATCTTAGGCCCTCAGCTCTGGCATTCCCTCCCTAAGCCTCTCCGCCTCTCCGCCTCTCTCTCCTCCTTTAAGACGCTCCTTAGCACTTACTTCTTTCACCAAGCTTTTGGTCACCTGTCCTAATATCTCCTTATGTGGCTCGGTGTCAAATTTTGTCTGATAATCGCTCCTGTGAAATGCCTTGGGATGTTTTACTATGCTAAAGGCGCTATATAAATGCAAGTTGCTGTTCTTTATTTGAATCACCCCCTTATTAAGTGTTAATTCCTGAAACACATTCTCAAACCCGGCAACGGTTCAGGAACTTTGAAATTAATCAGGGCAGTTCGAAGGCAACAATCGCCACTGTCTAACTGTTACTGTAACAGAAGCTGATGATTATACGGACAAAGAAACAGATATAAATTTAGCAAATCCTCATTTCATTTTATTATTTAAATCCATAAAATTTCATTTTTATTACATAGAATTACATAGAATTTACAGCACAGAAACAGGCCATTCGGTCCAACTGGTCTATGCCAGGGTTGATGCTCCGCACGAGCCTCCTATCAGCATAACCTTTTATTTCTTTCTCCCTCTTGTACTTATCTAGCTTTTCCTTAAATGCATCTCTGCTATTCGCCTCAACTACTCCCTGTGGTAGCGAGTTCCGCATTCTCACCACTCTCTGGGTAAAGAAGTTTCTCCTGAAATTCCTTATTGGATTTATTAGTGACTGTCTTATATTGATGGCATCTAGCTTTGAATCCCCCAGAAGTGGAAACATCTTCTCTACATCTAACCTATCAAACCCCTTCATAATTTTTAAGACCTCTGTTAGGTCACCCCTCAGCCTTCTCTTTCCTAGAGAAAAGAGGCCCAGCCTGTTCAGTTATCCAGATAGTTATAACCTCTCAGTTCTGGCAACATCTTTGTAAATCTTTTATGCATCCTCTCCAGTGCCTCTATATCTTTTTTTGTAATATTCTACCCTACGTAAACTGCCCTGTGTCCTAACTCACACCAAGTCCCGTTCGCCCATCACCCCTGTGCTCGCTGACCTACATTGGCTCCCAGTTAAGCAACGCCTCGATTTCAAAATTCTCATCCTTGTTTTCAAATCCCTCCATGGCCTCGCCCCTCCCAACCTCTGTAATCTCCTCCAGCCCCACAACCCCCCGAGATATCTGCGCTCCTCTAATTCTGCCCTCTTGAGCATCCCTGAATATAATCGCTCAAACATTGGTGGCCATGCCTTCTGTTGCCTAGGCCCTAAGCTCTGGAATTCCCTGCCTAAACCTCTCTGCCTCGCTACCTCTCTTTCCTCCTTTAAGACGCTCCTTAAAACCTACCTCTTTAATGTTAAAATTATATTCCCTGCATCTTTCGTACCCCTGTTAAACTAATTGGAGCTCATCTCCCACTCAATTGTTACCTGGTTACATAGAAAATACAGCACAGAAACAGGCTATTCGGCCCAACTGGTCTATGCCGGTGTTTATGCTCCACATGAGCCTCCTCCCACCCTACTTCATCAAACCCTATCAGCATATCCTTCTATTCCTTCCTCCCTCATGTGTTTATCTAGCTTCCCCTTAAATGCAACTATGATATTCGCCTCAATGACTCCTTGTGGTAGCGAGTTCCACATTCTCACCACTCTCTGGGTGAAGAAGTTTCTCCTAAATTCACTATTGCATGTATTAGTGACTATTTTATATTCATGGCCCCTAGTTTTGGTCTCCCCTCCCCCCCCCACAAGTGGAAATACCTTCTCTACGTCAACCCTATCGAACCCGTTCATTGTCTTAAAGACCTCTATCGGGTCACCCCTCAGCCTTCTCTTTTCCAAAGAAAAGAGCCCCAGCCTGTTATTTAGGGACGCTTCGATGCCACGCAAACACGGTCCCTTTTATTGAAACAATAGCTTTCAAATACCTGCTTTCGACATTTTTAAGTATCTATTACAATTAAATGGATTGTAGACACACCAGGACGCAGCCAGTCACTTTAAGCAGGTGGCAGATCTGTGTGTAAAACACAAGGACACGCTCTCCGTTCTGTTTATCAGTGGGTGTAATGACCATTTAAGAAAATATTTGTATTAGATTTTTTGCACGTGCTTTCTTCCATGATACTGTCTTCCATGGTGATGCAATTACTAGGGTGACCTTGCTTGAATCCAAGGACTAATGCTGGGCTGGCTGGCAGCCATGGAGTTCGTCAGGGCCTGGGCCTACTTTGACGATGGAAGATTGAGACGAAGGTGGCCTTTCAGCCCATTTGTTCTCATCCTTCTACAATACCGTAGGCATCGACTTCCCAATAGCCTTTTTGAATGTTCGCCTGAACCAGTAAACAGGGCCTCAGTTTAACATCTCGTTCAAAGGGCAGCTCCTGAGATGCTGCAGCGGAACGTCAGCCGAGATTATGCACTCGGGTCCCAGTGAGTTTGAACCCTCAACCTTCTGGCTAAGCGGGGAGAGTTCTACCCACTGGGTCAACCTGATGCTGATCATCGGGTGAAGCCCAAGGGGTTTGGCCAACATCCTCTGGCTGACAGGAGAGTATTCATCATTAGAAATGGGAAGGTGCTGCAGCAACTCAGAGATCAGAGAATCTTACAGCACAGAAGGAGGCCATTCGGCGCTTTGAGAGAGCGATCCAATTAGTCCCACCCCCCTGTTCTTTCCACATAGCCCTGCAAAATTTTCCTTATCAAGTATTTATCCATTTCTCTTTTGAAAGCTACTATTGAATCTGCTTCCACTGCCCTTTCAGGCAGTGCATTCTCGATCATAACCGCTCACTGCTTAAAATAATTCCTCCTCTCCTCCCCACTGGTTCTATTGCCAATTATCTTAAATCTGTGTCCTCTGGTTACCGACCCTCCTGCCAGTGGAAACAGTTTCTCCTTATTTACTCTTATCAGAACCCTTCAGAATTTTGAACATCTCTATTAAATCTCCCCTTAACCTTTTCTGCTCTAAGGAGAACAATCCCAGTCTCTCCACAGAACTGAAGTCCCTCATCGCTGGTATCATTCGAGTAAATCTTCTCTGCTCCCTCTCCAAGGCCTTGACTTCCTACCATAATCAACATTTATGTTAGAAAGAAAAGAAAGACTTGCATTTCTACAGCACCTTTCACGACCACAGGACGTCCCAAAGTGCTTTACAGCCAATGAAGTACTTTTTGAAGTGCAGTCACTGTTGTAATGTAGGAAACGCAGCAGCCAATTTGTGCACAGCAAGCTCCCACAAACAGCAATGTGATGATGACCAGATAATTTGTTTTAGTGATGTTGATTGAGGGATAAACTATTGGCCAGGACGAACTCCCCTGCTCTTCTTCGAAATAGTGCCGTGGGATCTTTTATGTCCACCTGAGAGAGCAGACGGGGCCTCGGTTTAACGTCTTATCCAAAAGACGGCACCTCCGACAGTGCAGCACTCCCCTGGAGTGTCAGCCTAGATTTTTGTGCTCAAGTCTCTGGAGTGGGACTTGAACCCACAACCTTCTAACACAGAGGCAAGAGTGCTACCCACTGAGCCACAGCTGACACACAGGTCAATGCTACCTTATTTTCTCCCCTTTTTCAGGTTAGATCTCCCAAACAGTTTGTAAATCCCAGTGTACTCCAACTATAGCATCGGACACCACCAGCGGTATGGAAAGAAAAGCTTGCATTTCTATAGCGCCTTTCATGACTACCGGACATCTAAAAGCGCTTTACAGCCAATGAAGTACTTTTTGAAGTGTAGTCACTGTTGTAATTTGCGCACAGCATGCTCCCACAAACAGCAATGTGATAATGACCAGATAATCTGTTTTTAGTGATGTTGATTGAGGGATAAAATATTGGCCAGGACACCAGGGAGAACTCCCCTGCTCTTCTTCAAAATAAGAGGGCAGACGGTTTAACGTCTCATCCGAAAGACGGCACCTCCGACAGTGCAGCACTCCCTCAGCGCTGCACTGGGAGTGTCAGCCTAGATTTCTGTGCTCAGTTCCCTGGAGTGGGACTGTGAACCCACAACCTTCGGAACCACAAGTAGCTACACGCACAATACACCGCTAATTTAGCACAGTTATATTGGCGTTCTTCCATCAGCGAGACATGATGAACCACATCACTCTTAAGGTAGAAACCTGCAGTATAACTGTTAGGGTTGGAGTGGCCTCAAGTGACCCCCGCCTCACCCCACCCACACCAAGGTTTGGGATGACACTGTGTGGATATATACTTATACTGTATATTTTTCTATTGAACAGGCTCTGAAGAAGATGCTGCATGTGGCCCAGCACCAAGCCCCAATGCCAGAAGGTAAGATGCAATTGGTGTTACTATGTGATGGATCAGCAGCATCCTCCATCACAGAAGCAGCTTCCACCAGCCTGAATAGAATATCCTGACTCGCACCTGGCGTTACGCCAGCTTCTAGTCACAGTCAGTAACCAGGGCATTCATATTTAATGCTGAAATATGATTTAATTTATATATAATGAAAGAGGGTTTAGCTTCAAGATGGTTCCAAAACCGAAACAGGTGCTGCAGTGTTTAATACGATTCAAAAGATTTTATTTCGAATATTTATGGCATAGGGTTGCACGGCACACTTTGAGATGTCTGTGGCATAAGCTCTGGAATTCTCTGCCTGAGCCTCTCCTCCGCTCTCTCCTTTCCTTTAAAGACCCTCCTTAAAAAACCACCTTTTTGACCAGGCTTTTGGTCACCTGTCCGAATGTGTCCCTTCTTTGGCTCAGTGTCAAATTTTTGCCTGATTGCGTTCCTATGAAGCGCCTTGGGACGTTTTACTATGTTAAAGAAGTCATATAAATGCAAATAACACAAAGAAAATACTGCGGATGCTGGAAATCTGAAATAAAAACAGAAAATGCTGGAGATACTCAGCAGGTCAGGCGGCATCTGTGAAGAGAGAAACAGAGTTAACGTTTCAGGTCGATGACCTTTTGTCAGAACTGGGGTCATTGACCTGAAACGTTAACTCTGTTTCTCTCTTCACAGATGCTGCCTGACCTGCTGAGTATCTCCAGTATTTTCTGTTTTTATATAAATGCAAGTTGTTCCTGTTAAAGCCACTATATGACTGCAAGCTGTTGATCTTCTTCTTACCTTGACTTTCAATCATGTTGATGAAATATGGGTCAGTGATGAATAATTAAGCTTCTGAGTGTGTTCCTATCAGGCAATGGTGATGCTGGAGGATTTAATTAATAATCGTGTTGTACTCTGGTTGAAATATGAAATCATTCTTTCACATCAATAATTTAACAAAGCAAAATGTTGTTCCACTTTCTGCAATTATACTTTCAAAGACATCTTTACACAACCGTAGAAAGGGTATTTAAAAGCGCACCATGGTTTGTCAGTCTGAGCTCGCCTGTAAGAGAGTTTGTGCAAGCAATATTTATTAACATGAAACTGAAACTTTAAAGCTCAGTACAGGACAAGAGTTTGGCCGATCTTTTTGTAAAGAACTGCTGGGAGAGAATACATTTTGCAAAAAATTAAACACGTGGAGCTGCCTTATCGAGATTTTATTGACTTAAATGGTGCGCTAAACATTTAGAGCCCCTCCCAAACCCACGACCTCTTCCACCTAGAAGGACAAGGGCAGCAGGCGCATGGGAACACCACCACCTCCAAGTTCCCCTCCAAGTCACACACCATCCTGACTTGGAAGTATATCGCCCGTTCCTTCATCATCGCTGTGTCAAAATCCTGGAACTCCCTCCCTAACAGCACTGTGGGAGCACCTTCACCACACGGACTGCAGCGGTTCAAGGCGGCGGCTCACCACCACCTTCTCAAGGGGCAATTAGGGATGGGCAATAAATGCTGGCCTTTCCAGCGACGCCCACATCCTGAGAATTTTTAAAAAAAACTTGACAAAATGATACTCCATCATTTCATGTCAATGTTTTTGCAATGGTTCTGCAGCATTCATTATTCAGCCGATCACCCTGTTGAGTGTGCCTTTAGATGGCAGCAGTAAGCTACCTGGGATGTAGCTGCCAACATATTTCAAAAACCCTGACGGTGTTTTTCCAAGATCCATCTGTTTTCTTTTGGTGCCTGTGCAGTCCAGCAAGCGAGTAGAGGTCCAGCTCCAACCCCTTCCGATATAAAAAGCAGCTTCAGATATATCAATGGATCCTGAAATAGGTTTGATGGCAGGTTGCAGCTCTGTTGGAAATAACACGTTGAATATAAAAGGAAAATAAAGCCACAGCAAACGCTGGAAGTGCACAGCACATAGAACCAAAGAAGTTTACAGCGCCGAAGGAGTATATTGGGCCCACTGTGTATGCGTGTGTGGAACTATATGTTCTCAAAATACTACAAGGAAAACAGTGGAATTAGAAAGAAGCTGTTTCAAACTTTGGGTCAGGGAGCATTTAGTTTATGTCAAATAAAGCCACTACAGTGTAAGGCCTTCGAGCTAACTCACCTGACCAGATGCCTTCTGATCATTGCAACTGGACAATCAAGCCCGCACGGCCTAGGGAGCAGACAGGCATGGGAATTTGGGAGGTCGATTGAGAGCAGAGACTACAGGGTTGTGGGGCTTGGGATGAGGGTGGTCTGTGAAGCAGGTAGGCTTGGGAAACTTGGAGACCTAGGGAGTAGGCAGTCTAAGGAGCTGGGAGGCCAAAGGTTTAAGAAAGCCTTGGAGTCTGGAAGGACAAAGGGCAGGGAGGCCTGGGAATTGGGAGGCCTGGAGAGTGGGCAGGTTGCGACAGGCAGGAGACATAGCCAGACTTTGCTTCCAATTTCCACCCTTCCCTCGCCTTCACATGGTCCATCTCCGACTCTTCCCTTCTTCGACTTCTCTGTCTCCATTTACATAAGAACATAAGACGTGGGAGCAGGAGTAGGTCATTTGGCCCCTCGAGCCTGCTCCGCCATTCAATAAGATCATGGCTGATCTGATCTTGGCCTCAACTCCACTTCCCTGCCCGCTCCCCATAACCCTTGACTCCCTTACCTTTCAAAAATCTCTCTATCTCCACCTTAAATATATTCAATGACCCAGCCTCCACAGCTCTCTGGGGAAGAGAATTCCAAAGATTCACGACCCTCTGAGAGAAGAAATTCCTCCTCATTTCCATTTTAAATGGGTGCCCCCTTATTCTGAAATTATGCCCCCTAGTTCTAGATTCCCCCACGAGGGGAAACATCTTCTCTGCATCTACCCTGTCAAGCCTCTTCAAAATCTTATATGTTTCAATAAGATCCCCTCTCATTCTTCTTTTCCAGTTCTGACGAAAGGTCATCGAGCTGAAACGTTAACTCTGTTTCTCTCTCCACAGATGCTGCCTGGCCTGCTGAGTATTTTCAGCATTTTCTGCTTTTATTTCAGATTTCCAGCATCCGCAGGATTTTGCTTTTGTAGACAGGTGGCAGGCCTGGACAGTGGGCAGGCTTGGACAGTGGGCAGGCCTGGACAGTGGGCAGGCCTGGACAGTGGGCAGGCTTGGACAGTGGGCAGGCCTGGACAGTGGGCAGGCCTGGACAGTGGGCAGGCCTGGACAGTGGGCAGGCTTGGACAGTGGGCAGGCTTGGACAGTGGGCAGGCCTGGACAGTGGGCAGGCCTGGACAGTGGGCAGGCTGGAAGAGCAGGGAGGCCTCAACAGCATGGAGAGTAGCATTGTTCAAACAGATGAATATAAGTAGCTTCTGGAAAAGGTTACTTGAAAGCGGAGAATCTGGAGATGTTTAAAATGTACCTGGGCTCCTGAGGCACAATACAACTCACCTGGATAAACCAGTAATCCAGCCTGAACAAACCAACTAAACCTGCACCTGGAACACGTTAGTTTTAGGTAGATGCGATTTGTTTGTTTGATTTACTCGATTGTCTGAAGAAACTGCACTGTCCGCTGTACTACTGCCTCACAAACATGACATCAATGGGAAATAGATCATCTTTTCCAGTACGTTGTCCTTGTTGCTCCTTTCATTCCAATTGTAAAACAATTATTTGTCATTGGTCCATCTGGTAAATTTGCAGATGTTCTGCCCTACCCCCAATCATAAGAAAAATCCCTGTTACCTGCTAATTTTTCCTGTTTATTTAGTAGAGTCACCTTGAGTATCGAATCAGGAAATCAACTCTCATGATTATCATTGCTTTCGGGATCACAGTATGGCAGCATTTCATAATGTACAATGTCAATAAGCACAGTAGAGGGATTTCGGATTAGTTCGTTGCGTTAGTGAGAAATATCAATGTGGCACATATCCATCTGCTCTCCTCTTCATAGAGAGTGATGAATGTCAGTGTCTCTCTCTCTTAGGCAGTCCCTCGGAACCGAGGATGGCTTGCTTCCACATTAAAAATGAGTTCTCAGGTGACCGATGAGTCCAATGCAGGACCGACAGTCTCTGTCACAGGTGGGGCAGACGGTGGTTGAAGGGGCGGGTGGGTGGGGTGCTTGGGTTGACGTGCGCTCCTTCCGCTGCTTGCGCTTGGCTTCCGCTTGCTCCCGGCGAAGAGACTCGAGGTGTTCGCCGCCTTCCCGGATGCTTCTCCTCCACTTTGTGCGATCTTGGGCCAGGGATTCCCAGGTGTCAGTGGGGATGTTGCACTTTAAAGGAGGCTTTGAGGGTGTCCGTGAAGCGTTTCCTCTGCCCACCTGGGGCTCTCTTGCCGGGTAACAGTGGTGGCCATCAACTGTCCTATTGATCGAGTGTGATAAAAGTGTGTAACACTGATACCCATCAGCTCGCCTATAGTTTTTTGTTACATATAATTGCTATTTTACCAAGTGAAACGTTTAATTATAAGCCTCTCTTAGATTCGGTACCATGCAGTACCAGTCACTACAGAAACCCCAAGCAAAAAGGATGATGTATACCCAATGTTTTCCTTTGCTGAACTAACTTATTTTCCAGTACTCCTTATCAAATGAGTAATTCTCTGAAACTTTAGGAACCAGTACGCAATGGCACATCTTTAATTAGGTTTACTGAAGTGATCAAACTGACCATTACTTTAAGTTTAGTCTTAAGTTCAACAGTTAAGTGGCCACTGCTTCTAAATGGACTTGTACTTCTTTGCTTAATAGGCAAAGGCTAAAGATTAACATCACTACAATATAATTTTGAAATGGAGTTGGACGGGTACCTGAGGATGAGGAACTTACAGGGTTATGGACAATAGGCGGGGATGTGAGACTAAACATGACTGATCTTTCAAAGAGCCAGCACAGGCACGACAGGCCAAATGGCCTCTTTCTGTGCTGTAAGTTTCCATTACTCCATAAAGAGAAATCAATAGTGGTATAACTTTAGTAGACTTCAGGACAGTCTGATGAAGCCTGTGGAAGTAGAGAATTAAACTTCTCTGCAGCACTGACTGAGGACGAAGCCAGCTGCAGCCCGCAGAGCAGCAGACTTGAACTGAAAAGAGATAAAAAAACCTCAAGTCTCACAGACAGACAATGGGACATAGTCCTGTAACTGTGTACTTCTCCAAACTCGCTTCACTCTTGCTTTTCTCTGTGCATTTAACAGTGGTACAATGCTCCCACAAGGCGACGAGCATAGATACATTTAAGGGGAAGTTAGATAAGTACGTGAGGGAGAAAGGAATAGAAGGATATGCTGATAGGGTGGGATGAAGTAAGGTGGGAGGAAGCTCGTGTGGAGAATAAACACCGGCATGGACCAGTTGGGCCGAATGGCCTGTTTCTGTGCTGTACCTTCTATGTTAGAGTCATAGTCATAGGGGGAAAAATTCAGTATCGCCCCGTTTGGGGCGCAATTATCGGCCGGGCGCAAAGATTAGCGCCTGGCGCTAATTATCACCCCCGACTGCAAACTTGACTTTTATCGCCCCTGGAGGTGATTGGAGCGCTAAATCAGGCGCTTCACACCTGTCTTAAGACGCAAAGGCCGAGGAGCGAGGCGCTAACTCAGAGCGCTGGCGAAGCTCATGTGATGTCAGTCAGCAATGGAACACACACACAATGGCGCCGGCCAGTTCTTAAAGGGGAGGGTTGATCTTGCTTTCCATCCACATCCTGCTCATTGCAGCCTTGAATCTCGGCCTGGAGAGACCTGTACATCAAATCTGCTGGAAAGAACAATGGAGCGGACTAGGGAAAGAGCTCAGAGTGCAGCCCCGACAGTCTCTTCTAAATCGATACAAGGAAGGGCAAATCAAAATGAACCTGCAAAGTGCTGCTCAGTACCCAAAACACCTTCACACAGCGTTGAATCTTTCCAGAAGTCTCTCTCTCTCTCTCAGAATGTGTGGTTCAAAAATGTCACCAACAAAAAAAGGCAGGAAGCGGTCGCCTTTAAATAGCGCTCCCCCTTTCCCTTCATGACTGCAAAATGCTCCCCTCAACCTGTCGTTGCTAGCGGCAGGCGGTAAGGCAGGGGGCGCCACTCAATATCTGCTCCGGGGCGCTACCGGGGCGTTGCGCACTCGACTGACGTCACGATCTGCCGGCGCAGGAGATCGTGGCGGTAGTGTTTAGCGCCGCCGCAAAATGTCTAGTTAATTTCGCGAGCGGCGCAAACATCGGCGCGCCCGGGCGCTAGTTGCTTTGCGCCCCATTAGCGCCCTCTTAAGGCGCTAACGGGAGGCGCAACCAACTGAATTTTTCCCCCATAGAGTCAGACAGCACAGAAAGAGGCCCTTCGGCCCATCGTGTCCGCACCGGCCATCAAGCCCTATCTATTCTAATCCCATTTTCCAGCACTTAGTCCGTAGCCTTGTATGCTATGGCGTTTCAAGTGCTCATCTAAATGCTTCTTGAATGTTGTGAGGGTTCCTGCCTCTACCACCCTTTCAGGCAGTGAGTTCCAGATTCCAACCCCCCTCTGGGTGAAAAAGTTTTTCCTCAAATCCCCTCTAAACCTCCTGCCCCTTACCTTGAAGCTATGCCCCCTGGTTATTGACCCCTCTACTAAGGGGAAAAGTTCCTTTCTATCTACCCTATCTATGCCCCTCATAATTTTGTACACCTCAATCAGGTCCCCCCTCAGCCTTCTCTGCTCTAAGGAAAACAACCCCAGCCTGTCCAGTCTCTCTTCATAGCTGAAGCGCTCCAGCCCAGGTAACATCCTGGTGAATCTCTTCTGCACCCTCTCCAATGCAATCACATCCCTCCTATAGTGTGGCGACCAGAACTGCACACAGTATTCCAGCTGTGGCCTAACTAGTGTTTTGTACAGCTCCATCATAACCTCCCTGCTCTTATATTGATTTATACTCTGTGTAACAATGCTTCCTGTGAATTCATAAGTGTGAACTAAGCTGATGATACATTTAAAGCCACAGGTTTGATTTCCCAATCGAATGCATACGAATTCAGACAAATAAATTAGCCTGAAAGTCTCGAGGCTACTCATCCATAATTTAAAATATAGAGCCAGTTTCCAAATACTGTACTTGTGAAGGCACAAAGGTTTTCCCAATCTCTAACATTGCTACTTTAAGTGACAGTACCACAGCTACACCATAACTCAGTAAGTAGAAGGGTTCCAAAATTTGAACAAACTGCATCTTTAGGCAATGCAAATCTGTTAAAATTAACAGAAACCATTAGTTGATTGATTGCGTTATCATTATCGTTAACTTTCACTGTGTAACACAATCCCGACATTCCTTCTCTCGCGGTGAACGGAATAGGGCCTCTCGACATCTTACACTTGGCGTCCTCTGTTGTGTTACTTGATTCTTCAATCTCTCATTCTCCGTTTCGAGACGGTCCCTTTCTACAGAAACCACAAGTAGAGCCGCTAGTCAAGCTAATCCAGCTGTTCGCTGTGCTTAAATCTTGTCTTTAAACTCCTGTATTTCATTCTCCTTTAATTTATTAAACTGTGTTGCGCACTGTGCTAACTGATCAGGATTTGACAGGTTAGAAAGACAGAAGGAAAGACAGATAGACAGAATGAAAGAGAAAGACTTGCATTTCTATAGCGCCTTTAAGTCCTCAGGATGTCCCAAAGAGTTTTACAGCCAATTAAGTACTTTTGAAGTGTAGTCACTGTTGTAATGTAGGAAACGCGGCAGCCAATTTGTTCACAGCAAGCTCCCACAAACAGCAATGATTAATCACCAGATAATCTGTTTGTTTAGTGATTTGGGTTAAGGGATGAATATTGGCCAGACATCAGGGAGAACTCCCCTGCTCTTCTTCGAAATAGTGCCACAGGATCTTTTACGTCCACCTGAGAGGGCAGACGGTTTAGTGTCTCATCCGAAAGATGGCACCTCCGACAGTGCAGTATCCCCTCAGTTCGGCATTGAAGTGTCATCCTAGATTTTGTGCTCAAGTCTCTGGAGTGGGGCTTGTACCTACAACCTTGTGACTCAGATGAGAGTGCTACCCACTGAGTCACGTCAACATCGCAAAATGTCAGTGTGTAACACTGATACCCATTAGCTCACCTATTTATAAAGTGTGATGAATGTCACTGGGTCACAAAGGGTGGTGGAAATCTGAAACTCTCACCCCCAAAAAGCTGTTGAGGCTGGGGGTCAATTGAAAATGTAAAAACTGAGATTGATAGATTTTTTTTTGGCAAAGGGTATTAAGGGTTGCAGAACCAAGGCAGGTAAATGAAGTTAAGATACAGATCAGCTATGATCCAATTGAATGGGAGAACAGGCTGGAGGGGCTGAATGGCCTCCTCCTGTCCCTATGTTCCTATGGTACACTTCAGCTCTCCTAAACATATAGGGGGAAAAATTGGGTGGCGCCACAAAAAAGTTAGCGCCTCTCCGCCGTAAATTCAGTAGTAGCGCCCCAAGCAGGAGATGGAGCGCTACTGGAAAGCGCTCCTGATTAAAGGGGAGGGGCCGAGCGCTGTGCGCACCGGGGCCCTGCCAGACCACCAGGGAGCGGGGTGCCGTGAAAACAGCGACGCCGGCCGGCACCCCGCATACAAAAAAAATATGGCCGCCCGACACCTGCCCTTTAAGTAGCGCCGCCACCGCCGCTGCCAATCCGCCCCCTGATCCTGTCGCACATATCGCCCACCAATAGGTCAGGGGGCGCAAGGGAAGTTTGCGGCCAGGGCGCAAGCAGGGCGGTGCGCACGGTAATGATGTCATCGCTGCCGGCGCAGCGGCGCAGGGAGCTACCGGCTATCACCGCCGCTAACCTCCCACTGAATTTCGCTGGGGGCGTTAGCAGCGTCGTGCCCGGGCGTTAGGGGATTTGCGTGTGATGAATGTAAGTGTGTAACACTAGTACTCATCACATAGCTGTCGCAAGCCATTTGCTATTATAATCTAGTTTAATTTCATTAATATTACACATCATGATAAAAAAAAGAAAGACTTGCGTTTATATCCTTCTTCTTAGGCAGTCCCTCGGAACCGAGGATGACTTGATTCCACATTAAAAATGAGTTCTCAGGTGACTGATGAGTCCAATGCGGGACCTACAGTCTCTGTCACAGGTGGGGCAGACGGTGGTTGAAGGGGCGGGTGGGTAGGGTGCTTGGGTTGACGTGCGCTCCTTCCGTTGTTTGCGCTTGCTCCCGGCGAAGAGACTCGAGGTATTCGATGCCTTCCCGGATGCTTCTCCTCCACTTTGTGTGGTCTTGGGCCAGGGATTCCCAGGTGTCGGTGGGAATGTTACTCTTTTTCAAGGAGGCTTTGAGGGTGTCTTTGAAGCGTTTCCTCTGCCCACCTGGGGCTCTCTTGCCATGTCGGAGCTCCGAGTAGAGCGCTTGTTTTGGGAGTCTCGTATTGGGCATGCGGACAATGTGACCCGTCCATCGGAGCTGATCGAGCGTGGTCATAGCTTCGATGCTGGGGATGTTGGCCTGAGCGAGAACACTGACGTTGGTGTGCCGATCCTGCCAATGGATTTGCAGGATCTTGCGGAGACAGCATTGGTGATACCTCTCCAGTGCTTTGAGGTGCCTGCTGTACATGGTCCATGACTCTGAGGCATACAGGAGGGCAGGTATTACTACTGCTCTGTAGACCATGAGCTTGGTACCGGGTTTGAGGTCCTGGTCTTCAAACACTCTCTTCCTCAGGCGACCGAAGGCTGCACTGGCACACTGAAGGTGGTGTTGGACTTCGTCATCGACGTCTGCCCTTGTTGACAATAGGCTCCCGAGATATGGAAAGTGGTCCACGTTGTCCAAGGCCTTGTCATGGATTTTGATAATCGGGGGGCAGTACTGTGTGGCGGGGGCAGGTTGGTAGAGGACCTTTGTCTTACGGATGTTTAGTGTAAGGCCCATGCTCTCGTACGCTTCAGTGAAGGTGTTAACGATGGTTTGGAGTTCGACCTCCGAGTGTGCGCAGACGCAAGCATCGTCTGCATACTGTAATTCGACGACAGAGGAAGGGACGACCTTGGATCTGGACTGGAGGCGACGGAGGTTGAACAGTTTCCCGTTTGTTCTGTAAATTAGCTCCACTCCAGCAGGGAGCTTACTGAGGGTGAGATGGAGCATTGCAGCAAGGAAGATCGAGAAGAGCATTGGTGCGATGACACAGCCTTGCTTGACCCCGGTCCGTACATGAATTGGGTCTGTGGTGGAACCGTTGGTCAGGATCACGGCTTGCATGTCATCGTGAAGCAGGTGGAGGATGGTGACAAACTTTTGAGGGCAGCCGAATTTGAGGAGGACACTCCATAATCCCTCACGGTTGACAGTGTCAAAGGCCTTTGTGAGGTCAAAGGCGGCCATGTACAGCGGTTGGTACTGTTCCCTGTATTTCTCTTGTAATTGGCGCGCGGTGAAGATCATGTCCATTGTGCCCCTTAGTGGGCGGAATCCGCATTGCGACTCTGGGAGGAGCTCTTCAGCCACTGGGAGAAGGCGATTGAGGAGGATTCTTGCGATGACTTTCCCTGTGGCAGCCAGCAGGGAAACTCCTCTGTAATTACCACAATCAGACTTGTCACCTTTCTTGAAGATGGTCACAATTACGGCGCCTCTGAGATCCCCTGGCATGCTCCCTCCTTCCAGATAAGAGAAATGAGTTAATGAATTCGCGCCAGTAGTGCTTCTCCGCCATGCTTTAGCGCCTCGGCAGGGATTCCATCTGCTCCTGAGGTCGGATGGCCTTTTCAACCTCATGCCGGGCTGGGGTTGTGCTGAGGTGGTGGCGGGTAGCATGCTGCGGGATGGAGTTGTGGACACTCGCGTCGAAGACAGAGTCTCGGTTAAGGAGATCTTCGAAGTGCTCCTTCCAGCGGGCACTGACTGCCTCCCTATCCTTGATGAGTACCTCTCCGTTCTTGGCCCGCAGTGGGGTAGGGCCTTGGGTGCTTGGGCCGGTGGCGGTCTTGACTGCGCGAAAGAATCCACGCACGTCGTGGTTGTCGGCTAGCTGCTGGATCTCCTGCGCTTTCTCCACCCACCATCTGTTCTTTAGGTCGCGAGTTTTTTGTTGGACCTCGGCCTTCAGGCATCTGCAGAGCTGCTTTCTTGCTCTCGAGTTCTGTTGCTGTTTCCAGATCAGGAATGCCTTGCGCTTGCGGCTTATTAGCTCCTGGATCTCCTGGTCGTTCTCGTCGAACCAGTCTTGGTGTTTCCTGGTTGAGTGATCGAGCGTCTCTTCACAGGTGCTGATTATGGAGGCCTTGAGTGCAGGCCAGGCGCTGTGGACACTCTGTGTCTCTGCATCACTGGGAGTCGTCAGGTTGTTTGTGTATACAGCGCCTTTCATGACCTCAGGACGTCCCAAAGTGCTTTGCAGCCAATGAAATACTTTTGGGATGTAGTCACTGTTGTGATGAAGGAAATGATACAGACAAAGAAAATAATTGTACAGAAAACTAAGCTCTCCCAAATACCATGTCATCAAGAAATTAGCCCCGGGACTTAAAAGATCCTCCAGCATCCTTTTAACATTATCCATCTGGAGAATAATTGTGATAAAACATTATTTCACCCTCACTCTCAATTCGCGCAATCCAACAACTCCAGAGAACACATCCCTGAATTTTGGAATTCCAAATTCTACATCTCATCGGATAGGTACCAATGTGTAACTCTACCCTGATTGTTTCATTGGGTTTGTATGCAAAAATGCAGTTTCTCTATGGAGCATGTGTCAATGCCATGATTATAAAGTTCAAATCAGTAGTCATACAATATTTTCGCACTCTCCTGAACCACGTTAAACATTTAATGCAATGCTGTTGTCAGCGTGACTGAGTATGTCTGAGACCCATTTTTCAGTGTGTCTTCATCATGCATTCCACATGCTAGTTGCCTCAGGCGCAACATATCACATCTGCACACACACACTGGTGCTCTCAAGATCATGCCACATGTGACATCAAATACAAGCCATTCCTGCACTTTTTGGCTATTTATCAAAAAGATCGGGAGGTGTCTGGAAATCTTTGCTTATAATCTTCATCTGCATGGTCTCCATGTTTCAGGTAGTAGCCAGGTTGTAAAATACATTTCTCATTGTTCAGTATAGGCAAGGACACAACCATCTACAAGAGAAAGCTATCAATTAACTATTCTCAACCACTCTTTCTTAACTTTCACTAGATTGTGAATTGATTCCCTTTGGCGGTTTGCTCCCAGTTAATTTTATGTTTCTCGTGCGTGCACTCAAACATCGTTTCTATTCTGACCCTGGTTCTGGTTATCACATCATTTGCCATTATCGCCCATGATCACCTAGGGTGCTGATTTTAGACCCTGGTTGGTGGTGCAGTTCTCTTGCTTCTAGCTCATATTCTCTGTCCAATTAACGCGTACTCTAATACAATCTTGCCATATCATGTATACATTAGCCCTAGGGGATCCTTACTGTCCAAGAAACTATCTATATTGTCCCTGTCAATCATTTCTTTCACAGTCTGGTCCAACGTGTCATCAATACTTTCACTTTGGTTATTAAACCCTTCTTGAACTTCTTTAAAATATCACATCTGTTTCAATCAGTTCTCCATTCCCCCCCCCCAACCCCCCACCCACTGAGTAATTTATGTCGGAGTTTGATAACGACACTGAATGGGTTAAAACTAGGACTTTGAGAGGCTAAGGCTTACTTTGCCTTGTCATCATGCTGTGACATTTCTTCTGATGCCTGCCGAAAACAAGAAAATCATTAGCGTAAAACAAAACTTGAGAACTTAAGAATTAGGAGCAGGAGTAGGCCATCCGGCCCCTCGAGCCTGCTCCGCCATTCAGTAAGATCATGGCTGATCTTCTACCTCAACTCCACTTTCCCGCACTATCCCCATATCCCTTGATTCCCTTAGTGTCCAAAAATCTATCGATCTCCGTCTTGAATATTCTCAATGGCTGAGCCTCCACAGCCCTCTGGGGTAGAGAATTCCAAAGATTCACAACCCTCTGAGTGAAGAAATTTCTCCTCATCTCAGTCTTAAATGGCCGACCCCTTATTCTGAGACTATGACCCCTGGTTCTAGACACTCCAGCCGGGGAAAACAACCTCTCAGCGTCTACCCTGTCAATCGCCCTCAGAATCTTATATGTTTCAATGAGATCACCTCTCATTCTTCTAAACTCCAGACAGTATAGGCCCAATCTACTCAATCTCTCCTCATAGGGCAAACTCTCTCATCCCAGAGATCAATCTAGTGAACCTTCGTTGCACCCCGTCTAAGGCAAGTATATCCTTCCTCAGATAAGGAGACCAAAACTGTGCACAGTACACCAGGTGTGGTCTCGAGTCCTGAAACTTACAAAAAACTCAAATACAGCATGATGTCTTTAAATTCAACGTTGCAATTGAGCAAAATGTTGATTAGTAAATATTCCAGCAGACCTGAAGATCTGATCTGAAATTCTTAATGACTGAATAGTTACGAGGTTCTTGGCTGTGCAACCTTGGAGGGGCGGAGTCAGTCACCACAACAGCAGTTTCAGACCTGCTGTACCCAAATTTAAAGGAGCAGAGATTTGGAAGAGTTCGCATTGATTTAAAACCGAACATTACTTCCCTTAGCGAGAGGTCACTAACCAGGGGGCACAGATTTAAAGTCATTGGTAGAAGGATTAGAGGGGAGTTGAGGAGAACTTTTTTCACCCAGTGTGTGGTGGGGGGTCTGGAACTCACTGCCTGAAAGGGTGGTAGAGGCAGAAACCCTCATCACATTTAAAAATTAAGCACTTGAAGTGCCGTAACCTGCAAGGTTATGGACCAAGAGCTGGAAAGTGGGATTAAGGCTGGATAGTTCTTTTTCGGCCGGCACAGACACGATGGGCCAAATGGCCTCCTTCTGTGCCGTAAACTTCTATGATTCTATGATCATCCTATAACTGTAACTTTGTAATTCTCCAAACCTCCCTTTTACTTAAAAAAAAGTTTTGCTTTTTTCGGTATAACACAACCTGTGAATTTATAAAACTTGCTACAATTTATTTAACGTAAAATAAAACTTGCACAAATATCCTGATACAATTAAAATTCATAGATATGATTTGCCCAGTCAAATGCATATGAATTCTGTCAAATAAATTTCAGCCTAAATGAAAATCTTTGATTTCCAATTTTCAAACATTTTAACCCTGCAATTTAGAAGAATGAGAGGTGATCTCATTGAAACGTATAAAATTCTTAGAGGGCTTGACAGGGTAGATGCTGAGAGGTTGTTTCCCCTGGCTGGAGAGTCTAGAACTAGGGGGCATAGTCTCAGGATAAGGGGTCAGCCATTTAAAACTGAGATGAGGAGGAATTTCTTCACTCAGAGGGTTCTGAATCTTTGGAATTTTCTACCCCAGAGGGCTGTGGAGGCTCAGTCATTGAGTGAAATTGATAGATTATTGGATTTTCAGGGAATCAAGGGATATGGGGATAGGGCAGGAAGGTGGAGTTGTGGTAGAAATTCAGCCATGATCATATTGAATGGCGGAGCAGGCTCGAGGGGCCATATGGCCGACTCCTGCTCCTAATTCTTATGACTAAATTTAATCCAGGCTGAATTAACTGTTGTATATCTTTTAAAACAGGACCAAATGAATGAGACAAAGCAGGACTACCTTAAATCTCCCAAGTGTTTGGGGGCACAATCTTAAACTAGACTTCGTTAATGCCTGTATTTAACTTAAAAAAAAAATTCATTCCTGGGATGTGCCAGCATTTATTGCCCATCCCTAATTGCCCTTGAGAAGGTGGTGGTGAGCCGCCTTCTTGAACCGCTGCAGTCCTTGTGGTGAAGGTGCTCCCACAGTGCTGTTAGGGAGGGAGTTCCAGGATTTTGACCCAGCGACGATGAAGGAACGGCCGATATACTTCCAAGTCAGGATGGTGTGTAACTTGGAGGGGAACTTGGAGGTGGTGGTGTTCACATGCGCCTGCTGCCCTTGTCCTTCTAGGTGATAGAGGTCACTGGTTTAGGAGGTGCTGCCGAAGAAGCCTTGGCGAGTTGCTGCAGTGCATCTTGTAGATGGTACACATTGAAGCCACGGTACGCCGGTGGTGGAGGGAGTGAATGTTTAAGGTGGTGGATGGGGTGCCAATCAAGTGGGCTGCTTTGTCCTGGATGGTGTCGAGCTTCTTAAGTGTTGTTGGAGCTGCACTCATCCAGGCAAGTGGAGAGTATTCCATCATACTCTTGACTTGTGCCTTGTAGATGGAAAGGCTCTGTAAGTCAGGAGGTGAGACACTCGCCGCAGAATACCCAGCCTCTGACCTTCTCTTGTAGCCACAGTATTTATATGGCTGGTACAGTTAAGTTTCTGGTCAATGGTGACCCCCCAGGATGTTGATGGTGGGGGATTCGGCGATGGTAATGCCGTTGAATGTCAAGGGGTGGTGGTTAGAGTTTCGCTTGTTGGAGATGGTCATTGCCTGGCAATTGTGTGGCACGAATGTTACTTGCCACTTATCAGCCCAAGCCTGAATGTCGTCCAGGTCTTGCTGCATTCGGACATGGACTGAGGAACTAGGCTTTCTTAGATGTAAACTGTATTCATTTTCACCAATATTTAACATAACAACTCCAGTTACCTTAATTACTCTTAACATTAACTCCTGAAGAAGCTTAAATGATTAATTTCCTGTCATGGGTGATGATGTCAGACCTGTCAATCCCATGTCACGAACCAGAGACTGTGCATATAATTATTTGCATAACCAGTTTTCTAAAGTGGCCACAATAGATGACTAGTAAAAGAAAAGACTTGCATTTATATCACGCTTATCATGTCCTCAGGACGTCCCAAAGCACTTTACAGCCAATGAAGTACAGACAGTGTTGTTATGTAGTATTAATTTAATAATTTGATCAGACACTCAGCCTGTAAACTCAGGTTAGTTAGCATCAATTCCTCTAATTCAGTTCAGACCCAAAATCAGAGTGACTCAATATTTCAAATAACTCATATAAAGTTATAGAACAGCACGTACTTACAAAATACTCGGTAGATTATGTTCCTCTTGTTCTTTACTTTGGTATGCCTTTCCAAATAACTGTAAATATTACTGAATATAACTGGGGGAAAAGTTAGATTGAAATACTTGTAACATTCTTAATGTGAACTAAGCTAAGGCTTCCAAAAGGTTAACATTGCATGTTGGACAGGGGCGGAGCCAGCAGCACACACATATTTTTAAAGAGACAATACACTGAAAACAAAAGGAATCCTGTAGCCTTTTACTTTTATCCATTTTCTCTCAAACCAATTTTCAATTTCTGACGTTAGCGACTCAACCCCATTCTGTACTGATTTAGAAACCTCAGGCTTACTGTCCACCTCTTCACCCGCGCCTGGTGTGGTGAAGGTCTGGGCAATGGCTTTTTAATTTATTTCTCTATTTTTTTCCCCCTAATTCTTTTGTTACGGTTGGCCTGTCTAACCAAGAGATTTTTATGCAATTTGTTTACAGCCTCTGTCTGCTGTGATAGCACCTGGTCCTCCTGCACAATTCCTTTCCTTCTTCTCTGTTGGTGGAAGGGGAGGGGTGAACATGGAGCACAGGGAGAAAGGGGTGCTGGGGAACCAGTGCGACTGCCTCTCGCTCCGCTGGCCCCAGCCCTGTAACTCTCATTCCTTTAGACTATATTTACACCTCTCACATTTCTTCTCCCGCTGTTCACTGACATGATTCTTTAACATCTCATTCTCAGTTTTGTGATGGTCCCCTTTCTGCAGAAACTTTAAGTAGAGATTCTGAGCAGGCTGCTCCTGCTACATGGTGCTCAACAGTCTTTAAGTTGCTGGATTTCATTCTCCAGCAGCTTGTTTAACCTTCTCTTTATAGTGTTTATCTAAGCCGCTGTCTCACTCCGCTATCATTGCTTCCGTCTCTAACGGCTTCTGCATCAATTTCTCATCCTTTTCTTTCTCCTTACGAACTTTAAGCAAAACTGCTAGTAGCCAGAATGCCTTTGTCTGCCTATTCTTGAGTTTATTTTCCTGTATCAGTTCCCCAAGCCGAATCTCGCACTCCCTAAAAGGCGTCTACATGCTCCTTTGAGTCCCCAAATTGTTCCTCCCACCTTGGGTGTGTTAGAGGATAGGTGTTCTTATTTATAATTTACTCCTTACTTAATAAGGTTCTAAATATTAAATATCAGGTGTCACAGATTTACTAAGCGCACAGTTTTACTACATAAACCTACACTTAAAAGGTAATACTTACAACCACAACTAATGATGGTTGGTTGGGGATTTAAACGTGTTACAGTTCTGAGCTCAGTGTCTGGGACTTTACAAATCCAAATACACAATTTTTTGTACGGTTCCCTCACTCCTTCCATGTGACAATTCACACATTTCTACATTACATAATGCAACTCTATATATGGAGAATTTTAGCGAGCTTGTCCCTTATCAATAACTTTAGTTTTAACGAGGTATTTTTCTGTACAGCTCCCCAATTTTGTTGTCTAATCAATAGTTTCACTCTTGTTACATATAATTGCCGTTCCGCCCAGCGAAACTTTTAATTAGAAGTCTGTCTTTCATTCAGTACCAATCTCCAGCTTCTAAAAAAGATGATGTATACTCAGATGATTTTCTTTCACCAAACTAATTGTCTTTCCTGCACTTGTTATCAACTGATTAAATGTAAGAATCCACTGGCATGTCTTTTAATTAGCTTTACTGAAGTGACTAAACTGACCATTGATTTAAGGTCAGTTTTAGTTCAACAGTTCATTGTCCACTGCATCTAAATTGTCTTATACTTCCCTGACCAACAGACAAAAGCTAAAGGTTACTATTACTACAACATCAAGAGAAATCAATAGTTGCATAACATAGCAGACATCAGGACAGTCTGATTAACTCTTTCCTTACAGGTGTTTGAACATAAGAACATAAGAATTAGGAGCAGGAGTAGGCCATACGGCCCCCCGAGCCTGCTCCACCATTCAATAAGATCATGGCTGATCATCGACCTCAACTCTACTTCCCTGCCTGATCCCCATATCCCTTGATTCCCCTAGAGTCCAAAAATCTATCGATCTCAGCCTTGAATATACTCAACGACTCAGCATCCACAGTCCTCTGGGGCAGAGAATTCCAAAGATTCACAACCCTCTGAGTGAAGAAATTCCTCCTCATCTCCGTCTTCAAAGGCCGACCCCTTATCCTGAGACTATGCCCCCTAGTTCTGGACTCTCCAGCCAAGGGAAAACAATCTACCCTGTCAATCCCCCTCAGAATCTTATACATTTCAATGAGATCACCTCTCATTCTTCTAAACTCCAGAGAGTTGGCCTTAATGTACCTCTGTTTGGCGGATTCCATACTCTTCTATAAGCTCTCCGAGCTTATCTCCTGCTCCAGTAGCACCCAGAGCTTTCCGTAACCTCCTACATTAGTTGTACTGCTGCAACAACTTGTAGTTATATAGCGCATTTAACATAGTAAAACATCCCAAGCCGCTTCACAGGAGTATTATCAGACAACATTTGACACCGAGCCACATAAGGAGATATTAGGGCAGATGACAAAGAACATAGGAGCAGGAGGAGGCCATTCAGTCCCTCGAGCCTGCTCCGCCATTCAATTAGATCATGGCGGATCTGCAACCTAACTCATATACCCGCCTTTGGCCCATATCCCTTAATACCTTTAGTTAACAGAAAGCTATCAATCTCCAATTTAATATTAACAATTGATCTAACATCAATTGCCGTTTGTGGAAGAGAGTTCCAAACTTCTACCATCCTCTGTGTGTAGAAGTGTTTCCCAATTTCACTCCTGAAAGGACTGGCTCTAATTTTTAGACTCTGCCCCCTAGTCCCAGAATCCCCAACCAGCAGAAATAGTTTCTCTCTATCTATCCTATCTGTTCCCCTTAATATCCTGAAAACTTCGATCAGATCACCCCTTAACCTTCTAAATTCTATGGAATACAACCCTAGTTTGTGTAATCTCTCCTCGTAACTTAACCCTTGAAGTCTGGGTATCATTCTGGTAAACCTATGCTGCACTCCCTCCAAGGCCGATATATCCTTCCTAAGGTGTGGTGCCCAGAACTGCTCACAGTGCTCCAGCTGTGGTCTAACCAGGGTTTTGTGCAGCTGCAGCATAACTTCTACCCCCTTGTATTCTAGTCCTCTCGATATAAAGGCCAGCATTCCATTAGCCTTTTTGATTATTTTCTGTACCTGTTCATGACATTTTAATGATCTATGTACCTGGACCCCCAAGTCTCTTTGGACCTCCACTGTTTTTAGCCTTTCACCATTTAGAAAGTATCCTGTTCTATCCTTTTTAGGTTCAAAGTGGATGACCTCACATTTGCCTACCTTGAAATCCATTTGCCACAGTTTTGCCCATTCACTTAATCTATCAATATCCCTTTGTCATTTTATGCTTCCATCTACACTGCCTACAATGCCGCCTATCTTTGTGTCATCGGCAAATTTGGATATATGACTTTCTATGCCATCATCTAAGTCGTTAATAAATACTGTGAATAGTTGATGCCCCAACACAGATCCCTGCGGGACACCCCGAGTCACCTCCTCCCAATTTGAGTCCTGCCCATTATCCCTACTGCCTGTCTCCTGCCGCTCAGCCAAATTCCTATCCAGGTCAATAATTTGCCCTCAATTCCGTGGGCTTCTACCTTAGTTAACAGTCTCTTATGTGGGACTTTATCAAATGCCTTCTGGAAGTCCATTCCCCTGTCCACTACTTTAGTCACGTCTTCAAAAAATTCAATCAGGTTTGTCAGGCATGACCTACCTTTCACAAATCCATGCTGGCTCTCTCTGATCAACTGAAAATTTGTGAGGTGTTGAGTCACCCTATCCTTAATTACAGACTCCAGCAATTTCCCGACAAGAGATGTTAGGCTAACTGGTCTATAATTCCCTGGTTTCCCTCTCCCACCATTTTTAAATAGCAGAGTGACACGTGCAATTTTCCAATCTAAAGGAATGGTTTCTAAGTCGAGAGAACTTTGGAAGATTGGCATCTGCAATGTACTCACCTACTTACTTTAAAACCCTGGGATGGAAACCATCTGGTCCTGGGGATTTGTCACTTTATAGTGCCATTATTTTCTTCATCACTGTTATTTTACTTACATTAATTAGTTTCCTTGGGATTTCCGGCATGCTATCCTCTTCCTTTACTGTAAATACTGACGCAAAGTAATTATTCAACATGTCTGCCATTTCCTTATTATCATTGATAATATCACCACTTTCAGTTTTTAAGGAGCCAACATTGCTCCTAACCACCCTCTTTTTCCTAATATAATTGTAAAAAAAATTGTGTTGATGTTGATATCCCTTGCAAGATTCTTTTCAGACTCCCTTTCTGTAGCTCTTACTATCTGTTCTGTGACCCTTTACTGTTCTTTGTATCTTTCCCATTCACCAGGATCTGTGCTATTTTTTGCATTTTTGTATGTTTTTTCTTTTAGGTTTATGCTGTCCCTTACCTCTTTAGTTGTTCATGGCTGTTTCTTTTTTTGGCAAGTAGAGCTCTTGCCCCTCAAGGGTATAAACTGGTTCTGTATCACCTTAAATTCTTTTTTGAACATCTCCCACTGATCTTCTGTCATTTTACTCATTAACAGATTTGCCCAGTTTACTGTGGACAGTCTCTGCCTCATCCCTTTGAAGTCGGCCTTACCCAAATCTAGAATCTTAGTGGCCATTTCGCATTTCTCCCTTTCAAACGCTACGTTGAACTCGATCATGTTATGATCGCTATTGGATAAATGTTCACACACAGTTAGGCTGTTAACTAAATCTGGTTCATTACTCATTACTAAATCTAATATGGCATGCCCCCTTGTTGCCTCTTGGACATATTGTTGTAGAAAACTATCCTGGACACTCTCAAGAAATTCACTACCTTTCTGACAGGTGCTAGTCTGCTTATCCCAATCTATATTAAAGTTAAAATCCCCCATTAAAACCACTCTGCCTTTGCTACACGCTTGTCTAATCTAAGAGGTAGGTTTTAAGGAGCGTCTTAAAGGAGGAAAGAGAGGTAGAGAGGCGGAGAGGTTTAGGGAGGGAATTCCAAAGCTGAGATTGCACTGTGGTGGTTGAAGGTCAATCATCACAGCCCCAGGACATCGCTGCAGGAGTTCCTCAGGGCAGTGTCTTAGGCCCAACCATCTTCAGCTGCTTCATCAATGACCTTCTCTCCAACATAAGGTCAGAAATAGGGATGTTCGCTGATGACTGCACAGTGTTCAGCGCCATTCGCAACTCCACAGATAATGAAGCAGTCCATGCCCGCATGCAACAAGACCTGGACGACGTTCAGGCTTGGGCTGATAAGTGGCAGGTAACATTTGCGCCACAGAAGTGCCAAGCAATGACTATCTCCAACAA
Source organism: Squalus acanthias (assembly GCA_030390025.1). Lineage (NCBI taxonomy): Eukaryota > Metazoa > Chordata > Chondrichthyes > Squaliformes > Squalidae > Squalus > Squalus acanthias. The sequence continues at coordinate 92,501,726 of CM059438.1, forward strand.
GCAAGAGTCTAACCACCTCCCCTTGACATTCAATGGCATTACCATCGCCAAATCCCCCACTATCAACATCTTGGGGGGTCACCATTAACCAGAAACTTAACTGGACCAGCCACATAAATACTGTGGCAACAAGAGCAGGTCAGAGGCTAGGTATTCTGCGGTGAGTGTCTCATCTCCTGACTCCCCAAAGCCTTTCCACCATCTACAAGGCACAAGTAAGGAGTGTGATGGAATACTCTCCACTTGCCTGGATGAATGCAGCTCCAACAACACTCAAGAAGCTCGACACCATCCAGGACAAAGCAGCCCGCTTGATTGGCACCCCATCCACCACCTTAAACATTCACTCCCTCCACCACCAGCGTACCGTGGCTGCAGTGTATACCATCTACAAGATGCACTGCAGCAACTCGCCAAGGCTTGTTCGGCAGCACCTCCCAAACCTGCGACCTCTTCCACCTAGAAGGACAAGGGCAGCAGGCGCATGGGAACACCACCACCTCCAAGTTCCCCTCCAACTCACACACCATCTTGACTTAGAAGTATATCGCCAATCCTTCATCGTCGCTGGGTCAAAATCCTGGAACTCCCTCCTTAACAGCACTGTGGGAGTACCTTCACCACACGGACTGCAGCGGTTCAAGAAGGCGGCTCACCACCACCTTCTCAAGGGCAACTAGGGATGGCCAATAAATGCTGGCATTGCCGGCGACGCCCTGATCCCATAAAATGAATTAAAAAAAACTTTTTAAAAAACTACTTGTCTCTCCTCCTGGCAAGCTTACAGGCAGTTGTGAGTGGGTACCCCCTTCCTGTCTGTAGCCAGTCCTCCTTAAGAACAGGAACTAAAAGTGCGAATCAAAAATTCAAAAGTACTTCACTCATTCCCATCAGTTGTCCTATTTGTACAATGATTAAGGTCAGTGCAACACTGGTCAGTGCAACACTGGTCCTATCAGCTTCCATTATTTACAGTGTGATTCATGTCAGTGTGTAACAGCTGGTACCCATCAGATCTCCGATGAATGTCTGTGTAACACTTACTCATGAACCCTCCTATTTATATAGTCTGCAAAACATTAATGTGTATCATTGGTATCCATGAACTCTTATATAGACAGTGTGATGAATGTCAACGTCCAACACTGGGACATATGCAGCGTGATGAATGTCAGTTCGCAACCTTGGTGTTGTTTTTGACCTCGGGATGAGCTTCCGACCACATATCCGCTCCATCACCAAGATTGCCAACTTCCACCTCCTTAACCTCACCCGACTCCACCCCTGCCTCAGCTCATCCGCTGCTGAAACCCTCATCCATGCCTTTGTTACCTCTAGACTTGACTATGCCAATGTTCTCCTGACTGGCCTCTTATCTTCCACCCTCCATAAACTTCAGCTCATCCAAAACTCTGCTGCCTGTATCTGAACTCGCACCAAGTCCTTTTCACCATTCACCCCCCGTGCTCACTGACCTACATTGGCTCCCAGTCCGACAACGCCTTGATTTAAAAATTCTCATCCTTGTTTTCAAATCGCTCCAAGGCCTCATCCCTCCCTATCTCTGTAACCTTCTCTGTAACCTCCTCCAGGTCAACAACCCTCCGAGATCTCTGCGCTCCTCCAATTCTGGCCTCTTGCACATCCCCGATTTTCATCGACACACCATGGGCGGCCGTGACTTCACCCTAAGCTCTGGAATTCCCTCCCTAAACCTGACACCCATCAGTTCTACATATTTATACAGTATAGAACATAGAACAGTACAGCACAGTACAGGCCCTTCGGCCCTCGATGTTGTGCCGAGCATTGTCCGAGACCAAGATCAAGCTATCACACTCCCTATCACTCTGGTGTGCTCCATGTGCTTATCCAATAACCGCTTGAAAGTTCCTAAAGTGTCCGACTCCACTATCACAGCAGGCAGTCCATTCCACACCCCAACCACTCTCTGAGTAAAGAATCTACCTCGGACATCCCTTCTATATCTCCCCCCATGCACCTTATAGTTATGCCCCCTTGTAACAGCTGCCTCTACCCGAGGAAATAGTCTCTGAACATCCACTCTATCTATCCCCCTCATCATCTTATAAACCTCTATTAAGTCGCCTCTCATCCTCCTCCTCTCTAAAGAGAAAAGCCCCAACTCCCTCAATCTTTCCTCATAAGACCTCCCCCCCAAACCAGGCAGCATCCTGGTAAATCTCCTTTGCACTCTTTCCAATGCTTCCACGTCCTTCCTATAGTGAGGTGACCAGAACTGCACACAATATTCCAAATGTGGTCTCACCAAGGTCCTGTACAGTTGCAGCATAACCTCACGGTTCTTAAACTCAAACCCTCTGTTAATAAACGCCAACACACCATAGGTCTTCTTTACTGCTCTATCCACTTGAGTGGCAACCTTCAGAGATCTGTGGATATGAACCCCCAGATCCCTCTGCTCCTCCACGTTCCTCAGAACCCTGCCGTTGACCCTGTAATCCTTATTCAAATTTGCCCTACCAAAATGAATCACCTCGCACTTATCAGGGTTAAATTCCATCTGCCATTTTTCGGCCCAGCTCTGCATCCTATCAATGTCTCTTTGCAGCCTACAACTGCCCTCCACCTCATCCACTACTCCACCAATCTTGGTGTCATCAGCAAATTTACTGATCCACCCTTCAGTCCCCTCCTCCAAGTCATTGATAAAAATCACAAACAGCAGAGGACCCAGCACCGACCCCTGTGGCACACCGCTGGTAACTGGTCTCCAGTCCGAAAATGTTCCATCCACCACCACCCTCTGCCTTCTATGAGATAGCCAGTTACTTATCCAATCGGCCAAATTTCCCTCTATCCCACAACTCCTTACTTTCTTCATGAGACGACCATGGGGAACCTTATCAAACGCCTTACTAAAATCCATGTATACGACATCAACTGCTCTACCTTCATCTACACACTTAGTTACCTCCTCAAAGAATTCAATCAAATTTGTTAGGCAAGACTTACCCTTCACGAATCCGTGTTGACTTTCCCTGATTAAGTTGCCCCTTTCCAAATGGTCATAAATCCTATCCCTCAGGACCTTTTCCATTATCTTACCAACCACCGAAGTAAGACTAACCGGCCTATAATTACCAGGGTCATTCCTATTTCCTTTCTTGAAGAGAGGAACAACATTCGCCACTCTCCAGTCCTCTGGCACCATTCCCGTGGACAGTGAGGACCCAAAGATCAAAGCCAGAGGCTCTGCAATCTCCTCCCTTGCCTCCCAAAGAATCCTAGGATATATCCCATCTGGCCCAGGGGACTTATCGACCCTCAGGTTCTTCAAAATTGCTAAAACATCTTCCCTCAGAACATCTACCACCTCCAGCCTATCCACCTTTATCACACTCTCATCCTCAAGAACATGGCCCCTCTCCTCGGTGAACACTGACGAAAAGTATTCATTCATCACCTCTCCTATCTCTTCTGACTCCATGCACATGATAAATGTCAGTGTGTAAAACTGATACCCATCAGTCCTCCTATTTATGCAATATGGTGAATGTCAGTGTGTAACACTGATACCCATCAGCTCTCCTATTTATATTGTGTGATTTGGCCCGGACTTTGCGGTAAAAATAACGGTGAGGCAAACAGCGCTCACCGTTATTAAAGTGTAAATTGGACAGCAATTTTTGGCGACCACACCTGCGCAATTAAATGTGGAAATCAGGAAGTTGCTGTCCAAGTTGCCCTGCTCCTACACAAGCTGTGCTAGAACAGTATCGCGCCGAGAGACTCAGCATCGAAACACATGGAAGGGCGTGAAGTTGCTGTACTTATGTGATAGTTACCCACTAAACACACCAGAAAAAGTTAGCGCTTGTCCATTCCAGTATAAGTAAATTTTTAAGTGTGATAAGTCTTAATTACTGCCAAACAACCTCTCTGGCACAGAAAATTAACTTTTACAACTGTGGCATCTCATTCCTTCAGAATTTAATTATTGTTGGAGATTTTTTTTAATAATTTTTTTTAAATTTTTTTAACTTTTTCTTTCTGTCTCTTTTATTTCTCTCTCTTAACCCCATCTTTCTTTCCCTCTCTTTTTTGCTTTCTGTAAGTGATTTGACATTGAATTAAATATTCGAACTTACATTTCTTGGTTCACACTTTGCGTGTCTCAGTAAGGATTCTTCAGTCTGATTGGTTGTGGAGACACGTTGATGCTTGCCCTGTAACAGGTCCCAGATCCCCTGTAGAGGGCGCTGTGCTGAAATGACTTTCTGATCACAGCAAGTTCCAGAGCGAAAGCCCATAGAAAGTCTTTGGGCAAGTGTAAGTGTAATTACACGGACACCCATGAGCTCTCCTAGTTATACAGTTTGGTGAATGTCACTGTGTAACACTGGTACCCATACGGTGTGATGAGCTTCTGACCCCATATCCACTCAGTCACCAAGACTGCCTATTTCCACCTCTGTAACATTGTCCGACTCCGCCCCTGCCTCAGCTCATCTGCTGCTGAAACCCTCATCCATGCCTTTGTTATCTCTAAGCTTGACTATTCCAACGCACTCCTGGCTGGCCTCCCATCATCCACCCTACATAAACTTGAGCTCATCCAAAACTCTGCTGCCCGTATCCTCACTCGCTCCGAGTCCCAGTCACAATTCACCCCTGTGCTCACTGAACTATATTGGCTCCAATGTTCCCTCTAATTTTGTTTGGCCCTGCGCGGCCCCTTTAAGGGGCTACGCGGGCCATTCAAAATACCGCGCATGCTGGAAAGCCGGCTGCCTGGGTTCCCTGGAACGATGCACGGCCACGCGGCTTACAGGGAACATTGATTGGCTCCCGGTCTGACAACACCTCAATTTTAAAATTCTCATCCTTGTCTTCAAATCCCTCCATGGCGTCGCCCCTCTCTATCTCTGTAACTAACCCTACAACCCTTCGGGATCTCTGCGCTCCTCCAATTCTGGCCTCTTGCACATCCCCAATTTTAAAATCGCTCCACCATTGGTGGCCTCGCCTCCACCTGCCTAGCCCCTAAGCTCTGGAATTCCCTCTCTAAACCTCTCCACCTCTCTCTCCTCCTTTAAGACACTCCTTAAAACCTACCTCTTTGACCAAGCTTTCTGCCCTAATATCTCTTATGTGGCTCAGTCTCAAAGTTTGTTTGATAACGTTCCTGTGAAGCACCTTGGGACGTTTTATGATGTTAAAGGTGCTATATAAATAAAAGTTGTTATTGTTGTTGTGATGAATGTCAGTGGTAGCACTGGTAAAAAGTGGCTCGCCTATTTATAGAGTTTGGTGAATGTCAGTGTGTCACACTAGAACCCATCAGCTCTCCTATTGATACCGTGTGATGAACATCAGTGTATTACACTTTTACCCATCAACTCTCCTATTTATAGAAAAGAAAGACTTGCATTTCTATAGCGCCTTTCACGACCACCGGATGTCTCAAAGCGCTTTACAGCCAATGAAGTACTTTTTTGGAGTGTAGTCACTGTTGTTGTAATGTGGGAAACGCGGCAGCCCATTTGCACACAGCAAGCTCCCACAAACAGCAATGTGATGGATGTCAGTTTGTCACACAGATACACACCAGCTCTCCCATTTATACGTTGTAATGAACGTCAGTGTATAACTAACACAGGGACCCATCAACTTTCCTATTTAGACAGCGTGATGAATGTTGTCGTGTAACTCTGGTACCCATCAGCTTTCCTATTTATACAGTTTGGTGAGTGTGTAGCACTGGGACCCATACAATGTGATAAATGTCAGTGTGTAACAGTGATACAAATCAGCTCTCTTATTTATAGAGCGTAATGAATGTTAATGCATTACACTGGTACCCATCCACTCTCCTATTTATATTGTCTGCAAATCCTCAGTGTGTAACATTGGTGCCCATAAACTCTCCTATTTGGCCACAATGTTCCCTCCAATTTGTGGTCCGTGTGCAGTCCTTTTAAATTTGCTGTGCGGCATCTTCCAGCCGCAGCAGCTGGTGCGCGGCTGGGCACCTTAGGGGGAACATTGTTTGGCCAGTGCGATAAATGTCAGTGTGTATCATTAGAAAACATCAGTTCTCCTATTCATACGCTTTTGTGAATGTCAGTGTGTAACTCTGGTACAAATCAGCTCTCCTATTTTTTTTAAGAGTGTGATGAATCTTGTGTAACACTGTTATCCAGCAGCACTCCTGTTTAAACTGAGTGATCAATGTCATTCTGTAACACAACAACAACAACTTGTATTTATATAGCACCTTTAACGTAGTAAAACATCCCAAGGCGCTGAACAGGAGTATTTTAAGACAACAAATTCAACACCAATCCACACAAGGAGAATTAGGGCAGATGACCAAAAGCTTGGTCAAAGAGGTATGTTTTAAGAAGCGTCTTAAAAGGAGGAAAGAGAGGTAGAGAGGCGGAGAGGTTTAGGGAGGAAATTCCAGAGCTTAGGGCCTAGGCAACAGAAGGCACGGTCACCAATGGTTGAGCGATTATAATCAGGGATGCTCAAGAGGGCAGAATTAGAGGAGCGCAGCTATCTCGGGGGGTTGTGGGGCTGAAGGAGATTACAGAGATAGGAAGGGGCGAGGCCATGGAGGGATTTGAAAACAAGAGTGTTTTTTATTTTTAATAGTGTGATGAATCTTATTGTGTAACATTGTTATCCAGCTGCTCTCCTGTTTAAACTGAGTGATCAATGTCATTCTGTAACACTGGAACCAAGAGAGTGGGCATTATGATCACTGTTAGATAAATGTTCCCTTACTGTTGTTAGATTATTAACTAAAGTCTGGCTCATTTCTCATGATTAAATCTAGTATAGGCTCTTGTTGGCTTTAGAACATATTGCTTCAGAAAACTCTCTTAGTAATGAATAGTCAGCATGGATTTCAAAAGGGAAAGTCTTGCTTGACCAAGCTCATTGAATTTTTTGAAGAGGTAACAGAGAGAGTAGACAAAGGTAATGTAGTAGATGTAATTTATCTAGATTTTCAAAAGGCCTTTGATAAAGTATCCCATAATAGACTGATGAACAAGGTCAGTGAATGCGGAGTCAGGGGACAAGTAGCAGAATGGATAGCTAGCTGGCTTCAAGACAGAAAGCAGAGTAGGGGTAAAGGGTAGCTATTCACAGTGGCAGTGGGTAGTGGTGTTTCACAAGGATCAGTTCTGGGACCACTGTTGTTCACAATTTATATTAACGATTTAGACTTTGGAATCAAAAACATAATTTCTAAATCTGCAGATGACACCAAATTGGGGGGGAGGGGGATAGTCAATACTGAGGAGGACTGCAAAAAATTACAGGAGGACATTAATAAACTTGCAGAATGGGCATATAATTGGCAAATGAAGTTCAGCACAGATAAATGTGAGGTATTACATTTTGGTAGGAAGAATAGGGAGGTCACTTATTACTTGGAGGGTGCGAGTCTAGGTGGGGTAGAGGAACAAAGGGATCTCGGAGTACAAATACACAAATCACTAAAAGTTGCAACACAGATTAATTAGCAAGGCCATAAAAAAAGCAAACCAAGCACTAGGGTTTATTTCTGAGATGTATAGAATTAAAAAGTAGGGAAGTTATGCTAAACCTGTATCGAACCTTGGTTCGACCACACTTAAGAGTACTGCATACAGTTCTGGTCGCCATATTTGTAAAAAGGATATAGAGGCACTGGAGAGGGGGCAGAGAAGATTTACAAGGATGATACCAGAAATGTGAGGGTATACATATCAGGAAAGGATGAATAGGCTGGGTCTCTTTTCTCTTGAAAAAAGGTTGAGGGGTGACCTAATAGAGGTCTTTAAAATTATAAAAGGTTTTGATAGAGTGGATACAGAGAGAATGTTTCCACTTGTGGGGAAGAGCATAACTTGAGGCCATCAATATAAGATAGTCACCAAGAAATCCAATAGGGAATTCAGAAGAAACTTCTTTACCCAGAGAATGGGGAGAATGTGGAACTCGTTACCACAGGGAGTGGTTGAAGAGAAAAATAGATGCATTTAAGGGGAGGCTAGACAAGCATATGAGGGAGAAGGGAATAGAGGGTTATGCTGATGGATTTAGATAAGGAAAGATGGGAGGAGGCTCGAGTGGAGCATAAACTCCGGCATGGACTGGTTGGGCCGAATGGCCTGTTTCTGTGCCATACATCCGATGTAAAACTATCTTGAATGCACTCAAGAAATTCACTACCTTTCTGATTTGAGCCTACTCTGCTCTTCCCAATCTATGAAAATTAAATTCTCCCATTAAAACAACTTTGCTTTTGGTACAAGCCTCTCTAATTGCTGAATTAATACAATCTGCCACTTAATTGCTGCTATCAGGAGGCCAGTAGACAACTCCCATTACAGATTTAAGTCCTCTCTTATTCCTAAATTCTAACAATAGAGTCTCTGCTGATGACTTTCCCTTACCTATACCCTCTCTTTACTAATGTTGTTATCATAGCTTTAATCAATAAGGCTACCCATCATCCTCTTCCAGTTTCCCTATCCTTTCTAAAGACCTTATTACCTTGAATATTTAACTCCCAATCATGATCAGCTTGCAACCATGGCTCAGTCATGGCCACCATTTCATGCCCACTAAGATGTATTTGATCCTCTAATTCACTCAATTTATTTCTTATACTCCATGCGTTAGTATATAAAACTCTTATTTGGGCAAGAGACCCTAACCTAACCTGCCCTGCCCTGATGCTGCCTTTCTCACGCTGTCTAACTTAACACGTTTCTTATTTATCACACAGCTGTAACTACTTAATTATCATTTTTAGGGGTATGGTAGCATTGTGGATATGTCACTGGACTAGTAATCCAGGGGCCTGAACTAATTGATCTCAGAGACATAATGAGTTCAATGGCGGATGTGGAATTTAGATTAAATTAATTAAATAAAAAGCTAGTGTCAGTAATGGTGATCATGAAACTACCAGATTGTCATAAAAACCCATCTGGTTAACTAATGTCTTTTTAGGGAAGGAAATCTGCCGCCCTTACTCGGTCTGGCCTATATGTGACTCCAGACCCACAGCAATGTGGTTGACTCTTAACTGCCCTCTGAAATGCTACTTACTCAAGAAGGCGGCTCAGCACCATCTTCGAGGGAAATTAGGGATGGGCAATAAATGCTGGCTTTACCGACAACGCCCACATCCCGTGTATGAATAAAAAAAAAATGTTTTTAAAATTCCCTTCACCTGGAGTATTTGACTGTTTGTGACTTCAACACTGCTCATATCCATTTTTAAAAAATCTTTAAAGTATCATTTTTACAATTGTTTCTGACTGAGCCTTCCCACCCATTTATTAGTTTAAAGGCCCTTCACACTGGTACAAATCAGCTCTGATTTATAGTGTGACGAATGTCAGTGTGTAACACTGGTAGCCATCAGAGAATCATAGAATGAGACAGCGTAGAAGGAGGCCATTCGGCCCATCGTGCCTGTGCCAGCTCTTTGGTAGAGCTGTCCAATTAATCCCATTCTCCCCTGCTCTTTCCCCATTGCCCTGTAACTAATTTTCCTTTCAAGTATTTATCCAACTCTCTTTTGAATGTTCCTATTGAATCTGCTTCCACCATCCTTTCAGGCAGCGCGTTCCAGATCACAACAACTCGCTGTGTAAAAAAATATTTTCTCATGTCGCCTCTGGTTCTTTAGCCCTGTGCCTTCTGGTTAACGACCCTTCTGCCACGAGAAACAGTTTCTCCTTATTTACTCTATCAAAACCATTTTTGAACATACCTTCTCTGCTCTAATGGGAACAACCCCAGTGTAATATACATGGGTAGACAAATGAAGGACAGAGACAGAGACAGGATGAGTCCCGTGTGCTTGCTTTACTAGGCCAGAGCGAACTGAGCATGCTCATACCAAACCATGTGATAATACATTACACTGCTTTCCCCTTAAAGAAAATGTACATATTCCCCTCTCAAATACAACAAAACTATGGTCCCACCTTTCCCAGCATTACATGTACCACATAACAAAAACTCACGGCTTTTTAAAAAAATACACTACAAATGAACTACAAATCCAGTGTAATAACAGGTTTGCGGAGCCTTCCTGATCTCCTTGCTGAAGGTTTTGGTGTTGAACCAGTTTTCGGGCTGTTTTGTTTTGGTTCCGAACTCAAAGTAGGTACCACCACTCTGTTTCCCCACTTGATACAACCTTGCTAACAAGACAATTCAGTACGACGGTTATGGAATGGTTTCAACTCTGTGTCCAGGCGCTGATCAGTCCATCCATTCAAGGTGTTTTCATACACTCTTCAGTACTGAGTCTTTGAGTCTCATCTTTGTCAACTGCACCTAGCATAAAAATCTCACCTTCACTCCCAACACGAGTCCTCATGTGGCAACCTGGACAAGGCATCTGCGATTGCGTTTTGCTTTGAAGTGTGATATTCAATCGTGTAGTCATATTGTGACAACAACATTGCCCAACGTTACATTCTTGATGCGGCCATTGCAGGGATGGCAGATTTGGGCCCCAATATTGCTAGGAGCGGTTTGTGATCGATTATCAGGGTAAACTTTCTGCTGATGAGGAACTGTTGGAATTTCTTGATTCCAAACACTATGGTCAGTGCTTCCTTTTCAATTTGCGCACAGTTTCTTTTGCTCTCTGAGGGTTCGCGATGCGAACGCGATTGGCTTCTCTTGGTCGTCATCCATTACGTGGCTTATGACAGCTTCTACATCGTAGAAAAGCATCACACGCTAACTTAAGCTCACACTCAGTGTCGTAGTGCACAAGTAGAGCATCGCTAGGGGGACTTCTCTTATAAGCGTCGTAAACTTCCTGTTGCGCTTTTGTCTACTTCCACTGGACATCCTTCTTGAGGAGCTCGTGCAATGGAGCTAACATGGTCGCTAACTCAGGTAAGAAACGTGCGTAGTACTGGACCATTCCAAGGAAAGATCTTAACTCAGACAGGTTTTGTGGCTTTGGAGCATTGATGACAGCATCAACCTTTTCCTTCACTGGTTGCAAGCCATTTGCATCAACTTTCAGACCAAGGTACACAACCCCGGGCTACACAAAAGCACATTTGCTCCTTTTCAATTTGACATTGTGGGCATTCAACCTTTGAAGCACTAAATCTAACACTTCTAGATTTTCCACCTCACTGCATGTTGTGATCAGCACATCGTCTTGATAGCATAAGCAATTTGGAACTCCTTGCAAAATCTTATCCACCGTAGCCTGGAAGATTTTGGGGGAGGACTTTACACCATACGGCAGCTTGGTGTATGAGTACAGTCCCTTGTGTGTGTTGATAGTGAGATACTGTTAACTCTCTTTGTCAACATTCAGCTGAGCGTAAGCATGCGACAGGTCAAGCTTGGAGAAAACCTTTGACCCAGAGAGTGCTGCATACAAATCTTGTGATGTAGGTAACGGATACTGTTCATCATCAACTGCTTGGTTGATAGTAACTTTATAGTCAGCGCACAAGCGTGTCTGCTTTGGGCACTACCACAATCGGGTTAGCCCATTCACTTTTGTCAGTTTTTACTAGCACTCCGTTCTCTCTCAGCTTCGCTATCTCTTCCTCCACCTGACTTTTCAATGCATAGGCTTGCCTTACAATAGACAGGCTTCACGTTGAACTTGATGCAGATATGCGCGTCATACCCAGTGATGGCCTCATAACTGTCCGAGAACATGCTTTCATAGTTGTTCAGCATTGTGTCGAGTCGCTTCTTTGAAGCATCTACACTGTTTTTCCAGTCTAGTTTTAACTTTCTCAACCAGTCTTTACCCATGAGGGTTGGCCTGTTGTTGCAGCTCACTACAATAATAGGCAGCTTTACTGACTGGCCATTGTGTTCAACTGTACATTCCATTTGTCCACATGTCTCTAGGATTTCTCCAGAGTAGGTTTTTAACTCAATGCTACTCTTTGTAAATGGTATTTGATTAAACTTACTCTCATGTGTCCTTACTCATGATAGAGCAGTCTGCCACCATGTCGATACACATATCAATATATTGCTTGTTGATCAAAAGTTTTGTGCAGAAGTCTTTCTCACGACTGCTTGCGTTGCCGCTAGTGGCATAGATGCTGTAGATGCCTAGTTCTTCAACATCAGGTGTGTTCACTTCAATATTGTGAATTCCTCCCTTTTGTTGTTGCTGCTTTGCATTGCCACTAGAATGGTTCTTACTTCCTGCTTTCGATCTAGCTCTGCAAGCTGTTGAAGTGTGGCCTTGCTTCTGGCAGTGAAAGCACTTGCATTTCTATATTGGCAGGACTGTGGTGAGTGATTTCCATTGCAGCGATAACAATTCACTGAACTGCTCTCACCGACATGCTTTTGACTTGGACTCACAGCTTTAGGTTCGGCAGTGGCTTTGTGACTGTAGACCTCAGCTGCACCAGTCACTTGAGTTGGACGGAGCTCCCTAGCATTCTTAGATGCCATCTCCATAGATAGGACAATTTTGTATGCGATGTCAAACGTTAGATTCGGAGTGTTCAGTAACTTGGACTGTGCGCGCTCATCCACCAGTCCACACACAAATTTGTATCGCAAAGCATGATCCCAAAATGTGCCAAAGTTACAATGCAAAGACAGGTTCTTAAGAGCTACAATGTACTCACTGATGGTTTCACTTTGTTTTTGGTTTCTGGTACCAAACTTATAGCTCTCTGCTATTTCTAATGGCTTCAGGTTGAAATGGTCCTCGAGTTTCTCGACAATGTCTTCAAATGACACAATCTTCTCTTTTCCTGGCGCGAGTAGGTTTGTCAACGTTCCGTAGCTGTCTGGCCCGCTCTCCGTTAGAAAAATTGCTTTTTTCAGTTCACGAATTACTTTATTTTGCGCTTGAACATTCTCATCTACACCTTCGGTCTCAATAATGTTATTGGCCTTAAAAAAACATCTCCATCCGCTCAATGTAAGAACTGAATAGTTCGTGAGCTCGGTCATACAAGCCGAGGCATCTGTTGAATCCCGTAGGCGTGACCATGATTGTCCCGATCCCGTCGAACAGTGACTCAGCACGCTACCTGTGTACCTGTGAGAATCAACGCTGCTGTTGCTGTGTATACATACACACGAAGGCGAAGCACAGACGATTCTGCATCAGCATTAACAGAAAAACATCGCAAAAAATTCAGTTTAAGTGTCACAAATTCACCTTAAACTTGTCCACTCGAAGGTTGAACACTGTGTCCTTCCATGATCCCGAAAAATGGCTTTGGGATCCCATCCTCGTCGCCAAAAATGTAACATATGTGGGTAGAACAAATGAAGGACAGAGACAGGTTGAGTTGCTAGTCCATGTGCTTACTTTACTAGGTCAGAGCGAACTGAGCATTCTCATACCAAACCATGTGATAATACATTACACCCGGCTTCTCCAGTCTCTCCACATCACTGAAGTCCCTCATCCCCGGTACCATTCTAGTAAATCTTCTCTGCACCCTCTCTAAGGCCTTGACATCCTTCCTAAAGTGTGGTGTCCAGAGTTGAACACAATACTCCAGCTGAGGCCTAACCAGTGTTTTATAAAGGTTTAGCATAACTTCCTTATTGTTGTACTCTATTCCTTTATTGATAAAGCCAAGGATCCCATATGCTATTTTAACAGCACTTCTCAACTTGTCCTGCCACCTTCAAAGATTTGTGCACATACACCCCCAGGTCTCTCTGTCCCTGCAACCCCTTTAACATTGTACCATTTAGTTTATATTGCCTCGCCTCATTCTTCCTACCTAAATGTATCACTTCACATCTCTGCGTTAAATTTCATCTGCCACGTGTCTGCCCATTTCACCAGTCTGTGAATGTCCTCCTGAAGTCTGTTACTATCCTCCTCATTGTTTACTGCATTTCTGAGTTTCGTGTTATCTGCAGACTTTGAAATTATGCCCAATATACCTAAGTCCAGGTCATTAATGTATATCAGAAAGAGCAGTGGTCCAATACCGACTCCTGGGGAACACCACTGTATACCTCCCTCCGGTTTGAAAGATAACCGTTCACCACTGCTCTCTGTTTTCTGTCCCTCAGCCAGTTTTGCATTTATGCTGCCACTGTCCCTTTAATCCCATCAGCCCCCCCTAAGTATAGCGTGAGATAAAAGTCAGTGTGTATCATTGGTACCCATCAGCCCTCCTATTTATAGTGTATGGTCAATATCAGTGAGTAACATTGGTACCCATCTGTACTCCTATTTCAACAGTGTGATGAATGTCATTGTTTAATATTGGTACCCATGAACTATCCTATTTATACAATGTGATGAAAGTCAGCTCTCCTATTTATAGTGTGAGATCAATGTTATTGTGCAATCCCTTCTATGTGACAACCTTCTGATTTCTGCATTACATACTTGCCTTCATTAGCTGAGGCATAGAATATAAGAGCAGGGAGGTTATGATGGAGCTGTACAAAACGCTAGTTAGGTCACAGCTGGAATACTGTGTGCAGTTCTGGTCGCCACACTATAGGAAGGATTTAATTGCATTGGAGAGGGTGCAGAGGAGATTCATCAGGATGTTACCTGGGCTGGAGCGTTTCAGCTATGAAGAGAGACTGGACAGGCTGGGGTTGTTTTCCTTAGAGCAGAGAAGGCTGAGGGGGGACCTGATTGAGGTGTACAAAATTATGAGGGGCATAGATAGGGTAGATAGAAAGGAACTTTTCCCCTTAGTAGAGGGGTCAATAACCAGGGGGCATAGTTTCAAGGTAAGGGGCAGGAGGTTTAGAGGGGATTTGAGGAAAAACTTTTTCACCCAGAGGGTGGTTGGAATCTGGAACTCACTGCCTGAAAGGGTGGTAGAGGCAGGAACCCTCACAACATTCAAGAAGCATTTAGATGAGCACTTGAAACGCCATAGCATACAAGGCTACGGACCAAGTGCTGGAAAATGGGATTAGAATAGATAGGGCTTGATGGCCGGCGCAGACACGATGGGCTGAAGGGCCTCTTTCTGTGCTGTATAACTCTATGACTCTATGGGCTCGATTTTGTCAATGGGGACGTGATGGAGGCGGGACTCCCACTTTTTGGGTTGTAGTCCCGCCTCCATCGATTTGTGGCCAACCCACGCTACTTTCCCTTGATTGACCTTGTTAAGCCCGCCCAGCGGGCTCAGCAGGCCAATTAAGGGACACCTGGATACTGGTGACATCAGCGATTGACATTTCATCTGTCAAGAGCTTTTGACAGATGAAATATCAGCGTTTGACAGCTCTGTGAAGCTGTCAAACACTGACAATCTGTCTTCTAACTTGAGTCCTTCTACTCAGACTCAGTTAGAGAGCTCTCCAGACCAGAAAGCAGAGGCTGCAGCTTTTGACAGTCCAGTGGCCATTCTGCTTTCTGTGCCGGTGAGCTGAGGGACTCCCGAGAACTGAAGGGAGGAAGCCTGGAGGAGAAAGTAAAGGTAAGTAAAACTCATTAAAACACTTTACACACACCAAACACACTTACCTCTGCACTCATGCACCCATCACTCACCTGTACACCGGACATCTCGACAACCTCCAAGCCCTGCAGACCGACGGTCCGCCTCGCTAACTTGGCGTGGTTTGGAGCCGTCGGGCAGCCCACACTTCAGTGCTAAAAATAGGGATTAGCCAAAAAACTGCCTGTTAACTACCTGTTAACAGGTAGTTAATTGGCACTAATCCCCTTCCTGCCTCGGGGAGGCGGCTCCCAGCACAGGTCGGGTACCCGCCTCCTGGGACATTGGCATGGAGGCGGGTTGGGGGTGGGATGGGTACGTGCCCCCCGAATCTGCAATTTTCCCACCACTCCCGCCTCCAAACCCACCTCCACGGGGCTTGGAAATTCGAGCCCTATGACTCTATAATACAGTCCTGATATGGAGATTTCTAATGAGAGGGTCCCTGATGATAGACTTTAATTTTCACAAGTTCTTTTTTCTGTAGACCAGTGCAACTCCCCTACTTTGTTATCTTATCGATAGTTTCACTCTTGTTACAAATAATTGCTATTCTACCAAGTGAAACTTCTGATTATAATTCTGACCCATTCCATACCAATCTCCCTCTTGTAAAAAGGATGATGTATTCGGAGATGTTTCCTTCTGCAGAACTTATCAGCAACTGATTAACTTTCTCTTAAATGGCATCGTGTCAGCCGTGGCTCAGTTGGTAGCACTCTCGCCTGAGTCAGAAGGTTGTGGGTTCAAGCCCCACTCCAGAGACTTGAACGCAAAAATCTAGGCTGACACTCCCAGTGCGGTGCTGAGGGAGTGCTGCCCTGCCAGAGGTGCCGTCTTTTGGATGAGATGTTAAACCGAGGCCCCGTCTGCTCTCTCAGGTGAACGTAAAAGATCCCATGGCACTATTTTGAAGAAGAGCAGGGGAGTTCTCCCCGGTGTCCTGGGCCAATATTTATTCCTCAATCAACATAACAAAAACAGACGATCTGGTCATGATCACATTGCTGTTTGTGGGACCTTGCTGTGCACAAATTGGCTGCCGTGCTTCCCACATTATAACAGTGACTACACTTCAAAAAGTACTTCATTGGCTGAAAAGTGCTTTGGGACGTCCTGAGGTCGTGAAAGGTGCTATATAAATGCAAGTCTTTCTTTTTAAATGTGAATCAGATTGCACGGGCATATCTTTAAATTAGCTTTACTGAATTGACTAAACTGACCATTGCTTTAAGGTCAGTCTTAATTCAGCAGTCACTGCGGTGCAACTAAATTGCCTTGTACTTCGTTAATTAACAGGCAAAAGCTAAAGGTGTCCATTGTAAAAAGTTGGATAGCCAGGTGATGAAGGATGGAACACTAGAGCCTAGTCTTCAGTCACTTACATCTTTTATATGCTGATTTCAGTGATTGATGGCTGGTTCCATCACCAATAAAGAGAGGAACCAAGTGCCCCCTTTTAAAGGGGCATGAACCGTAAATTTAAATGAAACTTGACAAATCAAATCAGAATTTTGTTTCTGGGGGTGATGGAGCAATCCAGTCCCTCCGGTACCCACCGGTCACAGAAGGCCTCAAGTGTATCGGCGGACACCGCACACTCCACCTCCAGGGAAACCCTGGGCGAGAACAAAGCCGCGGAAGAGAAAGAAAGAAAGATTTGCCTTTCACGACCACCGAACGTCTCAAAGTGCTTTACAGCCAATGAAGTACTTTTTGAAGTGGAGTCACTGTTGTAATGTAGGAAACGCGGCAGCCAATCTGCGCACAGCAAGCTCCCACAAACAGCAATGTGATAATGACCAGATAATCTGTTTTTGTTATGTTGGTTGAGGGATAAATATTGGCCAGGACACCGGGGATAACTCCCCTGCTCTTCTTCGAAATAGTGCCATGGGATCTTTTACGTCCACCTGAGAGCAGAGACGGGGCCTCTGTTTAACGTCTCATCTGAAAGATGGCACCTCCGACAGTGCAGCGCTCCCTCAGCACTGCACTAGAGTGTCAGCTCAGCTTTATGGGCTCAAGTTCCTGGAGTGGGAATTGAACCCACAACCTTCTGACTCAGAGGCGAGGGTGCTACCAACTGAGCCACAGCTGACAGGCAGCCGGGCCAAGCGACCCCCCTCGACCGCCCGCTGCCTGGACCCGTTAATGGCCACCTTGGCCAGGCCCAGGAGCTGTCCTACAAGGGGGGCCTCCGATCTGCCCACTGATCAGGAGCGTGGGACTGAAGTGCAACCAAAAATTGAGGAGCAGCCCCTTCAAAAATTGGAAGAGGGGCTGCAACCTCTCACACTCTGTGTCTACACGGAACACGGACTCCTCCAGTCCGCAGAAATTGCAGGCGGTCTGGGAGTCCTTGAGCCTACTTAAAACAAGCCTACAGTTACAGAGACACACATTACATACCATACACCCCCAAGAAACGCTTCTTTTCACTTCCCGAGCCTGCTCCCATATATATGAACATAAGAGTCCCTAATTAATACCCACCACCTGAATACAATTAACAACTATTACTGCAATACAAAGAGAAATCAATAGCAGTATAACATTAGCAGACTGAAGGGCAGTCTGATTAACCCTTTACTTACAATCCCCCCTTTGTAGTTCTTTCGAGTATTTATGGCCAACACTAAACATTTCATCAGTATCATATGTCTAACTCAGTCTATTCTATTGCACAGATCTCTACACATTGGTGTCACATAACATCTCATCAAAAATATTATGAATATCATTATACATTGAACAGTAAACAAGGTTCAAAATCTATTTCTCGCCATGCACTTCAGATATCAAAAATGTATCACCTGGACTTAAAAGATCCTCCAGTACTGTTTTACTGTTATCCATATTGTGGATCATTTTAATTTCAGTTTTTGGGAATCACCCTTAGTTTGGAATTTCCAATTCTATGTCCTTCCCTATTCTCTTGAACATCCCCGATTTTAATCGCTCCATCATTGGCGGCCGTACCTTCAGCTACCAAGGCCCTAAACGCTGGAATTCCCTCCCTAAACCTCTCTGCATCTTCCCCTCTCTTTCCTCTTTTAAGACACTCCTTAAAACCTACCTCGGCACCTGCCCTAATATCTCCTTATGTGGTTCGGAGTCGAATTTTGTTTGATAACGCTCCTGTGAAGCGCCTTGGGATGTTTTACTATGTTAAAGGTGCTATATAAATGCAAGTTGTTGTTGTTAACTTCAATAACTCTGATCAGTACCAGTGTGTTTAACCCTGGCCTGGTAGGCCATTCAAAACAAGCGCTCTACTCGGAGCTCCGGCACGGCAAGAGAGCCCCAGGTGGGCAGAGAAAACGCTTCAAGGACACCCTCAAAACCTCCTTGAAAAAGTGCAACATCCCCACCGACACCGGGGAATCCCTGGCCCAAGACCGTACAAAGTGGAGGAGAAGCATCCGGGAAGGCGCCGAACACCTCGAGTCTCTTCGCCAGGAGCAAGCGGAAGCCAAGAGCAAACAACGGAAGGAGCGCACATCAACCCAAGCACCCCACCCACCCGCCCCCTTCAACCACCGTCTGCCCCACCTGTGACAGAGACTGTCGGTCCCGCATTGGACTCATCAGTCACCTGAGAACTCATTTTTAGTGTGGAAGCAAGTCATCCTCGGTTCCGAGGGACTGCCTCAGAAGAAGAAGAAGAAGAGTTTCACTGAGCTTAATGCAGAAGATTGGTTTCTCTATGGAACTTGTGACAGTACTTTGAGCAAAATATTTAAATCAATAACGATACAGGCTATGCTCTCACTCTCCTGACCACATTAACCATTTCATGTTGTGGTGTTGTCAGCCTGGGACTCGTTCTTCAGTTCATCTTCATCATGCATTCCGCATATTGGTTGCTTCACACTCAACACGCCACTTCTGTATCCCAAGCTCATGCAGCATGAGACATCAGATACAGGCCATTCCTGTCTTTCTAAGCTATTTATCAATAGATCAGGGTGGAGCAGGGGTGGGGGGGGTGGGTGTCTAGAGGTGTTTGTTTAGAATCTCCTACTGCATGGTCCCGATATTTCAGGTAGCGGCCAGGCTATCAAATGTATTCTTCTCATTGTTCAGTATGGGCAAGGACACAACCATCTCCAAGAGAAAGCTATCAATGAACTATTCTTTCCTGACTTCAACTAGATTGTATATTGATACCAGATGAATATCTTTTGGCAAGTTGTGCCCAGGTGATTTATGTTACTCGTGGGCGCACTCACACATCTTTTCCCTAACCCCTTTGGTTCGGGTACCTGAAATTCACCCATGATCACCTAGGCCGATGACCTTGGACCTCGTTTGGTGGTGCAGTTTTCCTGTTTCTACCCTATACCCTCAGTCAATTCCTCTTGCCCAATTTACATGTCCCAACTCATTCATAAGCCCTGGAGGAACTTTACCATGCAATATAATATTTCCCGTTAAAGCATTGCTTTTATTTCTTCACGTCACCACCTTGAATGGCCTTTTTCCCGCTCTATTGTGCCTGAATCCAGTTTATCTTTTCAAGATCATACAGAATTCCCGAAGGAATGCAAGATAAGGGATGTTAGTTACCATTAACACAACAGCCCCCCCACCCCATTCTACACCAGGATTAGGTTCAGACTGGACTGGTATTGTTGGACTGACAGGACTTGTCAACGTTCAATTATCTCAGCTCCCTTCCCTGTTTGGAATTCCTGAGTTTTGGTCCCTGGATCCTGACAGGCGAGCCGTTCCAGAGCGCTCAGGATTTGTAGCTAGTTTTTTTAAATAAAAAAGTGTGATTATCCCCTGTTCTTATACAATGCATTTAACGTAGTAAAACGTCTCAAGGCATTTCACAGGAGTGTTATCAAACAAAATTGACACCAAGCCACATAAGGAGATTTCACTCTCCACAGATGCTGCCTGACCTGCTGAGTATTTCCAGCATTTTCTGTTTTTATTTCAGAATTCCAGCATCCACAGTATTTTGCTTTCACACAATAGGATATTAGGACAAGTGGAGGTAGGTCTTAAGGAGCATCTTAAAAGAGGAGAGAGAGGTAGCGAGGTGGAGAGGTTTAGGGAGGGAATTCCAAGCTTAGGGCCCAGGCAGCTGAAGGCCTGGTTGCCAATGGTGGAGCGATGGAAATCGGGGATACGCAAGAGGCCTGTATTGTAAGAGCGCAGAGATCTCGGGGGGTTGTGGGGCTGGAGGAGGTTACAGAGATAGGGAGGGGTGAGGCCATGGAGGGATTTGAGAACAAGGATGAGAATTTTAAAATCGAGGCGTTGCCGGACCGAGAGCCGATGTAGGTCAGCGAGCACAGGGGTGATGGATGATCGGGACTTGGTGTGAGTTCGGATATGGACAGTAGAGTTTTGGATGAGCTCAAGTTTACAGAGGGCAGAAGGTGGGAGGCCAGGTCAGGACAGCACTGGAATAGTCAAGACTAGAGATAACAAAGGCATGGATGAGCTGAGGCAGGGGCAGGGTTGGGCTATATTATGGAGGTGGACGTAGGCGGTGACGTAAGAAAACTACTAGGCACTTGGTCTAAGTGTTAAACAAAGCTTTAATCAACTGTTTTACAACATGGAGGTCTAGTTGTGTCCTTCACTAGTTCCTGTTAAAGAATGTCCTGAGCAAGCTGAGCCCATGCCCGAGTATTTATACTCTCCCTGGACAGCGCCACCAGCAGGCCGCCCAGTATTATTTCATAAGTCATTTCCACATGAATGACAAGATTCATGTCAGGCGGTCTTGGTGAGGGAGAGGATAATCGGATCGGAAGCTCAGCTCAGGGTCAAATAAGACACCACGGTTGCGAACAGACTGGTTCAGCCTCAGAGAGTGGCCAGGGAGAGGGTTGGACTCAGTGGCTAGGGAACGGCATTTGTGGCAGGGACTGAAGACAGTGGCTTCAGTCTTCAGTGTCAGCCATGGGTTCAAGTCCCACTCCTGAGACTTGAGCACAAAATCTAGGCTGACACTCCAGTGCAGTACTGAGGAATGCTTCACTGTCGGAGGTGCCGTCTTTCGGATGAGACGTTAAACCTGAGGCCCCGTCTGCTCTCTCAGGTGGGCATAAAAGATCCCACGGCACTATTTTGAAGAAGAGCAGAGGAGTTATCCCCAGGTGTCCTGGCCAATATTTATCCTCAACCAACATCATTAAAACAAAATATCTGGTCAATATCACATTGCTGTTTGTGGGAGCTTGCTGTGCTCAAATTGGCTGCCGCATTTCTTACATTACAACAGTGACTCCACTTGAAAGTACTTCATTGGCTGTAAAGCACTTTGGGACGTCCGGTGGTTGTGAAAGGCGCTATATAAATGCAAGTCTTTCTTTTTCCTTTCTTCCCAATATTTAGTTGGAGGAAATTTCTGCTTATCCAATACTGGATGTCGGATAAGCATTTTACCCTTCTCGAGCGCTTGAACAGCAACTCGCATCGATAGATTCCGTTTTTGTAAACAAATGAAGCCCCGGCTTGGTGGTTTTACAGCAAATGCAGGAGTGCTTCCTGCGTTTCCCGCCCCCTTGAGCACTCTGTCTTGGAAGTTGAGAAAGGACACTGAATGGGTTAAACCACTTAGCAAATGGGGACAGGATAGGACAGAGTCAACATGGATTTACAAAGGGTAAATCGTGCTTGACTAATCTATTGGAATTTTTTGAGGGAGTAACTGGTAAAATAGATGGGGGAGAGCCAGTAGATGTGGTGTACCTGGACTTCCAAAAGGCCTTCGATAAGGTCCCACATAAAAGATTAGCAGGGAAAATTGAAGCTCATGGGATAAAGGGGAAAGTATTGACGTGGATAGAGAACTGGCTGTCAGATAGAAAACAGAGAGTTGGAATAAACGGCTCATTTTCTGAATGGCAGGCAGTAACAAGTGGGGTACCACAGGGATCTGTCCTGGGTCCCCAGCTGTTCACAATTTACATTAATGACCTGGATCAGGGAGTCGGATGCAGCATTTCCAAATTTGCAGACGACACTAAACTAGGAGGGGGGGTGGGCTTAGAGGAGGAGACCAGGAAGCTCCAGAGCGATTTGGACAGACTGGGTGATTGGGCGGATAAATGGCAGATGCACTATAATGTGGACAAGTGCGAAGTTATCCACCTTGGGTGCAGGAACGGGAGGGCAAATTATTATTTAAATGGCAATAAATTGGGAGAGGGGGAAGTACAGAGAGACCTGGGTGTTCTTGTACACCAGTCACTGAAGGCGAGCATGCAGGTGCAACAGGCGATCAAGAAGGCAAACGGTATGCTGGCCTTCATAGCAAAAGGGTTGGAATAGAGGAACAGGGATACCTTGCTGCAGCTGTACAGGGCACTGGTGAGACCACACCTCGAGTACTGTGTACAGTTTTGGTCGCCTCATCTGAGGAAAGATGTTCTTGCCATGGAGGGGGTGCAGCGGCGATTCACCAGGCTGATACCAGGAATGGCGGGATTGACCTATGAGGAGAGACTATGTAGTTTAGGGATGTACACACTGGAGTTTAGAAGATTGAGAGGGGACCTCATAGAAGTGTATAAAATTCTGACAGGTCTAGACAGACTAGATGCAGAAGGAATGTTTCCCTTGGCGGGTGAGAACAGAACTAGAGGACATAATTTAAGGATAAGGGCTAAACCATTTAGGACAGAAATGAGGGGGAATTTCTTCACTCAGAGGGTGGTGAACCTGTGGAACTCATTGCCACAGAGGGCAGTGTACGCCAGCTCATTAAATATATTTAAGAGGGAATTAGATATATTTCTACAGGCAAAAGGGGTTAAGGGTTACGGAGAGAAGGCGGGGACGGGATACTGAATTGGAGGATCAGCCATGATCTCATTAAATGGCGGAGCAGGCTCGAAGGGCCGGATGGCCTACTCCTGCTCCTATCTTCTATGTATCTATGTAAACCCGAGCCTTTGAGAGGCTTCGCCTTACTCCAGCCTCGCACCATGCGGTGACATTTGGTGATATCCTTCCTATGTCTGCAGATCTGATTTTAAACTCTTCGCACTGCTGGATCACCTCCTTGCATCAACACCATTCCAGCAAAGGCTGCTCCATATAGTCTGTGGAGCTACCTTCTTGTAAAATAAATACGCTCAGTAATCCTGCGCCACCAGCACTGATGCAGTCCCGGAAAACCAGGATCACTTATATAAAAAAAACAGAAAATCCATTGTCGCTTCTCTGGAGTGCCTTTGAATGGGTTGTTCTACATAGCATGCATTTGTCAATTCTAATACTGCATGATGTCTTTACACTAGAATTGGAACTTGGCAAATAGAAGTAAGGGGTTAATTACTTCTTGACTGTGGAAGCTTTGGAAAAACATACCTGGGGGCAGGGTGGGGTGGAGTGCGGTACGGTAGCATCGTGTTATGTTACTGGATTAGTAATCCAGAGGCCTGGACTAATGATCCACTGAGATGTGAGTTCATAATCCCACCACGGCAGCTGGGGAATTTAAATTCAATTAATTAAATTAAATGTGGAATTGAAAAGCTACCGGATTGTTGTAAAAGCCCACCTGGTTCACTAATGTCCTTACCCTGGTCTGGGCCTAAATGTGACTCCAGATTCACAATGTGGTTGACTCTTAACTGCCCCTCTGAAATGGCCTAGCAAGCCACTCAGTTGTGTTCAAGAAGGCAGCTTCTCGAGGGCAATTAGGGATGGGCAATAAATGCCGGCCTTGCCAGTGACGTCCACATCCCGTGAATGAATGAAAAGAAACCCACCCGTGTCAGACTTGCAGTACGTAAATGTAAAGAAGCAGCGATCTGAAAAAGTTTGAGTTAATTTAAAACAAGACAATATCCTATAACAGTAACTTTGTAATTCTCCAAAACTTCCTTTTACTTTGTTAAACACCTTGTGCAGTTGTTGGCGGTACAGTACAACCTATCCTGTGGATTTATCGAACTGCCTGCAATCAATTTAATGTAAAGTAAAATAAAGTTGTGACATTCACTTAACCTCTTAGTCACTGCCTTGACAGCCATTATTATTGTAAGGCCTTTATATTTCTCACTGCTAGTGTTTTTCATTTGAACCGGTCATTTTACACTATCACAAAACAAAATATAACAATAAAAGAAAAATAAACTGTCACGCGGAGAGTATTAATAAAATGAATCAAGTGCAATGCTTAAGAACTCGTGACCCGTCGAGGCGCCAATTGTTCGGTATGTATTTTTGTTCTAATGTATGGACAAAGGCGGCAGTCCTGTGCCTGTATCAATAATAGATTCAAAGCACAGAGTCGAAATGCTTGGAGATTTATTAAAGGTTTAATGATTACATATGATGCCGCCGTAGACGAACAGCCCGTTACAGCCCTTTGAGCTCAGTGTACTCCTTCCGATTTCTTCCCACCTGTGGTTATGATCTCAGCCCATTTATGCTGTATCTAGGCTGCACTAATCTATAGGCCTTTGCATCCATAACCCTTCACCCGTATTTCCAGTACTTAAGACCCAGACCTGCACAAGATTTGTCCCCATTCTGACGTCTTATGGTCTCGAGTAGCACAGAAAAACATCGGAGTTTAGGGTTAACAGGACACAAAAGTAGCCTGGCTACCAAAGCAATAATAGTCTCCAGTTTGAAGTGATCAAGTGAATCTAAATGTAAACATGAGCAAGCTGGCCTCAAAGAAGGCTGTAGTTAACCTTTGTACAGACAGGTACTGTTATTTGCTTTTTCAGTCTTTTACTTCTAAGATTTGACTTCAGAATGTAATATAAAATGGAACTTAATATTAAAGTTATTTTCGTACAAGGTGGATTCCTTTACTAACTCTTAGTCCTGATCTCAAACAGTACCCATCAGTTCTCCTATTTATGCTGGCGTCAGGTACGTGAAAGATTTGGCTCAGTTTTAGCACTTACACCTTTGAGTCAGAAGGTTGTGGGTTCAAGCCCCACTTCAGAGACTTGAGCACAAAAATCTAGGCTGACACTTCAGTGCAGTGCTGAGGGAGTGCTGCACTGTCGGAGGTGCCGTCTTGTGGACGAGATGTTCTCAGAGGCCCTCTCAGGTGGATCTCATGACACTGTTTGAAGAAGAGCAGGGTAATTCTCCTCGGTGTCCTGGGCCAACATTTATGCCTCAATCAACATCACTAAAAATAACCAGATTAACTGGTCAATTATCACATTGCTGTTTGTGGGACCTTGCTGTGCGAAAAATGGCTGCCGTGTTCCAACGTTACAACTAACCACTGAAACCATTCAGGTGCGGGGAATCTCTCTCTGTGTCCCCCCACACACACGAAAATGGGTGCACCCAAATTTCTGGGCCAGTGTGTCAATGATGCAATGCTCTCCAAGTTGACAGGCTTTTCCATATAACATAATTAGTGTAACAAATGTTAATCAGAAAGGAATATATATCTAGTCCAATTTGACCGCCATCCACTTTACGTCAAATGTAATGTGCATGCTGGAAAGATCAATATTTATTTTTACATTAAGAAATATTGAACAGCTGGCACGGTGCATTTCAGTGCTTCAGATGCCGTTACGTCTCAACCATTCCCCAGCCAAGAAAGGCGGGCAGTTTTCCTGCTCCCAGACACCCATTTTGGCCCACGAATGGCCAGGAGGTCAAGAGGAGCCAACTAGTAAACCCATGCACAATCCTTGTCTGATCGATGACCCTTCTCTTATCTGTAGCCTTCCACCTGCCTCTCCCCAGTCACGCCTTGTCATTCTCCCCAGTTGTCCCTATTCTCCCCCCCCCCCCCTCTTGTCACTATTCCCAGTCACCTCTCGCCACCCTCATCTTGCCTCGGAGGCAGTGCAACGAAGGTTCACTAGCTTGATTCCTGGAATGAGAGGGTTGTCCTGTGATGAACGATTAAGTAGAACGGGGCCTATACTCTTTGGAATTTAGAAGAATGAGAGGTGATTTCATTGAAACATAGAAAATTCTGAGGAGGATTGACAGGTTGTTTCCCCCTGGCTGGAGATTCTAGAACTAGGGGGCACAGTCTCAGGATAAGGGGTCGGCCATTTGAGACTGAGATGAGGAGGAATTTCTTCACTCAGAGGGTTGTGAATCTTTGGAATTCTCTGCCCCAGAGGGCTGTGGATGCTGAGTCTTTGAGTATATTCGAGGCTGAGATCGATAGATTTTTGGTCTCTAGGGGAATCACGGGATATGGGGATCGGGCGGGAAAGCAGAGTTGAGGTCGAAGATCAGCCATGATCTTACTGAATGGCAGAGCAGGCTCGAGGGGCCGTATGACCTACTCCTACTCCAAATTCTTACATCTTATGTTCTTATGTCTTATGCCAATCACCTCTCCTCAGTCACCCCTCTTGTCACTATTCCCAGTCACCTGTCCTCAGTCACCCCTCTTATCTTTCTCTATTTTATCAGTATCACTATGGTCATTGCTCCACTCATTCCCCCAAGCCCTAATTACAGCAACCTACAGTCTTCCTCGCCCACATCCTCACCTGCATAACACTCTAGACTGATTGCACCATCACCTTCTCTAATTCCAGTTGTAAAATCACCCCTCTCGTCTCAGCATTCTCGGTATTTTAGTCGCTCTGATTTTTTCCTACTCCTTATCGTGAGGTCTAGTTCCACAGGTCGTCCTCTAATACCTCGACCAACTTGTCATTCTTCATGTGTGAACCCCGATGGTGAGTGTTGGAATGCTATTCTACCAGCGGTTGGTGCTGTTCCCTGCATTTCTCTTGTAATTGACGTGCGGTGAAGATCATGTCCATTGTGCCCCTTAGTGGGCGGAATCCGCATTGCGACTCTGGATAGGATAGGCGCACCAACATCAGTGTTCTCGCTCAGGCCAACATCCCCAGCATCGAAGCTTTGACCACGCTCGATCAGCTCCGATGGACGGGTCACATCGTCCGCATGCCCGATACGAGACTCCCAAAACAAGCGCTCTACTCGGAGCTCCGACATGGCAGGAGAGCCCCAGGTGGGCAGAGGAAACGCTTCAAGGACACCCTCAAAGCCTCCTTGAAAAAGTGCAACATCCCCACCGACACCTGGGAATCCCTGGCCCAAGACCGCACAGAGTGGAGGAGAAGCATCCGGGAAGGCGCCGAACACCTCGAGTCTCTTTGTCGTGAGCAAGCGGAAGCCACGCGCAAGGAGCGCACATCAACCCCACCCACCCGCCCCTTCAACCACCGTCTGCCCCACCTGTGACAGAGACTGTAGGTCCCGCATTGGACTCATCAGTCACCTGAGAACTCATTTTTAATGTGGAAGCAAATCATCCTCGGTTCCGAGGGACTGCCTCAGAAGAAGAGCTATTCTACCACAGGGAAAAATCACACCCGAGCCTCAAAGCTGTCCCCACCCAAAGTCTATACAGGTGCACTCTCTGGTTGGGTGTGCTGGCTAGCTGTCTGGAGCGGGAACCATGGCTGACTTTGTTTCTCCCTGGACCAGCCAAGCTGAGGATACTGTACCCCGCCTGTGATCAGCTAACCCAGCACAGACAAGAGATTATGCTGCCGTACCCAGCTCAGCTCTACACTGAGGGGTACGGTAGCATAGTAGTTATGTTACTGGACTAGTAATCCTAGAGGCCTGGACTAATGATCTGGGTGAAACATGAGTTCAAATCTCCACCATGGCAACTGGGGAATTTAAATTCTTTTAATTAAAATTAATAAATCTAGAATTAAAAAGCGAGTATCAGTAATGGTGACCATGTAACTACCGGATTGTTGTAAAAGCCCAACTGGTTCGCTAATGTCCTTCAGGAAAGGAAATCTGCTGCCCTTACCCGGTCTGGCCTATATGTGACTCCAGACCCACAGCAATGCGGTTGACTCTTAACCGCCCTCTGAAATGGCCGAGCAAGCCACTCAGTTGTACCAAACCGCTACAAATGCTAACACCGCATGGACTGCAGCGGTTCAAGAAGGCGGCTCACATCCAATGAACGAATAAAAAAAAACACTGGGCATTCACCCGCTCAGATTCCCCATTCTACCAGTGGCAGGACCCTTGCTCGTCACAATCGCTTTCTTTCCCAGTGTCCATGCTTTCACCTGTACACACTCTGCCCCTCCGGGTTCCTGCCAACATACAATTGGGCACACTGCCTACATTAAGCAGCCTTTGGTGATTCCTTGTTCCTCATCTTCTGTTTCTCGAGCCAGCTCCGTATACCTCTGTAAACCCGATAGCAGGCAGCTGCGATGGAACACCGGCGTTTCCATGGAGACCGGCAGTGGCAGGCTCGGAAATCCAGCTGTTTGACTGTCCTGTACAACCACCTCCCCCCACCCTGTGCACCTTATTGTGACGGTAGAGCACATAGTGATCCCAAGCAATTGGAGATTGGTTTGTGTGATTATTCGATAAAGAGTTGTCTCTGTGCATTGTACTGACCAGGATTAGCTTTAGAGTATAACCTCAGCACTGACTGAAACATTGATGGCTGAGTGGAGATCAAATTCTTTTTGTATTATTAATGAAGGCCAAGGTTTTATTTGTGCTGTCAGTATTTATTTAACATGAAACAAATGGCTGTCTGGTTAAAGACAATACTCCACTTCATGGGTAAGAACAAAGAATCTGCAGCTGAACACCTGTCTTTGCAATTGGAGCCTCCGTCTCTCTACTTTTTCCAGAGAGTGACAGTCCTTTAATGAAGGTTCGATGTTCAACTCCAAGAGCATTCACAGCCACAACAACTTGCAGTTATATAGCGCCTTTAACGTAGTAAAACGTCCCAGGGCGCTGCACAGGAGCCATTATCAACTAAGATTTGACACCGAGCCACATAAGGAGATATTAGGACAGGTGACCAAAAGCTTGGTCGAAGGTGTAGGTTTTAAGGAGCGTCTTAGAGGAAAGAGAGGGAGAGTGGGAGGGGGAGAGGTGGAGAGGTTTACGGAGGCAATTCCAGAGCTTAGGGCCAAGACAGTTGAAGGCATGGCTGCCAATGGTGGGGATGGAAATCAGGGATGCACAAGGGGCCAGAATTGGAGGGATGCAGAGTTCTTGGAGGGTTGTAGGGCTGGAGAAGCTTCAGAGATAGGGAGGAGCGAGGCCATGGAGGGATTTGAACACGAGGATGAGAATTTTAAAAATCGAGGCTTGGGTGGACTGGTAGCCAATGTGGGTCAGCGAGCACCAGGGTGATGGCTGAACGTCATTAGGAAACATTGGTGAAGTGTTGAGACACTGTTCATGTTTTACTGGTGACAGCTGATGAGACCTCTGTTACAGTCAATTAAAAAGATATTGAATAGATGATTAAGAAGCTGGAAATAAGAGAAGAGAAGGTTAAAGAGTGGTTGGATGGAGGTGTTTCAAATAATGAAAGGTAGATTGGGAATGACAGGCAAGGAAGTTATGCTAAACCTTTATAAATCATTGGTTAGGCCTCAGCTGGAGTATTGTGCCCAATTCTGGGCATTACACTTTAGGAAGGATTTCAAGGCCTTGGAGAGGGTACAGAGGAGATTTACCAGAGTTATACCAGGGAAGAGGGACTTCAGTTATGTGGGGAGACTAGAGAAGCTGGGATTGATCTCCTTAGATGTAAGGGTAAAAGTGAGTGATGTTGTGGAGGTGGAAACAAGTGGTCTTGGTGATGGATAGGATATGGGAATTAGCTCAGGAGCAATCAGAACACCAGGAGGGCCCATTGTTGGGGACTGGCTGAGCGAGCAGCTAGGGATTGGGATCAGTTGGGGAGGGGGATGAAATCAGAGGCCAAAGTTAAGGAGTTTTTGGTGGGAGCCAATAAAAGAAAGTCTTCAGTCTTGGTGGCAGCATCACTTTAAAAGACACTTGAGGATGGGTGATCCTGATCTGCTCTCATGCCCCTATTAGGAACTGGTTTGCGAGAAGTTTGGGAACAGCAACTCAATGCTCACCTGGCTGGGGTCGGAACACAACACAGGGCAAAAATACCTTAAAAAGGAGGGAGTGTTGGCTTCAGAAAACACAGCAATCACTTACTAGCTGGCGACTTGAGTAAAGGGTATTTGGTGCCTGAAAAAAAATCCCAGTAGCTTGCTGGGAGCTCCTTCTCACTTCCCCCCTGGAAAGAGTCCAGGAGCCAGCTCTGGGACTGTTTCAGCGGCGACTGGATTTACCCAAAATACCTGCTCCGTTTAGCTGAATAAAAAGAGCTCTAAAATATTGGGTGGCACTGAAAGACTGAGTTCAAACTCCGACACTAACATATCCTGAAAAAAAATTAATTGGAGCCAAGTCAAAACTAGCCCCAGTCCAACAAAAGCATCTGGTCTGTTAAACCCAAATCTACCAAATAGTCACAAATAAGAATCTCGTTTGCCGGTGTACTTCCCTGCATGAATGTAGCTCTCTCCTCTTGATGTGACAAGCACGGATTTCTTTCCGATTCACCTGCTGCTTTGTTCTGCCTCCATGCCTTGTGTTTTTATCAGCCTGTGTATTTATACAGGGGAGAGACAGATGGCAATGAATCAATGGGACAATCTGCGGATGAACTAACTCCAAACAGGAGCTCCCAATTTCCATTATCCTACAGCCATGCTGAATGCCTGATCGGGTTTTTGTTCCAGTTCACAATCAATTAACTTTGCAGGGGAATAAAAAAAAACCCTTGCCAGATAATGAGCAAATTGCAAATAGATTAAGCAAAGTCAGTTCTCAAACTGTCATAAGCAAGCACGCAAATCGTCCCTGTGGGTACAACTAAGTGCTGCATTCCCAAAGGGAAGTCTCAGTGGAGAAGTGGATTTCCTTTTGTGTTCATTACTGTGCAGTGCTGAGGGAGTGCTGCACTGTCGGAGGTGCCGGCTTTCAGATGAGACGTTAAACCGAGGCCCCGACTGCTCTCTCAGGTGGCCGTGAAAGATCCTATGGCCACTATTTTGAAGAAGAGCAGGGGAGTTATCCCCGGTGTCCTGGGGCCAATATTTATCCCTCAACCAACATCACTTAAAAAATACAGATTATCTGGTCATTATCACATTGCTGTTTGTGGGATCTTGCTGTGCGCAAATTGGCTGCCACGTTTCCTACATTACAACAGCGACTCCACTTCAAAAAGTACTTCATTGGTTGTAAAGCGCTTTGGGACGTCCCGAGGCCATGAAAGGCACTATATAAATACAAGTCTTTCTTTCATTCATTCTAGAAAGGAGAAGACTGAGGGGTGACCTGATAGAGGTCTTTAAGATTATGGACCTGAAATTGCAGTCAGAGGCTTCCCGCCGGCAAATGCCTCCGAATCGCAAGTAAAATCCGTACTTGCCCGATGGCCCCGGGGGCGGAGGCGGTTCGCGAGCATCCCTGGGATCACATGGGCCAACCAATCACAAAGGGGGATTCCCATTCTGCTTATGGGGATTCCATTTACGTACGGAATCACCAATAAGCATAATAGGGATCACATAAAAAAACGCACTTTCACACAGCCTAAATAAAAATAAATCATCACATGTTTAAAATTAATTAAAATACAATTTAATTAAACATTTAAAACCAAAAATTTAAATTTTTGAAAAATAAATTTAAACATTTTTAAAGGGGCCAAAAATAACCTAAACTAATTTTAAAGGTTTTTGATAGTTTAAATAATTTTTAAAAATTTATTTTAATATTTATTTAAACCCTTATGCGGGTAAGAGAAGGCCCTACGCCTGCTCTTACCAGGCGTAAGGGTTTGGTGGGTATTCGCTGGGCAGTAGTTGGGCAAATAGCAAATAGCCCCACCCTGCGCCAGTGAATGTCCATTTCCTTTGGATTTGTATGATCTGTCAAAAGTTCCGGATTTTCGTGCATGTGCATTGACGTAAGAAAACTACTAGGCACTTGCTCTAAGCGTTAAACAAAGCTTTAATCAACTGTTTTCCAACATGGAGATCTAGTTGTGTCCTTCACTGGTTCCTGTTGAGGAATGTCCTAAGCAAGCTGGGCCCATGCCCGAGTATTTATACTCTCCCTGGACAGCGCCACCAGCAGGCCGCCCAGTATTACTTCATGCAAGATTCATGTCACGCATCGCACTCGGAAACCCGGAACTTGCAGGGCGCTTACGACCGTGTACGGGCCTATGAAAGGGTTCAATCGGGCCGGCGTAGAGAAAATGTTTCCACTTGCGATCGAGACTAGAACTAGGGAGCCATAAATATAAGATAGTCACTAATAAATCCAATCGAGAATTCAGGAGAAACTTCCTTACCCAGAGAGTGGTGAGAATGTGGAACTCGCTACCACAGGGAGTGGTTGAGGCGAATAGCAGAGATACATTTAAGGGGGAGCTGGATAAACACATGAGGGAGAAAGGAATAGAAGAATATGTTGATGGGCGTGAGATGAAGAATGGTGGGTGGAGGCTCGTGTGGAGCATGGACCTGTTGGGCCGAATGGCCTGTTTCTGTGCTGTAAATACTTTGTGATGTAATGTAATGTAATACCATCTGATCGATAAAAGGAGTTTCAAATGAACTTAAGAATCTTT
This sequence comes from Squalus acanthias, assembly GCA_030390025.1. Classification (NCBI taxonomy): domain Eukaryota; kingdom Metazoa; phylum Chordata; class Chondrichthyes; order Squaliformes; family Squalidae; genus Squalus; species Squalus acanthias. Next base: position 92,534,648 of record CM059438.1, read on the forward strand.
CGGAGCTGTAAAGGACCTTTGGACCCAACGGGGGAGAAATTCATTATAACCCCGATTGGGGCGCTAAATTTTAAAAGTTTGGAAAATTGGCGGCAGGTGCTAATGTTTCCGAACTTTTAAAAAATTCGGTTTTGCGCTCCAAGAAGTTAGTGGAACGCTAGATCAAGCCCTCCACTTCCTTCTTGGAGCACAATCGGCAGCAGGCGGGGCGGAGACTTCAGCAGCGCTGCACACTGGGCCGAGCAGCGCCGCCACGTTCAAAGGCTCCTTCCCTCCCTTAAAGCCGCAGGCTCTGCAATAGAAAAAGTACCTACCTGGACCCCCAAGGCAGCCGCGATCCCGCGCGATCAGCCCGGCACTCAAGCAGATCGATTGCGGGCAGGAACCCGCGGAAAAAAACTGAAACAAGAAAGGTAAGTTTTTTTTTTACTTACCTCGGCCACCTCGCCTTTAATCATCGCCCCCGAAGTGGCCGGCCGCCCGATGCGCGCCTCCTGCAGCTGTCGGTGTTTTCGCCCCGGCGCTGCTGCAGGGGGCGGAAGTCAATTTCGGGTCCGGGGCAGTGCTCACGGCGATGAGGTCACGATCTCCGGGCGAAGGAGATCAGGGCGTAACGCCGTAGCGCCGCCGCAAAACTCCCGCCGAATATGGCGGGAGTCGATGTCAGCGCCGCACCCGGTCGCAAAGCCATTTTCATGCCATTTACCCTGTGACCCAGAGAGGAAAGTTATTGGGAGTTATAAAATTCCCAATTGGGGATTTGCATGGATGGGGCTCTGGAATGCGAAGTGTAGCTTTCATGTGTTGAACCTGCGGTTTCGGGGGACAAGGTGGGATATGTACTTTCCTAACCCCTGATGGATGGGGTGAAAGCCTTGTGGATGATTTTGTCAGGGGTCTCAATCGATTTCCTACTGATTTTGGGGGTTACAAAACAAAACTTCCCACAGTCTGACACAAGTCATCAATCAAACTCACAGGAAAGCCTGGCTTACGGTAAGGAAAGTGATGCAGTATGGACTGCTCTGCTGAGACGGAGGCACAGTAAGAGAGAGCTTTATTTTGCCCCTGGCTGTGCCAAGCCAGATGGGAATGGTTAAGAACACACTTTTGTTCAAAGCAAATCAAATATGTGTTCTTTGCCTGTTCTCAGGTTTGGGCATCGCTGGCAAGGCTACATTTATTGCCCATCCCTAGCTACCCTGAGAAGGTGAAGGTCGGCCTTCTTCCTGTTTTTTTTTACAACTGAATGGCTTGCTGGATCACTATAGCATGTAGCCTAGAGTCACATGTAAAATAAAAAGAAAGAACTTGCATTTATATAGCGCCTTTCACAACCTCAGGACGTCCCAAAGCGCTTTACAGCCAATGAAGTACTTTTGAAGTGTAGTCACTGTTGTAATGTAGGGAACTCGGCAGTCAGTTTGTGCACAGCAAGATCCCACAAACAGCAAGGGCATAACCACTTGATAATCTGCTTTAGTGATGCTGATTGAGGGATAAATATTTGCCAGGACACCGGGGAGAACTCCCCTGCTCTTCTTCAAAATAGTGCCCGTGGGATCTTTTACGTCCACCTGAAAGAGCAGACGGGACCTCGGTTTAATGTTTCATCTGAAAGACGGCACCTCTGACAGTGCAGCACTCCCTCAGTACCCCACTGGAGGGTCAGCCTAGATTTTGAGCACAAGTCTCTGGAGTGGGACTCAAGTCCACAACCTTCTGACTCAGAGGTGAGGGTGCTGCCCACTGAGCCAAGGCTGGCACCTGTAGGCCAGACTGGGAAGGGGTGGTGGATTCTCTCCCTTGAAGGCCATTAGTGAAGCACTTGAGTTTGTACAACAAGTTGGCAGCTTCTCACGGTCACTTTTCTGGTTGCAGCCCACAAATGATCAGATTTATTGAATTCAAATTCACAGCTTTCCCCGGTGTAATGTATCTGTGGCATTGCCTTCTTCACAATGCATGTTGACTCACTTTCACACGTGGAACGATTCCCTGTGCCAGTTCTGGAGGTGATGTTCCCCTTCCAGCTGCCATGGTTGTCCTCTATTTTACAGAATGGAATCTCTTACATCCAACAGAATGGGTGAGCCGGTAGAACAGGCCCAACCCTGATCTCTCCACACACATATTTTGGTTGATCTAAGTGTGGAGAGACTTCATAAGACAACCAAACAATTGAAAACAAACTGACCACCAAATCACGAAGGAAGCAGGTCATCGATAGACCACCAGGTACTCAGGTGGACTAATGGTTCCTGGACTAACGTTAGGGAATGAAATCAAGCTGGGAGCAAAAACACAGATGCACAGGAGAAGAGCTTTCAAAGTTTCACCCTCGCGGCCATTGCCCAACACTTATGCTAAACAGGAAAGGAACAACCTTCTAAATGGCTTTGAGCATGAGCGGTTGGACAGAGCACAGCTTCTTGTCTCCTCTATACATGGGCAGCGTCATCTTGCTTAAAGAGAAAGAGTGCTTCTGAATCCAGTTCTGCAAATTATCTGAGATGTGGCCACATCTGAATTGCTGTGAGTTGTGGATGTGACTAGTTGATGGTAGAATTGGAGACGGACAGAGATAGTGGACAGAGGCAGAGTTGGATGGTAGCTGTGTCTGGTAGAGGTTGACAAGAGAACAAGAGATCCTTAGCTTAGTATTGAACACAAACTTTCTAAATTAGCCTGCACTCGAAAGGGAGAGCAGGTGCCCATCACAGTCAGGGAATAATATTATCAATCACCTTATGAAAGAGAAATCTAAACATCCACATATAAACATTCTAACCATCTAACAGCTACCTTACTTGCATAATGCGTGCCTCCTAGTTCCATACTATCACTGAGATTCAAGATAGGGTATCTAATTATTACGACCTGCATTGCAATCTTGTTGTAGTAGTTGCTCAGACCTCAAAAGATGTGCTATTATGCTGGTGGTGGAGGCATATTATCCTGTCTATAATATATTAAAAATCTTCTCTATGGTGTGCACTTCCTGTAAGTGTCGCACTTACTTCCTGTCACACCTTAGTTGTCACACTTCTTCCTCTGACTCACCATGAGCAATGCCACAGGAGATCTGCTAGCATATGTAAAACTCCCAATATAAAGAATGGAAAATGCTCTCGATTTCTTGTTGATTTCAACCAAGTTCTTTGATGTATTTTCTGTATTTGTCTCCGCAGTCACAGAACCCGCAGTCATTCAGCGATACTACGCATCACTTGAAGAAAGATTCTTCCAGATAAGCGAAAAGGAACTAACCAAAATAAACACATTTTACGCAGGTAAACTCAAGGTTGTCTTTGTTTTTTTTTTAGCTCTTGTCGTTCTCTGTGTCTATGGATCCGCATAAAGTTGCTGCTACTGATTTTCTTGAGCTGGAACGCGCTACCTGAAAGGGTGGTGGAATCAGATTCCATAGGAACTTTCAAAAGCCAGTTGGACACGTACTTGAAGAGGACTAATTTGCAGGGTTATGGGGAGAAAGATGGGGTGTGGGACTAAATTGGACAGCTCTTTTCAAGAGCCGGCACAGGCAGGGTGGGCTGAATGGCCTCCTTCTCAGCTGTACGATTCTATGGGGGAAAAATTGGGTGTCACCCCTTTTGGAGCACTAACATCGCCGGGTTTTAGCGCCCCAAAAAAATTAGCGCCCCTCCGCCTGAAATTCAGTTGTAGCGCCCCAAGCAGGAAGTGGGGCGCTACTGGAAGCGCTCCACCTCCTTCTTGGGACGCTACAACTGAATACCGTGGTGCTACGTGCAACAGCGCCACGCACGTCGGCACGTAGCGCCTCACCATTGCAGGCCTCCTTCCCTGGACTACTGGGGAGCGGGGTGCCATGAAAACAGTGAGCAATCGCGGCCGGTACCCCGAGGAAAAAAGGGGCAGGTGCTGGCAGTCGGCCCAAAAAAAATGGCCGTCCGACACCTGCCCTTTAAGTAGCGCCGCCGCCAAAACGCCCCCCTGACCCTGTCAGACATAGCGTCCAGCGATAGGATCAGGGGGCGCAACCGAAGTTTGAGGCTGGGGCGCGAGCGGGGCCCTTTAAGTAACTACTGCCGCTGTTAACCTCCCGCTGAATTGCGCGGGAGGCGTTAGTGGCGCCGCGCCCGGGCGCTAGGGGATTTGCGCCCCGGGGGCGCTAACAAGAGCTGCAAATCAACCCAATTTTCCCCCTATGATTCTATCAACTACCTCTGATTCCCCTCAATAAACAGGGGGAAAAAAATCATAATTTGGTCATTATTAGTTTATAATCACTGATGTTTTGCCAACATGTTTTGTGTCAATAATTCTCAATTTATGGATTAGTTCTGGATTCCCCTGACTGAAACCATAAACCCGAATGGCTAATATCTACCATAAAATTAGAAAATTTTCAACACTGTGTAAACACCAGCATCTCTGTGGACCAATCAGTTTAATTATAGAATCATAGAATAGGACAGCACAGGAGGAGGCCATTCGACCCATCGAGTCTGCGCCGGCTCTTTCGAAGAGCAATCCAGTTAGTTCCACTCCCCCCGCTCTTTCCCCATATCCCTGCAATTTTTTCTCCTTCAAGTATTTATCCAATTTCCTTTTGAAGGCTACTATTGAATCTGTATCCACCGCCCTATCAGGCAATGTATTCCAAATCCTAACCACTCGTTGCGTAAAAAAGTTTTTCCTCATGTCGCCTCTGGTTCTTTTGCCAATCACCATAAATCTGGGCTCTCTGGTTATCGACCCTTCAGACATTGGAAACAGTTTCTCTTTATTTACGCTTTCTAAATCCTTCATGATTTTAAACACCTCCATCAAATCTCCTCTTAGCCTTCTCTGCTCCAAGGAGAACAACCCCAGCTTCTCCAGTCTCTCCACGTAACTGTAATCCCTCATCCCTGGAACCATTTTGGTAAATCTCTTCTGTACCCTTTCCAAAGCCTTCCTAAAGTGTGGTGCCCTGAATTGGACCCAATACTCCAGCTGGGGCCGAAAATAAAGGTTCATCATAACTTCCTGACTTTTGTACTCTATGCCTCTATTTATAAAGCCCAGGATCCCAAACGTTTTATGAACTGCTTTGTTAACCTATCCTGCCACCTTCAAAGGTTTGCGCACGAGCTCCTCCAGATCTCTCTGTTCTTGCACCCCCTTCTAAATAGTGTCATTTAGTATGTGTGGTCTCTCCTGATTCTTCCAACTAAAATGTATCACCTCACACTTCTAGTGAATGGTATTTGTGAAATGTCAACTATTTCCCCAATCGCGATGGGCAAAATAGCCAATAACTCACTCCCTGAGCCTCACAGAGCATTGTGACGTGGAACTGCCATCAAAGCAACAGAATTGCTTGACAACAAATTGGTCTTCATATAAGCTGGGCCAGTGTAATGACATACGGAGGTTCTTCTGTGATCTCACAGGGAAGCTGTGCTCAAAGGCAGTGCAGATCGGAGATGGGGCTGCAACATTCTACCCCAATTCTCCAACAGCCGCTCCCTGTGGGTGTGGTAACATGGAATTACCCTTGTAGTCATCAGGCGCTAAAATTGATTAGAAAGAACAAAGATTTCTACAGCACCTTTCATGACCTCCGGACGTCCCCCGAAGTGCTTTACAGCCAGTTAAGTACTTTTTGCAGTGTAGTTAGTCACTGTTGTAGGAAACACGGCAGCCAATTTACACACAGCAAGGTCCCACAAACAGCCACGAGGTAATGGCCAGATAACCTGTTTGAGTCACATTCGTTGAGGGATAAATATTGGCCAAGACAAAATAACTGAACGTTCATTTCATTGCTGTTTGTGGGATCTTGCTGTGTGTAAAATGGCTGCCAGCTTTACCTACTTAGAAGCAGTCGCTTCACTGTATGTTCATTGTATAATTCATTCTATGTGAAGTACTTCGGGGTGGTTGTAAGAGTTGTGTTGAGGTGCTGTATAAATCTATTTTTTTCTTGCTTGTTATCATATGAAATATCTTTTTAAATACAACAGTGCTTTTTCATACACGACGATCTGGAATAACTGTAACAGATTTAGTTATACTCCAGGTGTAACGTGCATTGTCCAGACACGAATAGAGAATTTTCTCAGCAGATGAAACCCTCACTGGGCAGAACGTTGCATGACCAAGGAAGCCTCCAGGACTGAGATTTCAGCATTCTAAATATTCAGTTACATTGACTGCAATGGGCGCTGCGTAGAGCGGGCGGCCGATCCAATACCGCCCGGCTTGTGCCACAGCCCGGGACCAATTTCTAGGCCAAAGACTATAACACTTTGACGATAACTCAGAGAGACAAGTGCAACTACTAACTCCGAGTGCAATTGGCTACTGGGCTATCAGTTCATTTCAACAGGTCCAACAGTGACATTATCCAATTCACTACCTCTTGATTACCTGGTCTTCACTCTACTCTTTTCATCATTGGTGCTGTCCCACACTATGGACCTAGGCCCTTCTCCTAGCTTTCTTTCTTGGAGTTAGTGACTGAAGCAGAGACCATGTCGACATTGAAGGACAGGTTAGATTGGTGGTTGAAGGTAAAGGCGATAATGGGACGAGGGAACAGGGCGGGGACATTAGGACAACTGCTCGTGTGGAGGATAAACACCAACCAGACTGGTTGGGCCGAACAGCCTGCTTCCGTGTTGGAATTTCTATGTAATTCTATGTAAAAAGCTGTGCTCCAAGGAAGTGCGCATCGCAGATAGGGAATTAAATCATCTGAACAAGATTATTGAGTTTTTTTTAATTTGTTTATGGGATGTGGGCATCGCTGGCAAGGCCAGCATTTATTGCCCATGCCTAATTGCCCTTGAGAAGGTGGTGGTGAGTCGCTGCCTTGAACCGCTGCAGTCCGTGTGGTGATGGTACCCCCATCGTACTGTTAGGGAGGGAGTTCCAGGATTTTGGCCCAGCGATGATGAAGGATCGGCAATATACTTCTAAGTCAGGATGGTGTGTGACTTGGAGGGGAACTTGGAGGTGGTAGTGTGAATGTTACCTGCCACTTATCAGCCTAAACCTGAAGGTCATCCAGGTCTTGTTGTATGCGGGCATGGACTGCTTCATTATCTGAGGAGTTGCGAATGGCGCTGAACACTGTGCAGTCATCAGCGAACATCCCCATTTCTGACCTTATGTTGGAGGGAAGGGCATTGATGAAGCAGCTGAAGATGGTTGGGCCTAGGACACTGCCCTGAGGAACTCCTGCAGCGATGTCCTGGGGCTGTGATGATTGACCTTCAACCACCACAACCATCTTCCTTTGTGCTAGGTATGACTCCAGCCAGTGGAGCGTTTTCCCCCCATGAGTCCCAGTTAAAATACTTGGGGGGGAAAATTCAGTTGTTTAGCTCTTCCCGTTAGCGCCAGCAGCTGCCGCTAACGGGGCACTGATGCAGTAGCGCAGGGGTGAGGCGAATCCAGTGACGCACGGCGAATCCGTTCCCCCCATTGCACCACCGGTACGAGGTACCGCCGGGGACTTCAACACCAGGCAGATCGTGACGTCAGTGAGCGTGCAATGCTCACTGGGTGCCTGATCTGCCAAATTGATTTTCGCCACCTACTTTAGCGCCTCGACCAGACAGCGACAGGGAGAGGAGGTGTCAAGCAGGCGGAAGCCGGCTCCAGGGATGTTATTTAAAGGGATCATGAGTAATGAGTCGCAGCTGTCAGGTTCGTGGAATTTCAATGCTTTCTTGTCAGTTTGACATTGTGCAACAGTTTAATTCAGTAATTTAAAGGTTCTTTTGCATCAGGAGTGTTGTGGTAACTAAAAAGTAGTTACATTTATTCTTAAAAAATTGCAACGTGCTGCACATTGTTACATTAATGGGGGCTGTACTGGCAGTCGACCTCGCCCTCCAGGATCTACTGCGGAGGGAGCGCAGGCAGCGAGAAAGATTGCAAGATGTGGCCAGAGGGAGGAGGAGGGCCATCAGGGTGCTCAACAGGAGGACTTACTCTCCGAGGGTATTCCGAGAGCACGTCTCCTACCTCCAATTAAGCGAGGAGCAGTGCATTAGAAGGCTCCGCTTCACCAAGGAGGTGGTCACGGAACTCTGCCACCTCCTGCAACCAGACCTCCAGCCTCAGATCAGGGCCACCACAGCTCTCTCAGTGGCAGTCAAGGTCACCGTCGCCCTCAATTTCTTCGCCAGCGGATCTTTCCAGGCTGCAACAGGAGACATAGCTAACATCTCACAGTTCGCCGTCCATCGCTGCATCCGGAAGGTCACAGAGGCTCTCTACAGTAGGAGAAGGGACTACATTTCCTTCCCCATCACCAGAGAGAAGCAGGACGAACGTGCATGTGGGTGGCTTTGCCAGGATAGCAGGATTCCCCATGGTGCAGGGCGCCATTGACTGCACCCATGTTGCTTTGCGGGCAACGCATAACAATCCTAAGATCTTCCGTAACCGCAAAGGCTACCACTCACTTAATGTGCAGTTGGTGTGCGACCACAGACAGCGAATCCTTAATTTCAGTGCACACTATCCTGGCAGCAGCCATGATGCCTTCATCCTGCGCCAGACAGGTGTGCCAGCACTCTTCCAGCCACCATGTCAAGCTTGCGGGTGGCTGGTCGGAGACAAGGGCTATCCGCTCTCCATCTGGCTCATGACTCCCCTCTGCAACCCCAACACTCCTGCCCAGTACTGATATAATGAGAGCCATGCTGCCACCAGGAACATCATCGAGCAGACCATCGGGGTGCTCAAGCAACGGTTCTGCAGCCTCCAGTACTCGCCGGAGCGGGTATCCCATTTCGTCGTGGTCTGCTGCATTGCTCCACAACTTGGCCACCAGGAGGGCCCAGCCTTTGCCACCAGGGATTGCGGTACAACCTCAGGAGGAGGAAGAGGGAGAGGAGGAGGAGGATGAGGATGAGGAGGAGGTCGAGGAGGAGGAAGAACAGGAGCGAGGGAGGAAGCAGCCACTAAATCGGCCTTCCAGAAGGGCGGTCCGTGACCGCCTCATCAGACTGCGGTTCCAATGAATTAAACCCCAGCTCCCCATTGCTCACCACATCCCCATCATTCCATCCCTGTCACAGGCCATATCACAGCGCAAAGCTGAAATGAGAGACACCACAAAAGAATCCAAACTGAATTAATAAATTTATCAAAAATCAGTGAACACATATTTACAACAAAAATATTAACTATTTACCCTTGTGCAATCCCTTAGTGCCTCTCGTGCCTTTTCCTACTCTAGTGCTTCTACGAAGTGTTGACCCATTGGCTGCAGCAGGGCTGGTGGAAGGCTGCTGAGTGTCCGTGTGGTAGACTTCAGATGGCCTTGCAGGACGCCCTCGACCAGCTCTGGGCCTGGAAGGCCCGGCTGTAGACTGCTCCACCTCAGGATGGGCGGCAGCAGTCAGGGCTGGCTGGATGACAGGCAGCGACAAGGGCAATGGCGGCGTGCCAGTGGTGGGAGCAGGAATGCTGTCATCCTGAGAGAGGACAGCAGCTTCCTGCTCCACTGACCCACCGCCACTCCCCCGGGGCAGTACCTCAGCATCCCTAGCAATCTGTTAGAGCACAGATTGCTGGCCTGCTGCGACACTGTGAAATCCCCAGTCGATGGTGGTAGACCCAGCCACGATGGCAGCAGTCAGAGCTTGCGTGGCATCAAACTGAGACTGCATGAGAGCAATCTGAGATTGGATGCCACCAAGCATAGACTGCATTACAGCACTAAGACATTGCAGCACAGGCGGAAGTGATGCAATGGAAGCTGCCAGATCACCCATCACACGCAGCATCAGGTCTGGGTCGCCACGGTCACTCTGGGAGTCTACCATCCTTTCCAGACTGGAAATGATGGGCTCCATGTGTGTGCAGAGCCTTGTGCAATGTTGGAGGTGGACTCCTCCATACTCCTTGTCATTGCCGAGAGGCTCTCGGGCACTCTTGCCATTGCACCTATCATCTCTGTGTGCATGCCCATCACCCTTCTTCTAAACACCTTCCCATCGAGGTCCTCATCTGAGTCGTGTGCAACAGAACTCGCACGCGAACTCACCCTCCGGGGAGCTGTGCAGATCCCGCTGCTATACTAGTCTCTAAAGAAGGCGCAGTGCCAGTATCTGGTGGTGTCTGCGGGTGAGAGATGCAGTGACCCGGTATGTTCTTCCTCCTCCTCTTCTCCCGCCTCACTCTCTACGGTGCCATCAGGGACAGGCTGCTCAGGTGCTTGCTCATTATCTGAAAGCATAAAGGCACAAGCGTTGGGTTTTCATTTGTTGAAGTATTCACTCACCATGACCACCCAAGTGAGGTCGTTAAATTTCTTTCTGCACTGTGTGTGGGTCCTGGGGACCACAGTGCTGCCCGAGATGTGCTGCACTACCTCCCTCCACATGGTGTGGAAGACTTGCGGCGAGGGCCTCCTGCCACTTGTTGGGTGGAGCACTGCCCTCCATCTCTCCACAGCGAACACCAATGCCTCCAATGCTTGATCGCAGAATCTGCGGGCTCTCTCCCTGGGGCGTGGATCTGCCATAAGTACAGCTGCTTCAGTTCTCCGGCTCCTTCTCCTTGACCTGCTGCTGCTTGCTGAGGCAGCTGCACAGCCAGCAATGCTGAGAATGAGGTTCTGCAACATCAATGAACCTCCCCTTTAAGAACTGTAAAAAGCCTGTGGCAGTCATGACTTGCGATGAGACTGCACCTGATGTTGGTCCACCCTTTGAGTGTAACGCCAATGAGCTTGGGCTTAAAGACTTGAATTAGCACTCCAATCATTTCTTTGAGCAGTGAGCATGAATTTTGCATGCAGTCTAAAGCATTAGCACCTGATGCTAATTCTCCAACTTTTCTAATTTTACTGCCCATTCCTGGGCTATAATGAATTTCGTCCCCATAGAATCACAGAAACATGCAGCACAGAAGGAGGCCATTTGGCCCGTCGTGCCTGTGCTGGCTCTTTGAAAGAGCAGTCGTGCTTAGTCCCACATCCCCGCTTTTTGTCCGTAATCCTGTAAGTTCCTCATCCTCAAGTACCTGTCCGACTCACTTTTAAAATTATTGATGGAATCAGCTTCCACCACCTGTTCAGGTCGAGCGTTCCAGATCCAGACAACTCTCTGAGTGAAAAAAATTCATCTCATCTCCCCTCTAGATCTTTTTCTAATGATTTTGAATCCATGACCTCGAGTTATTAACCCACTCACCGGAGGGAATATTTTTTCCCTATTTACTCTAACAACACCTCTCATCACCTCGAAAACCTCTTAACCTTCTCTGTTCCAAGTAGAACAGTCCTAACCTTTCCAGCGTCTCCTCATAACTGAAGTCCCTCATCCCTGGTAACATCCTGGTAAACCTCCTCTGCACCCTTTCTAAGGCCTTAACGTCTTTCCTGAAGTGTGGGGCCCAGAATTGTCCACAATACTCCAGCTGAGGCCTAACCAGTGATTTATAAAGTTCGAGCATGAGCGCTTTGGTTTTATGATTAGATTAACATGTGGTATGTGTACAGTGCACAATGGGGAATGGTTTTTAGGAATAAACCACCCTGTGAAGCAGGCTTATTACTTACATGTTAATCTCTCCATCACTTGTGTTTTACCTTCCTACTGATCACCATTGCCCGTCATGAATCCTGTACATGTTTTGCTCTCTGACTTTCGTTGCCAAAGTAAAGTGCATTAATAGTGAATGCGAGCACTTCTGATAATGTAACTCCATAACGGGCAGTCATTTTGTCACATCGTACCTCAATTAAATAAAACTGTCTCTTTCTACCCCCACCCACCCCCCACCCCCTTCCAGAAAAACTCGCAGAAGCCCAGAGACGATTAGCGACGCTACAGAGTGAACTTGAAGCAGTGCTTGATTGCCAGAGAGATGACAGCGCGAAATCAGCGGGCCAATGGAGGAGCATCCTTCATAGACCACACAGACACCGAGCACGACACAAGACCATGTGTGACCTGAAGCTGGCCTTCAGTGAACTCTACCTCAGTCTAGTTCTACTGCAGAATTACCAGGTACGAGGGCGGCCATTTCAGCCCAATGAGATCACTGGGACTCAGTAGTAAAATATGTGCGTTATCTTGTAAGAAACTTAATGGGCCAGAAATTCAGCTCCCTGGCTTCCCGTGGGTGCAAGGATCCCGCGCGCACCTACCTACCGCACCTGCCGTTGGCCTCTGGGCCCACGGGGACTTCAGCTCCTGGGCCTCCTGCAGCTGCCGGCGCGCAGTGCTTGTGTATCCCAGGGGTGTAGTTAGTGCGATACGTCCCCTGGGATCACGTGGGCCATGGAGAGCCAATGGCAGCAGACCATCTTTCATTCATAGATTTGACAGGAAGACCTGTCAAATCTGTGAATTGAAATCGGCCCCAAAACAACACCTAAACTTCAAATAAATTTTAAAAAAAACCATCACATTTATAAAATAACTATAAGTTAAATAAATTAACTACTTTAAACAAAAATTTACATTTTTGAAAAATTAAAATACTTTTTAACAGTGCTAAAAATAAACTTACCTTTCTTTAAAGTATCTAAAAAAGATAAACCTGTTGAAAAATTTTTTAAATTGTAATTAATTAACCACTTACCTTGTTAAAAACGGGTCTTGCGCCTCCTTTTTAAAAGCGCAGCTTCTTCCATACTTACCTTCCCAGAGAAACCTGAAAAAAAAACTACGTTCGCTGCATGCGCGCAGCCTCTACCGCGCACAGCGGTTCACCTCTGAACCCCCCCCTTCACCAGACCGGAAGTTCCGGTTTCCCACGCATGCCCTAATTTATCCTTATGTGGATCGGTGTCAAATTTTTTGTCTTAAAACACTCCTGTGCAGCGCCTTGGGACGTTTTACTACGTTAAAGGTGCTATATAAATAAAAGTTGTTGTTGTTGTTGTTGTTGAATGCATTGTCGATCACAAACTACAAGATTAAACACAAGGTCACAGAACGGGCCTCAGTTTCAATGTCGGCCGTGGCTCAGTGGGTAGCACTCTCACCTCAGAGTCAGACAGTTGTGGGTTCAACGTCCCACTCCAGAGGTTTGAGCACAAAAAACTGGGCTGACACTTCTGTGCTGCACTGTCGGAGGTGCTGTCTTTTGGATAAGATGTAAAATAAACCAGGGCCCTGTCTGCCCTCCCAGGTGGACATAAAAGGCACTATTCAAAGGGCAGAAAATTCTCCCAGTGTCCTGGCCAACATTTATTCCTCAACCGATATCATTACAAAATCTGGTCATTTATCTCATTGCTGTTTGTGGGACCTTGCTGTGCGCAAATTAGCTGCTGCATTTCCCTAGATTAAAGCAGTGAGTACTCTTCAAAAAAACAAGCAATTCATGGGCCGTGGAGTGCTTTGGGATGGGCCGAGGTTGTGAAAGGTGCTATATAAATGCAGGTTTGTTCTTTCTTTCTGAAAGGCAGGACTACCCTCAGTAATGCACTGAAGTATCAGCCTCGCTTATATGCTCAAATCCTGGAGGGATAACAAGAATCGGTGGCTGGGGGGACTATAAGCTTGGGTTTTTAAAGTCTGTAGGAAAGAAAGACTTGCCTTTCACAACCACCGGACGTCTCAAAGGAGGAAGGGGGTGGGGGGGGAAGGAAGGAGTTGGAAGCACTGCCTTAAGTCTAGACTTCAACACAATGAGCACACAGGGGAGGAGGCATAACGTGAAGCTTAGGAGGAACAGAAATATTGTCCTGGCCAATATTTATCCCTCAACCAACATAACAAAAACAGATTATCTGGTCATTATCACATTGCTGTCTGTGGGAGCTTGCTGTGCTCAAATTGGCTGCCGCGTTTCCCACATTACAACAGTGACTACACTTCAAAAGTACTTCATTGGCTGTAAAGCGCTTTGAGACGTCCGCTATATAAATGCAAGTCTTTCTTTCTTTTTTCAGAGTGAGAAGTTTAGAGGAGCACTGATCACAGGTAGAAGAAAGTCTTAAAATTAGGGCGAGGCCATTCAGGAGCCAAATCAGGAAGCACTTTTCCTCACACAAAGGGTAGAGGGAATCTGGAACTCGCTCCCCCAAAAGACTGTGGATACTGGGGGACATTTGGAGCCTTTAAGACTGAGCTTGATAGATTTTTGTTGGGTAAGGGTATTAAGGGATATGGAGCACAGGTGGGAAGATAGAGTTAAGGTGCAAATCAGCCATGATCTAATCGAATGGCAGAGCAGGCTCGAGGGGCAGAATGGCCTTCTCCTGCTCCTAATGTTCCGAAAGTTAAGATAGATTACAATGGGAAGAGGGAGAGGTTGGAGGCTGGAGTTTTGATCGAAGTTTTCAAGATATTAAGGGGAACAATAGGGTAGATAAAGAGAAACTATTTCCGCTGGTTGGGGATTCTGGGACTAGGGGGCATAGTCTAAAAATTAGAGCCAGGCCTTTCAGGAGTGAAGTTAGGAAACACTTCTACACACAAAGGGTGGTAAAAGTTTGGAACTCTCTTTCGCAAACGACAATTGATGCTGGATCAATTGTTAATTTTAAATCGGAGATTGATAGCTTTCTGTTAACCAAAGGTATTAAGGGCTATGGGGCAAAGGCGGGGATGTGGAGTGCAGCTTCCAAAAGCTCTTTTAATAATGTGTCCGTGACTACACAAACCACTCTGGGTCCAGGTATATTGTGTATCAGTAAAACAGGTTTATTAAGCATTAAACATCCAGTACAAAGAAATAATACTTAACAAGAAGATAGTCTCAGTCTGTTCATTGAGCCTCGGCGTTCCTTCCGAGCGACTGTGGCGCCGTCTCTTTATCCTCTTGCTGTTTTCTCTTGACTCAAGCTCCTTCAACTCTGATTCTGGGTTCGCACTGCCTTCAGTGTTCAATATCCGTATCTTTATATACTTTTTTCCCTTTGCCTACATGACTGCAAACAGCTATCCGACGCCTAGTACATGTTTTATGACCTTGTTGATCCCACTCGGACTCGCTTTGTGCATATCAAAGGGCCCCTTATCTTTAGATGTTCCCTTTCCAAAAACCATTTCCCAAGATGTTGTCTAAACAATCTGTCCATTTTATAGTAGTTATCACTGAGGGGTGCTTCTCTTATATCTCTCTCTCTTCTCCAACTCTTATCTCTTTTCCATCACATTACTGAATACCACGTTCCTGACAGTCCCCATAAACTTAGCATTCCATTCCATTACTTCAGTAATTGCAAACAGAGCGAATTTCAGACAGGTTGGCATATTTTCCCAACCTGCTTTTATCTCAGCCATTCGCCATTTTATACAGGCTTTTAGGCTTTTAACATACAATTTCACATATTATAGTTATACAAAAATGTTTTACTAAATCATACAAATACACCCTATCCGACAGGAGTTAGGTCGCAGATCAGTCATGATCTCATTGAATGACAGAACAGGCTCGAGGGGCTGAATGGCCTCCTCCTGTTCCTATGTTCCTATGAGTATCAGATGACAATTTGTTTTTTTCTGTCCAGGAGCGAGAGACATGCTAGAAGAGCCTCTCGGATTCAACACTTGGGCCGATTTGGCCTTTATCTTTATTTATCCTTTCATCTCCAATCTCATTCCGAGACAGATATTCACCTGGCTGCCGCTGTGTCATGGCTGAGATAAACTGGCAATGTAACGATGTGTCCGACCCTGAGTCAGGACCTCCAGGAGAGGAGGGGGGAAAGGGGGAGGGGACAATGGGGGGGGAGAGGGGGTGAAGAAGCATCCATGTGTGATTCGGGGAAGAGGTGGGGGAATGTAGCTGTCAGACTGATTCATGGACATACCAGAAAGGAAGATAGGGCAAAGAACATCTGGGCCATCCAATCTGTCCCATTCCAGCCTGGTGCAGCCCACGCACATCATCAAACCCTCCCTCTCTCCCCAATCAACGCAATCTCTAGCTCTGTCAGATCACTGGACGTTAATAAAACTGATTCTTTGTTTAAACAATGGACCATTACCAGCCTTACCTTTCTGCGGCGAGTTTAATGGACAATTAATGTGCAAATCCAGCAACCTCATGAAAATAACGGGGAGGCTGAGGGCGAGATGCTGTTTGTGCGACGTAAACTGACCAGCCAGTTCTGGAGATTCACAGCTCATGGCGCATCTCTTCTAATCCCCTGAACTTGCCGGTCGATTTGCGCCTTGATAACGGCGTGCGTCGTGAACTCGCCGTTACTTTTCCAGCAAGTTCTGGCCCACTGTATTCCTTCTGCTTCTCCTCCGACCCAACGCTCTCGACGGGCGACCTGACTGTGCCACCTCTTGTTCTGTTCCAGAATCTCAACCTTACCGGCCTCTGCAAAATCCTGAAGAAATACGACAAGATGTTTGACGCGACGAAAGGGGCAGGCTGGCAGGCAGCTCAGGTGGAGGGCTCGCCGGTTTATACCAGTAAAAAGATCGATCAGCTAATAACCGAGGTGGAGGTAAGCGCGGGCGTGAACAAACGGTTAATAAAAGGGGTCCTGAAACAGCAAGGCCAAGAATGATTCCCCTGCTCCGATCTGAGTTATACTGTCACCTGCCACTCGTCTCCCTGCTGGCCTGTTGGACATCGAGTTACATTCACAGAGCAGCCTGGGACCATGATGTGCTGCTGCAGGATATTACACCAGTGCACTCGCCCCTATCTGTGGGGCGATATCACTGGGAGACAAGACTGGGCCCCAGCTCATCGTGTCACACTTGAACTGCACACCGCAGGCCTGGAAACTGACACAACAGTTACTTCTGTGTGTCTGCGTCCTTGTGACAGGAAGATGCACAGAACCTACTCACTGCAGACCATGGGCTAGAGTAGGAGGTGCTCCATCCGATGGCATTGGACTGTGAAAACACAGGCAAAGGGAGTGGGGCATTTACAGAAACGGCAATACACAGGCAGAAGGGGAGGGGTATTTATGGATAATTTGATAGATAGATTGATAAAGGTAAATTAAGTTTGAACCTGGGCAACGAATCTCTCTTTAATTTTATGGTTAGTGAAATATCAAGGGGCAGCTACACTGAGCAGAAGGAAACGTTTCTTAGCCAACTAATGGACATGGAGATGCTGGAGAATGGAAATTCTGTTGTGAGAATTATTCACGCTCACTAGAATGGTCCACACAATCTCATGTTAAAAAGGATTGCTACTGTCTCCGCTGAGAATTAGTGAGGCCATTGAGTTCCACTACCTCAATCCAGACCATCAACCAACACCAGAAAGCACGATTAGATTCAAAAAACCTAGAAACGACGTTCCTTTCTATGATGGCAAAGGGGAGTTCATTATTATTTAAATGTCAATAAACCTCCTTGTTCCTCACAGTCACTTTACACCAATCAGCTGGAAGAAGGCGACAGAACACGCGCGATGAAGAGGCTTCGTGTTCCACCACTAGGGACAGCGCAGGTCAGTTAGCTTCTGATTGATCGAAGCATTGGGGCGATGGGAATGTCTGTGTGTTAGTGACAGTGAGATTGGAGTGTGTGTATTAGTGACAGTGTGAGATTGGAGTGTGTGTTAGTGACAGTGTGAGATTGGAGTGTGTGTTAGTGACAGAGTGAGATTGGAGTGTGTGTGTTTGTGACAGTGTGTGATTGGAGTGTGTGATAGTGACAGTGTGAGATTGGAGTGTGTGTTAGTGACAGAGTGAGATTGGAGTGTGTGTTAGTGACAGTGTGAGATTGGAGTGTGTGTTAGTGACAGTGTGAGATTGGAGTGTGTGTTAGTGACAGTGTGAGATTGAAGTGTGTGTTAGTGACAGAGTGAGATTGGAGTGTGTGTTAGTGACAGTGTGAGATTGGAGTGTGTGTTAGTGACAGTGTGAGATTGAAGTGTGTGTTAGTGACAGATGAGATTGGAGTGTGTGTTAGTGAGAGTGTGAGATTGGAGTGTGTGTTAGTGACAGTGTGAGATTGGAGTGTGTGTTAGTGACAGTGTGAGATTGGAGTGTGTGTTAGTGACAGTGTGCGATTGGAGTGTGTGTAAGTGACAGTGTGAGATTGGAGTGTGTGTTAGTGACAGTGTGAGATTGGAGTGTGTGTTAGTGACAGTGTGAGATTGGAGTGTGTGTTAGTGACAGTGTGAGATTGAAGTGTGTGTTAGTGACAGAGTGAGATTGGAGTGTGTGTTAGTGACAGTGTGAGATTGGAGTGTGTGTTAGTGACAGTGTGAGATTGAAGTGTGTGTTAGTGACAGAGTGAGATTGGAGTGTGTGTTAGTGACAGATGAGATTGGAGTGTGTGTTAGTGAGAGTGTGAGATTGGAGTGTGTGTTAGTGACAGTGTGAGATTGGAGTGTGTGTTAGTGACAGAGTGAGATTGGAGTGTGTGTTAGTGACAGTGTGAGATTGAGTGTGTGTTAGTGACAGTGTGAGATTGGAGTGTGTGTTAGTGATAGTGTGAGATTGGTGTGTGTGTGTTAGTGACAGTGTGAGATTGGAGTGTGTGTTAGTGACAGTGTGAGATTGGAGTGTGTGTTAGTGACAGATGAGATTGGAGTGTGTGTTAGTGAGAGTGTGAGATTGGAGTGTGTGTTAGTGACAGTGTGAGATTGGAGTGTGTGTTAGTGACAGATGAGATTGGAGTGTGTGTTAGTGACAGATGAGATTGGAGTGTGTGTTAGTGAGAGTGTGAGATTGGAGTGTGTGTTAGTGACAGTGTGAGATTGGAGTGTGTGTTAGTGACAGTGTGAGATTGGAGTGTGTGTGTTAGTGACAGTGTGAGATTGGAGTGTGTGTTAGTGACAGTGTGAGATTGGAGTGTGTGTTAGTGACAGATGAGATTGGAGTGTGTGTTAGTGAGAGTGTGAGATTGGAGTGTGTGTTAGTGACAGTGTGAGATTGGAGTGTGTGTTAGTGACAGATGAGATTGGAGTGTGTGTTAGTGACAGATGAGATTGGAGTGTGTGTTAGTGAGAGTGTGAGATTGGAGTGTGTGTTAGTGACAGTGTGAGATTGGAGTGTGTGTTAGTGACAGTGTGAGATTGGAGTGTGTGTTAGTGACAGTGGAGATTGGAGTGTGTGTTAGTGACAGTGTGAGATTGGAGTGTGTGTTAGTGACAGTGTGAGATTGGAGTGTGTGTTAGTGACAGTGTGAGATTGGAGTGTGTGTTAGTGACAGTGTGAGATTGGAGTGTGTGTTAGTGACAGTGTGAGATTGAGTGTGTGTTAGTGACAGTGTGAGATTGGAGTGTGTGTTAGTGACAGTGTGAGATTGGAGGTGTGTGTTAGTGACAGTGTGAGATTGGAGTGTGTGTTAGTGACAGTGTGAGATTGAAGTGTGTGTTAGTGACAGTGTGAGATTGGAGTGTGTGTTAGTGACAGTGTGAGATTGGAGTGTGTGTTAGTGACAGTGTGAGATTGGAGTGTGTGTTAGTGACAGTGTGAGATTGGAGTGTGTGTTAGTGACAGATGAGATTGGAGTGTGTGTTAGTGACAGTGTGAGATTGGAGTGTGTGTTAGTGACAGCGTGAGATTGGAGTGTGTGTTAGTGACAGTGTGAGATTGCAGTGTGTGTTAGTGACAGAGTGAGATTGGAGTGTGTGTTAGTGACAGAGTGAGATTGGAGTGTGTGTTAGTGACAGTGTGAGATTGAGGTGTGTGTTAGTGACAGTGTGAGATTGGAGTGTGTGTTAGTGACAGAGTAAGATTGGAGTGTGTGTTAGTGACAGTGTGAGATTGAAGTGTGTGTTAGTGACAGTGTGAGATTGGAGTGTGTGTTAGTGATAGTGTGAGATTGGAGTGTGTGTTAGTGACAGTGTGAGATTGGAGTGTGTGTTAGTGACAGTGTGAGATTGGAGTGTGTGTTAGTGACAGATGAGATTGGAGTGTGTGTTAGTGAGAGTGTGAGATTGGAGTGTGTGTTAGTGACAGTGTGAGATTGGAGTGTGTGTTAGTGACAGTGTGAGATTGGAGTGTGTGTTAGTGACAGTGTGAGATTGGAGTGTGTGTTAGTGACAGTGTGAGATTGGAGTGTGTGTTAGTGACAGTGTGAGATTGGAGTGTGTGTTAGTGACAGTGTGAGATTGGAGTGTGTGTTAGTGACAGTGTGAGATTGGAGTGTGTGTTAGTGACAGAGTGAGATTGGAGTGTGTGTTAGTGACAGTGTGAGATTGCAGTGTGTGTTAGTGACAGTGTGAGATTGGAGTGTGTGTTAGTGACAGAGTGAGATTGGAGTGTGTGTGTTAGTGACAGTGTGAGATTGGAGTGTGTGTTAGAGACTTGTGAGATTGGAGTGTGTGTCAGTGACAGTGTGAGATTGGAGTGTGTGTGTTAGTGACAGTGTGAGATTGGAGTGTGTGTTAGTGACAGTGTGAGATTGGAGTGTGTGTTAGTGACAGATGAGATTGGAGTGTGTGTTAGGAGAGTGTGAATGGAGTGTGTGTTAGTGACAGTGTGAGATTGGAGTGTGTGTTAGTGACAGTGTGAGATTGGAGTTGTGTGTTAGTGACAGTGTGAGATTGGAGTGTGTGTTAGTGACAGTGTGAGATTGGAGTGTGTGTTAGTGACAGTGTGAGATTGGAGTGTGTGTTAGTGACAGTGTGAGATTGGAGTGTGTGTTAGTGACAGTGTGAGATTGGAGTGTGTGTTAGTGACAGTGTGAGATTGGAGTGTGTGTTAGTGACAGTGTGAGATTGGAGTGTGTGTTAGTGACAGTGTGAGATTGGAGTGTGTGTTAGTGACAGTGTGAGATTGGAGTGTGTGTTAGTGACAGTGTGAGATTGGAGTGTGTGTTAGTGACAGTGTGAGATTGGAGTGTGTGTTAGTGACAGTGTGAGATTGGAGTGTGTGTTAGGACAGTGTGAGATTGGAGTGTGTGTTAGTGACAGTGTGAGATTGAGTGTGTGTTAGTGACAGTGTGAGATTGGAGTGTGTGTTAGTGACAGTGTGAGATTGGAGTGTGTGTTAGTGACAGTGTGAGATTGGAGTGTGTGTTAGTGACAGTGTGAGATTGGAGTGTGTGTTAGTGACAGTGTGAGATTGGAGTGTGTGTTAGTGACAGTGTGAGATTGGAGTGTGTGTTAGTGACAGTGTGAGATTGGAGTGTTGTGACATGACAGGTGAGATTGGAGTGTGTGTTAGTGACAGTGTGAGATTGAGTGTGTGTTAGTGACAGTGTGAGATTGGAGTGTGTGTTAGTGACAGTGTGAGATTGGAGTGTGTGTTAGTGACAGTGTGAGATTGGAGTGTGTGTTAGTGACAGTGTGAGATTGGAGTGTGTGTTAGTGACAGTGTGAGATTGGAGTGTGTGTTAGTGACAGTGTGAGATTGGAGTGTGTGTTAGTGACAGTGTGAGATTGGAGTGTGTGTTAGTGACAGTGTGAGATTGGAGTGTGTGTTAGTGACAGTGTGAGATTGGAGTGTGTGTTAGTGACAGAGTGAGATTGGAGTGTGTGTTAGTGACAGAGTGAGATTGGAGTGTGTGTTAGTGACAGTGTGAGATTGGAGTGTGTGTTAGTGACAGTGTGAGATTGGAGTGTGTGTTAGTGACAGTGTGAGATTGGAGTGTGTGTTAGTGACAGTGTGAGATTGGAGTGTGTGTTAGTGACAGTGTGAGATTGGAGTGTGTGTTAGTGACAGTGTGAGATTGGAGTGTGTGTTAGTGAAAGTGTGAGATTGGAGTGTGTGTTAGTGACAGTGTGAGATTGGAGTGTGTGTTAGTGACAGTGTGAGATTGGAGTGTGTGTTAGTGACAGTGTGAGATTGGAGTGTGTGTTAGTGACAGTGTGAGATTGGAGTGTGTGTTAGTGACAGTGTGAGATTGGAGTGTGTGTTAGTGACAGTGTGAGATTGGAGTGTGTGTTAGTGACAGTGTGAGATTGGAGTGTGTGTTAGTGACAGTGTGAGATTGGAGTGTGTGTTAGTGACAGTGTGAGATTGGAGTGTGTGTTAGTGACAGTGTGAGATTGGAGTGTGTGTTAGTGACGTGTGAGATTGGAGTGTGTGTTAGTGACAGTGTGAGATTGAGTGTGTGTTAGTGACAGTGTGAGATTGGAGTGTGTGTTAGTGACAGTGTGAGATTGGAGTGTGTGTTAGTGACAGTGTGAGATTGAAGTGTGTGTTAGTGACAGTGTGAGATTGGAGTGTGTGTTAGTGACAGTGTGAGATTGGAGTGTGTGTTAGTGACAGTGTGAGATTGGAGTGTGTGTTAGTGACAGTGTGAGATTGGAGTGTGTGTTAGTGACAGAGTGAGATTGGAGTGTGTGTTAGTGAGAGTGTGAGATTGGAGTGTGTGTTAGTGACAGTGTGAGATTGGAGTGTGTGTTAGTGACAGATGAGATTGGAGTGTGTGTTAGTGACAGATGAGATTGGAGTGTGTGTTAGTGACAGTGTGAGATTGGAGTGTGTGTTAGTGACAGTGTGAGATTGGAGTGTGTGTTAGTGACAGAGTGAGATTGGAGTGTGTGTTAGTGACAGTGTGAGATTGAAGTGTGTGTTAGTGACAGTGTGAGATTGGAGTGTGTGTTAGTGATAGTGTGAGATTGGTGTGTGTGTGTTAGTGACAGTGTGAGATTGGAGTGTGTGTTAGTGACAGTGTGAGATTGGAGTGTGTGTTAGTGACAGATGAGATTGGAGTGTGTGTTAGTGAGAGTGTGAGATTGGAGTGTGTGTTAGTGACAGTGTGAGATTGGAGTGTGTGTTAGTGACAGATGAGATTGGAGTGTGTGTTAGTGACAGTGTGAGATTGGAGTGTGTGTTAGTGACAGTGTGAGATTGAGGTGTGTGTTAGTGACAGTGTGAGATTGGAGTGTGTGTTAGTGACAGTGTGAGATTGGAGTGTGTGTTAGTGACAGTGTGAGATTGGAGTGTGTGTTAGTGACAGTGTGAGATTGGAGTGTGTGTTAGTGACAGTGTGAGATTGGAGTGTGTGTTAGTGACAGTGTGAGATTGGAGTGTGTGTTAGTGACAGTGTGAGATTGGAGTGTGTGTGTAGTGACAGTGTGAGATTGGAGTGTGTGTTAGTGACAGTGTGAGATTGGAGTGTGTGTTAGTGACAGTGTGAGATTGGAGTGTGTGTTAGTGACAGTGTGAGATTGGAGTGTGTGTTAGTGACAGTGTGAGATTGGAGTGTGTGTTAGTGACAGTGTGAGATTGGAGTGTGTGTTAGTGACAGTGTGAGATTGGAGTGTGTGTTAGTGACAGTGTGAGATTGGAGTGTGTGTTAGTGACAGTGTGAGATTGGAGTGTGTGTTAGTGACAGTGTGAGATTGGAGTGTGTGTTAGTGACAGAGGAGATTGGAGTGTGTGTTAGTGACAGTGTGAGATTGAGGTGTGTGTTGTGACAGCTGTGAGATTGGAGTGTGTGTTAGTGACAGAGTAAGATTGGAGTGTGGGTTATTGACAGTGTGAGATTGGAGTGTGGTTAGTGACGTGTGAGATTGGAGTGTGTGTCAGTGACAGTGTGATTGGAGTGTGTGTAGGTGAGAGTGTGAGATTGGAGTGTGTGTTAGTGACGAGTGTGAGATTGGAGTGTGTGTCAGTGACAGGTGTGATGGAGTGGTGTATGTGTGGTTGGGTGTGTCGTAGAGAGAGTGTGGATTGGTGTGTGTGTAGTGACAGTGTGAGATTGGATTGTGTTGTTAGTGACAGTGTGAGATTGTAGAGTGTGTGTTAGTGACAGTGTGAGATTGGAGGTGTGTGACTTAGATGCAGTGGTGAGAGTGAGATTGGAGTGTGTGTTAGTGACAGTTGAGATTGGAGTGTTGGTTCGTGAGAGTGAGAGATTGGAGTGTGTGTTAGTGACAGAGTGAGATTGGAGTGTGTGTATAGTGAGAGTTGAGAGTGGAGTGTGTGTTAGTGAGAGGTGTGATTGGAGTGTGTGTTAGTGAGAGTAGTGAGTTTGAGTGTTGTTAGTGACAGTGTGAGATTGAGTGTGTGTTAGTGACAGTGTGAGATTGGAGTGTGTGTTAGTGACAGAGTGAGATTGGAGTGTGTGTTAGTGACAGTGTGAGATTGAAGTGTGTGTTAGTGACAGTGTGAGATTGGAGTGTGTTAGTGATAGTGAGATTGGAGTGTGTGTTAGTGACAGTGTGAGATTGGAGTGTGTGTTAGTGACAGTGTGAGATTGGAGTGTGTGTTAGTGACAGTGTGAGATTGGAGTGTGTGTTAGTGAGAGTGTGAGATTGGAGTGTGTGTTAGTGAGAGTGTGAGATTGGAGTGTGTGTTAGTGACAGTGTGAGATTGGAGTGTGTGTTAGTGACAGTGTGAGATTGAGTGTGTGTTAGTGACAGTGTGAGATTGGAGTGTGTGTTAGTGACAGTGTGAGATTGGAGTGTGTGTTAGTGACAGTGTGAGATTGGAGTGTGTGTTAGTGACAGTGTGAGATTGGAGTGTGTGTTAGTGACAGATGAGATTGGAGTGTGTGTTAGTGAGAGTGTGAGATTGAGTGTGTGTTAGTGACAGTGTGAGATTGGAGTGTGTGTTAGTGACAGAGTGAGATTGGAGTGTGTGTTAGTGACAGTGTGAGATTGAAGTGTGTGTTAGTGACAGCGTGAGATTGGAGTGTGTGTAGTGACAGAGTGAGATTGGAAGTGTGTGTTAGTGACAGTGTGAGATTGGAGTGTGTGTTAGTGACAGTGTGAGATTGGAGTGTGTGTTAGTGACAGTGTGAGATTGGAGTGTGTTTTAGTGACAGTGTGAGATTGGAGTGTGTGTCAGTGACAGTGTGAGATTGGAGTGTGTGTTAGTGACAGTGTGAGATTGGAGTGTGTGTTAGTGACAGTGTGAGATTGGAGTGTGTGTTAGTGACAGTGTGAGATTGGAGTGTGTGTTAGTGACAGTGTGAGATTGGAGTGTGTGTTAGTGACAGTGTGAGATTGGAGTGTGTGTTAGTGACAGAGTGAGATTGGAGTGTGTGTTAGTGACAGTGTGAGATTGGAAGGTGTGTTAGTGAGACGTGTGAGATTGGAGTGTGTGTTAGTGACAGTGTGAGATTGGAGAGTGTTCGTGACAGAGTGAGATTGGAGTGTGTGTTAGTGACAGTGTGAGATTGGAGTGTGTGTTAGTGACAGTGTGAGATTGAGTGTGTGTTAGTGACAGTGTGAGATTGGAGTGTGTGTTAGTGACAGTGTGAGATTGGAGTGTGTGTTAGTGACAGTGTGAGATTGGAGTGTGTGTTAGTGACAGTGTGAGATTGGAGTGTGTGTGTGTGACAGTGTGAGATTGGAATGTGTGTGAGTGACAGTGTGAGATTAGAGTGTGTGTTAGTGACAGTGTGAGATTGGAGTGTGTGTTAGTGACAGTGTGAGATTGGAAACTGTGTTGGTGACAGTGTGAGATTGGAGTGTGTGTTACTGACAGTGTGAGATTGGAGTGAGTGTTAGTGACAGTGTGAGATTGGAGTGTGTGTGTTAGTGACAGTGTGAGATTGGAGTGTGTGTTATTGACAGAGTAAGATTGGAGTGTGTGTTAGTGACAGTGTGAGATTGAAGTGTGTGTTAGTGACAGTGTGAGATTGGAGTGTGTGTTAGTGATAGTGTGAGATTGGAGTGTGTGTGTTAGTGACAGTGTGAGATTGGAGTGTGTGTTAGTGACAGTGTGAGATTGGAGTGTGTGTTAGTGACAGATGAGATTGGAGTGTGTGTTAGTGAGAGTGTGAGATTGGAGTGTGTGTTAGTGACAGTGTGAGATTGGAGTGTGTGTTAGTGACAGATGAGATTGGAGTTTGTGTTAGTGACAGTGTGAGATTGGAGTGTGTGTTAGTGAGAGTGTGAGATTGGAGTGTGTGTTAGTGACAGTGTGAGATTGGAGTGTGTGTTAGTGACAGTGTGAGATTGGAGTGTGTGTTAGTGACAGTGTGAGATTGAAGTGTGTGTTAGTGACAGTGTGAGATTGGAGTGTGTGTTAGTGACAGTGTGAGATTGGAGTGTGTGTTAGTGACAGTGTGAGATTGGAGTGTGTGTTAGTGACAGTGTGAGATTGGAGTGTGTGTTAGTGACAGTGTGAGATTGGAGTGTGTGTGAGTGACAGTGTGAGATTGGAGTGTGTGTTAGTGACAGTGTGAGATTGGAGTGTGTGTTAGTGACAGTGTGAGATTGGAGTGTGTGTTGTGACAGGTGAGATTGGAGTGTGTGTTAGTGACAGTGTGAGATTGGAGTGAGTGTTAGTGACAGTGTGAGATTGGAGTGTGTGTTAGTGACAGTGTGAGATTGGAGTGTGTGTTAGTGACAGAGTAAGATTGGAGTGTGTGTTAGTGACAGTGTGAGATTGGAGTGTGTGTTAGTGACAGTGTGAGATTGGAGTGTGTGTTAGTGATAGTGTGAGATTGGAGTGTGTGTGTTAGTGACAGTGTGAGATTGGAGTGTGTGTTAGTGACAGTGTGAGATTGGAGTGTGTGTTAGTGACAGATGAGATTGGAGTGTGTGTTAGTGAGAGTGTGAGATTGGAGTGTGTGTTAGTGACAGTGTGAGATTGGAGTGTGTGTTAGTGACAGATGAGATTGGAGTGTGTGTTAGTGACAGTGTGAGATTGGAGTGTGTGTTAGTGAGAGTGTGAGATTGGAGTGTGTGTTAGTGACAGTGTGAGATTGGAGTGTGTGTTAGTGACAGTGTGAGATTGGAGTGTGTGTTAGTGACAGTGTGAGATTGAGGTGTGTGTTAGTGACAGAGTGAGATTGGAGTGTGTGTTAGTGACAGTGTGAGATTGGAGTGTGTGTTAGTGACAGTGTGAGATTGGAGTGTGTGTTAGTGACAGTGTGAGATTGGAGTGTGTGTAGTGCAGTGAGATTGGAGTGTGTGTTAGTGACAGTGTGAGATTGGAGTGTGTGTTAGTGACAGTGTGAGATTGGAGTGTGTGTTAGTGACAGTGTGAGATTGGAGTGTGTGTTAGTGACAGTGTGAGATTGGAGTGTGTGTTAGTGACAGTGTGAGATGGAGTGTGTTAGTGACAGTGTGAGATTGAGTGTGTGTTAGTGACAGTGTGAGATTGGAGTGTGTGTTAGTGACAGTGTGAGATTGGAGTGTGTGTTAGTGACAGAGTGAGATTGGAGTGTGTGTAGTGACAGTGTGAGATTGGAGTGTGTGTTAGTGACAGTGTGAGATTGGAGTGTGTGTTCGTGACAGTGTGAGATTGGAGTGTGTGTTAGAGACAGTGTGAGATTGGAGTGTGTGCTAGTGAAGTGTGAGATTGAGTGTGTGTTAGTGACAGTGTGAGATTGGAGGTGTGTGTTAGTGACAGTGTGAGATTGGAAGTGTGTTAGTGACAGTGTGAGATTGGAGTGGTGTGTTAGTGACAGTGTGAGATTGTAGTGTGTGTTAGTGACAGTGTGGAGTTTGGTGTGTGTGCAGTGACAGTGTGAGATTGGAGTGTTGTGTTAGTGACAGTGTGAGATTGAGAGTGTGTGGTCGAGAGCAGTGTGAGATTGTAGTTGTTTTAGTGACAGTGGTGAGATTGGAGTGTGTGTTTAGTGACAGTGTGATTGGAGTGTGTGTTAGTGACAGTGTGAGATTGAGTGTGTGTTAGTGAGCAGTGTGAGATTGGAGTGTGTGTTAGTGACAGAGTGTGAGATTGGAGTGTGTGTTAGTGACAGTGTGAGATTGGAGTGTGTTGTAGGACAGTGGTGATATTGAGGTGTGTGTTAGTGACAGAGTGAGATTGGAGTGTGTGTTAGTGACAGTGTAAGATTGGAGTGTGTGTTAGTGACAGTGTGAGATTGGAGTGTGTGTTAGTGACAGTGTGAGATTGGAGTGTGTGTTAGTGACAGTGAGATTGGAGTGTGTGTTAGTGAGCAGTGTGAGATTGGAGTGTGTGTTAGTGAGCAGTGTGAGATTGAGTGTGTGTTAGTGACAGTGTGAGATTGGAGTGTGTGTTAGTGACAGATTAGAATTGAGTGTGTGTTAGTGACAGTGTGAGATTGGAGTGTGTGTTAGTGACAGTGTGAGATTGGAGTGTGTGTTAGTGACAGTGTGAGATTGGAGTGTGTGTGTTAGTGACAGTGTGAGATTGGAGTGTGTGTTAGTGACAGTGTGAGATTGGAGTGTGTGTTAGTGACAGTGTGAGATTGGAGTGTGTGTTAGTGACAGTGTGAGATTGGAGTGTGTGTTAGTGACAGTGTGAGATTGAGTGTGTGTTAGTGACAGTGTGAGATTGGGTGTGTGTTAGTGACAGTGTGAGATTGGAGTGTGTGTTAGTGACAGTGTGAGATTGGAGTGTGTGTTAGTGACAGTGTGAGATTGGAGTGTGGTTAGTGACAGTGTGAGATTGGAGTGTGTGTTAGTGACAGTGTGAGATTGAGTGTGTGTTAGTGACAGTGTGAGATTGGAGTGTGTGTTAGTGACAGTGTGAGATTGGAGTGTGTGTTAGTGACAGTGTGAGATTGGAGTGTGTGTGAGTGACAGTGTGAGATTGGAGTGTGTGTTAGTGACAGTGTGAGATTGGAGTGTGTGTTAGTGACAGTGTGAGATTGGAGTGTGTGTTAGTGACAGAGTAAGATTGGAGTGTGTGTTAGTGACAGTGTGAGATTGAAGTGTGTGTTAGTGACATGTGAATTGGAGTGTTTTTTAGTGACAGGTGAGATTGGAGTGTGTTCAGTGACAGTGTGAAGATTGGAGTGTGTGTGTTCTGAAAGTGTGAGATTGGTTGTGTGTTTATGACAGTGTCAGATTGAGTTGTGTTAGTGACAGTGTTAGATTGCAGTGTGTGTTAGTGACAGTGTGCGATTGGAGTGTGTGTTAAGTGATAGGTGGAGATTGAGTGTGTGGTAGTGACAGTGTGAGATTGGTGGGTGTTTAGTGACAGTGTAAGATTGGAGTGTGTGTTAGTGACAGTGTGCGATGAAGTGTGTGTAAGTGACAGTGTGTAGATTGAATGTGTGGTAAGTGACAGTGTGAGATTGGAGTGTGTGTTTAGTGACAGTGTGAGATTGGAGTGTGCTTTAGTGACAGGTGAATTGATGTGTGTGTGGACCATGTAGAATGGAATGTGTGGTATGACATTGAGATTGGAGTTGTGTGTTTATGACAGTGGTGAGATTGGATTGTGTGTTATGACAGTTAGATTGAAACTGTGTTAGAAGAGGTGAGATTGAGGTGTGTTAGTGACAGTGTGAGATTGGGGGAAGGGGATGACATGTGAGATTGAGTGTTAGTTAGTGACAGTGTGAGAGTTGGAGTGGTTTGTAGTGACAGTGTAGATTGAGTGTGTGTTAGTGACAGGTGAATTGTAGTTTTGTGTTAGTGACAGAGGAGATTGGAATGTGTTAAGTGAAAGTTGAGATTGGAGTGTGTGTAGTGACAGTGTATATTGAGTGTGGGTTATGGACAGTGTGAGATTGAGTGTGTGTATAGCTGACAGTGTGAGATTGAGTGGTGTGTTAGTGACAGAGTGAGATTGGATGTGTGTGTTAGTGACAGTGTGAGATTGGAGTGTGTGTGTTAGTGACAGTGTGAGATTGCGAGTGTGTGTTAGTGACAGAGTGAGATTGGAGTGTTGTGTTAGTGCAGAGTGTGAGATTGGAGTTGTGGGTTTGTGACAGTGGTGAGATTGGAGTGGTGTGTTATGACTTGTGAGATTGGAGTGTGTGTCAGTGCAGTGTGACATTGGGAGTGTGTGTTAGTGCAGAGTGTGAGATTGGAGTGTGTGGTAGTGACTGTGTGAGATGGGGTGTGTGTGACTGAATGTGTGAGATTGGAGTGGTGTGTTTGTGACAGTGTATGATTGGAGGTGTGTGTTAGTGACAGTGTGAGATTGGAGTGTGTGTTAGTGACAGAGCTGAGATTGGGAGTGTGGTGTTAGTGACTGTGTGAGATTGGAGTGTGTGTTAGTGACAGTGGGTGATTGGAAGTGTGTGTTAGTGACAGAGGTGATTGGAGTGTGTGTTGTGACAGTGTGAGAATTGGAGGGTGGGTGACTGACAGTGCGAGATTGGAGTGTGTGTGTTAGTGACAGTGTGAGATTGGAGGGGTTGACTGTGAGAGTGATGTGGTAGGAGAGTGTGAGTTGGAGTGTGGTGTTAGTGACAGTGTGAGAGTGGAGTGTGTGTGTAGTGACAGTTGTGAGATTGGAGTGTTGTGTGACTGACTGTGTGAGATTGGAGTGTGTGTTAGTGACAGTGCGGAGATTGAGTGTGTGTTTTAGTGACAGTTGAGATTGAGGTGTGTGTTAGTGACAGTGTGAGATTGGAGTGTGTGTTAGTGACAGTGTGAGATTGGAGTGTGTGTTAGTGACAGAGTGAGATTGGAGTGTGTGTTAGTGACAGTGTGAGATTGGAGTGTGTGTTAGTGACAGTGTGAGATTGGAGTGTGTGTTAGTGACAGAGTGAGATTGGAGTGTGTGTAGTGACAGTGTGAGATTGGAGTGTGTGTTAGTGACAGTGTGAGATTGGAGTGTGTGTTAGTGACAGTGTGAGATTGGAGTGTGTGTTAGTGACAGTGTGAGATTGGAGTGTGTGTTAGTGACAGTGTGAGATTGGAGTGTGTGTTAGTGACAGTGTGAGATTGGAGTGTGTGTTAGTGACAGTGTGAGATTGGAGTGTGTGTTAGTGACAGTGTGAGATTGAGTGTGTGTTAGTGACAGTGTGAGATTGAGTGTGTGTTAGTGACAGTGTGAGATTGGAGTGTGTGTTAGTGACAGTGTGAGATTGGAGTGTGTGTTAGTGACAGTGTGAGATTGGAGTGTGTGTTAGTGACAGTGTGAGATTGGAGTGTGTGTTAGTGACAGTGTGAGATTGGAGTGTGTGTTAGTGACAGAGTGAGATTGGAGTGTGTGTTAGTGACAGTGTGAGATTGGAGTGTGTGTTAGTGACAGTGTGAGATTGGAGTGTGTGTTAGTGACAGAGTGAGATTGGAGTGTGTGTTAGTGACAGTGTGAGATTGAAGTGTGTGTTAGTGACAGTGTGAGATTGGAGTGTGTGTTAGTGACAGAGTGAGATTGGAGTGTGTGTTAGTGACAGTGTGAGATTGGAGTGTGTGTTAGTGACAGTGTGAGATTGGAGTGTGTGTTAGTGACAGTGTGAGATTGGAGTGTGTGTTAGTGACAGTGTGAGATTGGAGTGTGTGTTAGTGACAGTGTGAGATTGGAGTGTGTGTTAGTGACAGTGTGAGATTGGAGTGTGTGTTAGTGACAGTGTGAGATTGGAGTGTGTGTTAGTGACAGAGTGAGATTGGAGTGTGTGTTAGTGACAGTGTGAGATTGGAGTGTGTGTTAGTGACAGTGTGAGATTGGAATGTGTGTGTTAGTGACAGTGTGAGATTGGAGTGTGTGTTAGTGACAGTGTGAGATTGGAGTGTGTGTTAGTGACAGTGTGAGATTGGAGTGTGTGTTAGTGACAGTGTGAGATTGGAGTGTGTGTTAGTGACAGTGAGATTGGAGTGTGTGTTAGTGAGAGTGTGAGATTGGAGTGTGTGTTAGTGACAGTGTGAGATTGGAGTGTGTGTTAGTGACAGATGAGATTGGAGTGTGTGTTAGTGACAGTGTGAGATTGGAGTGTGTGTTAGTGACAGTGTGAGATTGGAGTGTGTGTTAGTGACAGTGTGAGATTGGAGTGTGTGTTAGTG
Source organism: Squalus acanthias (assembly GCA_030390025.1). NCBI lineage: Eukaryota > Metazoa > Chordata > Chondrichthyes > Squaliformes > Squalidae > Squalus > Squalus acanthias. Next base: position 92,566,112 of record CM059438.1, read on the forward strand.
ACAGTGTGAGATTGGAGTGTGTGTTAGTGACAGTGTGAGATTGGAGTGTGTGTTAGTGACAGTGTGAGATTGGAGTGTGTGTTAGTGACAGTGTGAGATTGAGTGTGTGTTAGTGACGTGTGAGATTGAGTGTGTTAGTGACAGTGTGAGATTGGAGTGTGTGTTAGTGACAGTGTGAGATTGGAGTGTGTGTTAGTGACAGTGTGAGATTGGAGTGTGTGTTAGTGACAGTGTGAGATTGGAGTGTGTGTTAGTGACAGTGTGAGATTGAGTGTGTGTTAGTGACAGTGTGAGATTGGAGTGTGTGTTATAGAGACAGTGTGAGATTGGAGTGTGTGTTAGTGACAGTGTGAGATTGGAGTGTGTGTTAGTGACAGTGTGAGATTGGAGTGTGTGTTAGTGACAGTGTGAGATTGGAGTGTGTGTTAGTGACAGTGTGAGATTGGAGTGTGTGTTAGTGACAGTGTGAGATTGGAGTGTGTGTTAGTGACAGTGTGAGATTGAAGTGTGTGTTAGTGACAGTGTGAGATTGGAGTGTGTGTTAGTGACAGTGTGAGATTGGAGTGTGTGTGTTAGTGACAGTGTGAGATTGGAGTGTGTGTTAGTGACAGTGTGAGATTGGAGTGTGTGTTAGTGACAGATGAGATTGGAGTGTGTGTTAGTGACAGTGTGAGATTGGAGTGTGTGTTAGTGACAGTGTGAGATTGGTGTTGACAGTGAATGAGTGTGTTAGTGACAGTGTGAGATTGAGTGTGTGTTAGTGACAGTGTGAGATTGGAGTGTGTGTTAGTGACAGTGTGAGATTGGAGTGTGTGTTAGTGACAGTGTGAGATTGGAGTGTGTGTTAGTGACAGTGTGAGATTGGAGTGTGTGTTAGTGACAGTGTGAGATTGGAGTGTGTGTTAGTGACAGTGTGAGATTGGAGTGTGTGTTAGTGACAGTGTGAGATTGGAGTGTGTGTTAGTGACAGTGTGAGATTGGAGTGTGTGTTAGTGACAGATGAGATTGGAGTGTGTGTTAGTGAGAGTGTGAGATTGGAGTGTGTGTTAGTGACAGTGTGAGATTGGAGTGTGTGTTAGTGACAGTGTGAGATTGGAGTGTGTGTTAGTGACAGTGTGAGATTGCAGTGTGTGTTAGTGACAGCGTGAGATTGGAGTGTGTGTTAGTGACAGTGTGAGATTGGAGTGTGTGTGTTAGTGACAGTGTGAGATTGGAGTGTGTGTTAGTGACAGTGTGAGATTGGAGTGTGTGTTAGTGACAGTGTGAGATTGGAGTGTGTGTTAGTGACAGTGTGAGATTGGAGTGTGTGTTAGTGACAGTGTGAGATTGGAGTGTGTGTTAGTGACAGTGTGAGATTGGAGTGTGTGTGTTAGTGACAGTGTGAGATTGGAGTGTGTGTTAGTGACAGTGTGAGATTGGAGTGTGTGTTAGTGACAGTGTGAGATTGGAGTGTGTGTTAGTGACAGTGTGAGATTGGAGTGTGTGTTAGTGACAGTGTGAGATTGGAGTGTGTGTTAGTGACAGTGTGAGATTGGAGTGTGTGTTAGTGACAGTGTGAGATTGGAGTGTGTGTTAGTGACAGTGTGAGATTGGAGTGTGTGTTAGTGACAGTGTGAGATTGGAGTGTGTGTTAGTGACAGTGTGAGATTGGAGTGTGTGTTAGTGACAGTGTGAGATTGGAGTGTGTGTTAGTGACAGTGTGAGATTGGAGTGTGTGTTAGTGACAGTGTGAGATTGATGTGTGTGTTAGTGACAGTGTGAGATTGGAGTGTGTGTTAGTGACAGTGTGAGATTGGAGTGTGTGTTAGTGACAGTGTGAGATTGGAGTGTGTGTTAGTGACAGTGTGAGATTGGAGTGTGTGTTAGTGAAAGTGTGAGATTGGAGTGTGTGTTAGTGACAGTGTGAGATTGGAGTGTGTGTTAGTGACAGTGTGAGATTGGAGTGTGTGTTAGTGACAGTGTGAGATTGGAGTGTGTGTTAGTGACAGTGTGAGATTGGAGTGTGTGTTAGTGACAGTGTGAGATTGGAGTGTGTGTTAGTGACAGTGTGAGATTGGAGTGTGTGTTAGTGACAGTGTGAGATTGGAGTGTGTGTTAGTGACAGTGTGAGATTGGAGTGTGTGTTAGTGACAGTGTGAGATTGGAGTGTGTGTTAGTGACAGTGTGAGATTGGAGTGTGTGTTAGTGACAGTGTGAGATTGGAGTGTGTGTTAGTGACAGATGAGATTGGAGTGTGTGTTAGTGACAGTGTGAGATTGGAGTGTGTGTTAGTGACAGTGTGAGATTGGAGTGTGTGTTAGTGACAGTGTGAGATTGGAGTGTGTGTTAGTGACAGAGTGAGATTGAGTGTGTGTTAGTGACAGTGTGAGATTGGAGTGTGTGTTAGTGACAGTGTGAGATTGGAGTGTGTGTTAGTGACAGTGTGAGATTGGAGTGTGTGTTAGTGACAGTGTGAGATTGAGGTGTGTGTTAGTGACAGTGTGAGATTGGAGTGTGTGTTAGTGACAGAGTAAGATTGGAGTGTGTGTTAGTGACAGTGTGAGATTGGAGTGTGTGTTAGTGACAGTGTGAGATTGGAGTGTGTGTTAGTGACAGTGTGAGATTGGAGTGTGTGTTAGTGACAGTGTGAGATTGGAGTGTGTGTTAGTGACAGTGTGAGATTGGAGTGTGTGTTAGTGACAGTGTGAGATTGGAGTGTGTGTTAGTGACAGTGTGAGATTGGAGTGTGTGTTAGTGACAGTGTGAGATTGGAGTGTGTGTTAGTGACAGTGTGAGATTGGAGTGTGTGTTAGTGACAGTGTGAGATTGGAGTGTGTGTTAGTGACAGTGTGAGATTGGAGTGTGTGTTAGTGACAGTGTGAGATTGGAGTGTGTGTTAGTGACAGTGTGAGATTGGAGTGTGTGTTAGTGACAGTGTGAGATTGAGTGTGTGTTAGTGACAGTGTGAGATTGGAGTGTGTGTTAGTGACAGTGTGAGATTGGAGTGTGTGTTAGTGACAGTGTGAGATTGGAGTGTGTGTTAGTGACAGTGTGAGATTGAGTGTGTGTTAGTGACAGTGTGAGATTGGAGTGTGTGTTAGTGACAGTGTGAGATTGGAGTGTGTGTTAGTGACAGTGTGAGATTGGAGTGTGTGTTAGTGACAGTGTGAGAGGTGTGTTGTTGTAGTGACAGTGTGAGATTGGAGTGTGTGTGTTATTGACAGTGTGAGATTGGAGTGTGTTTTAGTGACATGTGATTGGAGTGTGTGTCAGTGACAGTGTGGATTGGAGTTGTGTTTAGTGACAGTGTGAGATTGGTGTGTGTGTTAGTGACAGTGTGAGATTGGAGTGTGTGTGTTAGTGACAGTGTGAGTTTGAGTGTGTGTTAGTGACAGTGTGAGATTGGAGTGTGTGTTAGTGACAGATGAGATTGGAGTGTGTGTTAGTGAGAGTGTGAGATTGGAGTGTGTGTTTAGTGACAGTGTGAGATTGGGAGTGTGTGTTAGTGACAGATGAGATTGGAGTGTGTGTTAGTGACAGATGAGATTGGAGTGTGTGTTAGTGAGAGTGTGAGATTGGAGTGTGTGTTAGTGACAGTGTGAGATTGGAGTGTGTGTTAGTGACAGAGTGAGATTGGAGTGTGTGTTAGTGACAGTGTGAGATGAGGGTGGTGTTAGTGACAGTGTGAGATTGGAGTGTGTGTTAGTGACAGAGTAGATTGGAGTGTGTGTTAGTGACAGTGTGAGATTGGAGTGTGTGTTAGTGACAGTGTGAGATTGGAGTGTGTGTTAGTGACAGTGTGAGATTGGAGTGTGTGTTAGTGACAGTGTGAGATTGGAGTGTGTGTTAGTGACAGTGTGAGATTGGAGTGTGTGTTAGTGACAGTGTGAGATTGAGTGTGTGTTAGTGACAGTGTGAGATTGGAGTGTGTGTTAGTGACAGTGTGAGATTGGAGTGTGTGTTAGTGACAGAGTGAGATTGGAGTGTGTGTTAGTGACAGTGTGAGATTGGAGTGTGTGTTAGTGACAGTGTGAGATTGGAGTGTGTGTTAGTGACAGTGTGAGATTGGAGTGTGTGTTAGTGACAGTGTGAGATTGGAGTGTGTGTTAGTGACAGTGTGAGATTGGAGTGTGTGTTAGTGACAGAGTGAGATTGGAGTGTGTGTTAGTGACAGTGTGAGATTGGAGTGTGTGTTAGTGACAGTGTGAGATTGGAGTGTGTGTTAGTGACAGAGTGAGATTGGAGTGTGTGTTAGTGACAGTGAGATTGGAGTGTGTGTTAGTGAGTGTGAGATTGGAGTGTGTGTTAGTGACAGTGTGAGATTGGAGTGTGTGTTAGTGACAGATGAGATTGGAGTGTGTGTTAGTGACAGTGTGAGATTGGAGTGTGTGTTAGTGACAGTGTGAGATTGGAGTGTGTGTTAGTGACAGTGTGAGATTGGAGTGTGTGTTAGTGACAGAGTGAGATTGGAGTGTGTGTTAGTGACAGTGTGAGATTGAGTGTGTGTTAGTGACAGTGTGAGATTGGAGTGTGTGTTAGTGACAGAGTGAGATTGGAGTGTGTGTTAGTGACAGTGTGAGATTGGAGTGTGTGTTAGTGACAGTGTGAGATTGAGGTGTGTGTTAGTGACAGTGTGAGATTGGAGTGTGTGTTAGTGACAGTGTGAGATTGGAGTGTGTGTTAGTGACAGTGTGAGATTGAGTGTGTGTTAGTGACAGTGTGAGATTGGAGTGTGTGTTAGTGACAGTGTGAGATTGGAGTGTGTGTTAGTGACAGTGTGAGATTGGAGTGTGTGTTAGTGACAGTGTGAGATTGGAGTGTGTGTTAGTGACAGAGTGAGATTGGAGTGTGTGTTAGTGACAGTGTGAGATTGGAGTGTGTGTTAGTGACAGTGTGAGATTGGAGTGTGTGTTAGTGACAGTGTGAGATTGGAGTGTGTGTTAGTGACAGTGTGAGATTGGAGTGTGTGTTAGTGACAGTGTGAGATTGGAGTGTGTGTTAGTGACAGTGTGAGATTGGAGTGTGTGTTAGTGACAGTGTGAGATTGGAGTGTGTGTTAGTGACAGTGTGAGATTGGAGTGTGTGTTAGTGACAGTGTGAGATTGGAGTGTGTGTTAGTGACAGAGTGAGATTGGAGTGTGTGTTAGTGACAGTGTGAGATTGAGTGTGTGTTAGTGACAGTGTGAGATTGGAGTGTGTGTTAGTGACAGTGTGAGATTGGAGTGTGTGTTAGTGACAGTGTGAGATTGGAGTGTGTGTTAGTGACAGTGTGAGATTGGAGTGTGTGTTAGTGACAGTGTGAGATTGGAGTGTGTGTTAGTGACAGTGTGAGATTGGAGTGTGTGTTAGTGACAGTGTGAGATTGGAGTGTGTGTTAGTGACAGTGTGAGATTGGAGTGTGTGTTAGTGACAGTGTGAGATTGAGTGTGTGTTAGTGACAGTGTGAGATTGGAGTGTGTGTTAGTGACAGTGTGAGATTGGAGTGTGTGTTAGTGACAGTGTGAGATTGGAGTGTGTGTTAGTGACAGTGTGAGATTGGAGTGTGTGTTAGTGACAGTGTGAGATTGGAGTGTGTGTTAGTGAGAGTGTGAGATTGGAGTGTGTGTTAGTGACAGTGTGAGATTGGAGTGTGTGTTAGTGACAGATGAGATTGGAGTTTGTGTTAGTGACAGATGAGATTGGAGTGTGTGTTAGTGAGAGTGTGAGATTGGAGTGTGTGTTAGTGACAGTGTGAGATTGGAGTGTGTGTTAGTGACAGAGTGAGATTGGAGTGTGTGTTAGTGACAGTGTGAGATTGAGGTGTGTGTTAGTGACAGTGTGAGATTGGAGTGTGTGTTAGTGACAGAGTAAGATTGGAGTGTGTGTTAGTGACAGTGTGAGATTGGAGTGTGTGTTAGTGACAGTGTGAGATTGGAGTGTGTGTTAGTGACAGATGAGATTGGAGTGTGTGTTAGTGAGAGTGTGAGATTGGAGTGTGTGTTAGTGAGAGTGTGAGATTGGAGTGTGTGTTAGTGACAGATGAGATTGGAGTGTGTGTTAGTGACAGATGAGATTGGAGTGTGTGTTAGTGAGAGTGTGAGATTGGAGTGTGTGTTAGTGACAGTGTGAGATTGGAGTGTGTGTTAGTGATAGTGTGAGATTGTAGTGTGTGTGTTAGTGACAGTGTGAGATTGGAGTGTGTGTTAGTGACAGTGTGAGATTGGAGTGTGTGTTAGTGACAGATGAGATTGGAGTGTGTGTTAGTGAGAGTGTGAGATTGGAGTGTGTGTTAGTGACAGTGTGAGATTGGAGTGTGTGTTAGTGACAGATGAGATTGGAGTGTGTGTTAGTGACAGATGAGATTGGAGTGTGTGTTAGTGAGAGTGTGAGATTGGAGTGTGTGTTAGTGACAGTGTGAGATTGGAGTGTGTGTTAGTGACAGTGTGAGATTGGAGTGTGTGTTAGTGACAGTGTGAGATTGGAGTGTGTGTAGTGACAGTGTGAGATTGGAGTGTGTGTTAGTGACAGTGTGAGATTGGAGTGTGTGTTAGTGACAGTGTGAGATTGGAGTGTGTGTTAGTGACAGAGTGAGATTGGAGTGTGTGTTAGTGAGAGTGTGAGATTGCAGTGTGTGTTAGTGACAGTGTGAGATTGGAGTGTGTGTTAGTGACAGTGTGAGATTGGAGTGTGTGTTAGTGACAGAGTAAGATTGGAGTGTGTGTTAGTGACAGTGTGAGATTGAAGTGTGTGTTAGTGACAGTGTGAGATTGGAGTGTGTGTTAGTGATAGTGTGAGATTGGAGCGTGTGTGTTAGTGACAGTGTGAGATTGGAGTGTGTGTTAGTGACAGTGTGAGATTGGAGTGTGTGTTAGTGACAGATGAGATTGGAGTGTGTGTTAGTTAGAGTGTGAGATTGGAGTGTGTGTTAGTGACAGTGTGAGATTGGAGTGTGTGTTAGTGACAGTGTGAGATTAGAGTGTGTGTTAGTGACAGTGTGAGATTGGAGTGTGTGTTAGTGACAGTGTGAGATTGGAAACTGTGTTAGTGACAGTGTGAGATTGGAGTGTGTGTTACTGACAGTGTGAGATTGGAGTGAGTGTTAGTGACAGTGTGAGATTGGAGTGTGTGTGACTGACAGTGTGAGATTGGAGTGTGTGTTAGTGACAGAGTAAGATTGGAGTGTGTGTTAGTGACAGTGTGAGATTGAAGTGTGTGTTAGTGACAGCGTGAGATTGGAGTGTGTGTTAGTGACAGCGTGAGATTGGAGTGTGTGTTAGTGACAGAGTGAGATTGGAGTGTGTGTGTTAGTGACAGTGTGAGATTGGAGTGTGTGTTAGAGACTTGTGAGATTGGAGTGTGTGTCAGTGACAGTGTGAGATTGGAGTGTGTGTGTTAGTGACAGTGTGAGATTGGAGTGTGTTTTAGTGACAGTGTGAGATTGGAGTGTGTGTCAGTGACAGTGTGAGATTGGAGTGTGTGTTCGTGAAAGTGTGAGATTGGTGTGTGTGTTAGTGACAGTGTGAGATTGGAGTGTGTGTGTTAGTGACAGTGTGAGATTGGAGTGTGTGTTAGTGACAGTGTGAGATTGGAGTGTGTGTGTTAGTGACAGTGTGAGATTGGAGTGTGTGTTAGTGACAGTGTGAGATTGAAGTGTGTGTTCGTGACAGTGTGAGATTGTAGTGTGTGTTAGTGACAGTGTGAGATTGGAGTGTGTGTGTGTGACAGTGTGAGATTGGAATGTGTGTGAGTGACAGTGTGAGATTAGAGTGTGTGTTAGTGACAGTGTGAGATTGGAGTGTGTGTTAGTGACAGTGTGAGATTGGAAACTGTGTTAGTGACAGTGTGAGATTGGAGTGTGTGTTACTGACAGTGTGAGATTGGAGTGAGTGTTAGTGACAGTGTGAGATTGGAGTGTGTGTGACTGACAGTGTGAGATTGGAGTGTGTGTTAGTGACAGAGTAAGATTGGAGTGTGTGTTAGTGACAGTGTGAGATTGAAGTGTGTGTTAGTGACAGCGTGAGATTGGAGTGTGTGTTAGTGACAGAGTGAGATTGGAGTGTGTGTGTTAGTGACAGTGTGAGATTGGAGTGTGTGTTAGAGACTTGTGAGATTGGAGTGTGTGTCAGTGACAGTGTGAGATTGGAGTGTGTGTGTTAGTGACAGTGTGAGATTGGAGTGTGTTTTAGTGACAGTGTGAGATTGGAGTGTGTGTCAGTGACAGTGTGAGATTGGAGTGTGTGTGTTCGTGAAAGTGTGAGATTGGTGTGTGTGTTAGTGACAGTGTGAGATTGGAGTGTGTGTGTTAGTGACAGTGTGAGATTGAAGTGTGTGTTAGTGAGAGTGTGAGATTGGAGTGTGTGTTAGTGACAGTGTGAGATTGGAGTGTGTGTTATTGACAGTGTGAGATTGGAGTGTGTGTTAGTGACAGTGTGAGATTGGAGTGTGTGTGTTAGTGACAGTGTGAGATTGGAGTGTGTGTTGGTGACAGTGTGAGATTGGAGTGTGTGTTGGTGACAGTGTGAGATTGGAGTGTGTGTTGGTGGAGACCATTCGAGGGGATGATAAACAAGCTGGGTTCGAAGCTTTGCAGAATGGCTGGAGCTCATGTCCTAACCTCCAAATATAATGTGTTGTATTCTGTGCCCCCTCAGACTGCCCCAGTGTGGACAACCTTTCGGGTGGGGATGCAGTGTGGACTCATTACGGCCCTAACGGTGCTGATAATCATCAAAGGTAAGCACTTGGCACCAGGCAACCGGGAAAGGAGCAAGGGTCTCATTGTGTATTCTCAAGATATTTGTAAACAACACTACTGACAGGTTGGCATGAATAATTCAGCGCCGTGTGCAGATCGAGTGACCGTAGCAGACAGGAGGCCCCAGTAACACAGGTCAGCACGACATTGACTGCCAAAGGGCTAATGAATAGAGCGAGGCCTAGCTCGCAGGCTGCAGAGTGAGACACTCGTAGGCCTGCGTTACAGCGTCTTGTGGAACCTCACTCTCCCAGGAACTGCAGGGCCAGGGCTCGGATACTGTTACTTGCTGGAGCTCAACATTGATCGTTTAGAAAGGGAGGGCCTTTGATTTTTATCTTTCTCTGGCGTTTGCTGAAGTAACACTTCCATGGAATGAAATATTTATAGGAAAAGTGGCAAGGAATGTCTTACATTTTCCAAGTGGCTTGTTTCTGTTTCCTCTTGTCACTCGCTTCAGGTGGTAATTAAAGATGTAAGAAAGCACAGACGCCAACAAAGGCCTATTGCTAGGGTTGCCAACTCGGGTTGGACGTTATCCTGGAGTTTCATCACATGACCTCTGGCCTCCAACCGCCCCGCCCCAACAATCCCGCCATTGGTCGCCCAACATGTCCGGCCTCGTGCCGCCCCTCCCTCCCACGGCCAATCGGAAAGCGAATAGTCTCTCCATTACCCAATTGGACGATCGATAACCTGTCGGCCTATCAAACCCGCTCATGCCTTGGAACATGTCGACATTGGTGAGCAGGGTCGCCGACCCTCCAGCATTGACCTGGGGTCTCCAGGAATTGAAGATTAATCTCCTGGACAATTCTCCTGCCTTCAACCCTGCAGCACCCTGGAGGAAAGTCAGAGGCAAATTTTAAAAAATTGATTGGTTTTTTTCTCGGTTTTTTTGATCATTTTCTTTTATTACTTGTAAAAATATTGGAGATGGGGAAAAAAAGACTTTTTCACCGGGCGGGGCAGGGGGAGGGATGAAATCTCCAGGAATACATCCAACCAGAGTTGGCGACCCAACTGCTGAGTATGCTGTTAGCAAGTTGAATTTTATCGACAAGTATAGTTAAAAACTATAAGAACATAAGAAATAGGAGCAGGAGTCGGCCATTCGGCCCCTCGAGCCTGCTCCACCATTCAATAAGATCATGGCTGATCTTCTACCTCATCTCCATTTACCTGCACTATCCCCATATCCCTTGATTCCCTTCGTATCCAAAAATCTATCGATCTCTGTCTTGAATATACTCAACGACTGAGCCTCCACATCCCTCTGTGGTAGAGAATTCCAAAGATTCATCACCCTCTGAGTGAAGAAATTTCTCCTCATCTCAGTCCTAAATGGCCGACCCCTTATTCTGGGACTATGACCCCTGGTTCTAGACTCTCCAGCCAGGGGAAACATCCTCCCTGCATCTACCCTGTCAAGCCCTGTAAAAAAAATTATGTTTCAATGAGATCACCTCTCATTCTTCTAAACTCCAGAGAATATAGGCCGAGTCTACTCAATTTCTCCTTATAGGACAATCCCCCCATCCCAGGAATCGGTCTGGTGAACCTTCGTTGCACTCCCTCTATGGCAAGTATATCCTTCCTTAGGTAAGGAGACCAAAACTGTACACAATACTCCAGGTGTGGTCTCACCAGGGCCCTATATAATTGCAGTAAGACGTCTTTACTCTTATACTCAAATCCTCTTGTAATAAATACCAACATACCATTTGCTTTCTTAATTGCTTGCTGTACCTGCATGTTAACTTTCAGTGATTCTTGTACAAGGACACCCAGGTCCCTCTGAACACCAACATTTCCCAATCTCTCACAATTTAAAAAATACTCTGCTTTTCTATTTTTCCTACCAAAGTGGATAACTTCACATTTCTCCACATTATATTCCATTTGCCATGTTCCTGCCCACTCGCTTAGCCTGTCTATATCTCCTTGAAGCCTCTTTGCATCCTCCTCACAACTTACATTCCCACCTAGCTTTGTATCATCAGCAAACGTGGATATATTATATTTGGTCCCCTCATCCAAATCATTGATGTAGATTGTGATGGCCTCACCATGGTTGGGTGCTGATGCCCTCTGTCCTGTGCAGCATCAGGTGATTGCGGAGAAGGTTGGTGGCATTGTTGTTGGTGCTGCTGGTGTGCCTGGTGCTGCTGGTGTTGGGGCTCATCGTGGTCCAATTCTGAGGACCAAGGTGAGACAGTATAAAGGGCACCCATGCTGATGAAATGGATGGCAGGTGAAGTAGAGATGACAGAAGCATTCTATCAATGGTGAGAGAGTTCTTCCAATGAGGTGAGAGTTGATGGAGAGTGGAAAGTGGAAAGCCTGCAGAATCTGTGCTGGAAATGGACTGAGAAACAGCTTGTGGCTGAGGAAAGTGATGATCTGTCAGGTGGGAGCTTTTATTGTACATTTGAGCTGTCAAGTAATCAGCTGGAGCAATGGCCACTGAACTCCCGCCTCAGGTTGACAGCCGTGGTCCCCGAACAGCGTGGTTCCCGTGGCCATGCAGTTAAAGTTAAAAGGTAAGTTAAAAAAGTCTGTTAATCATCTGTCAACTCGATGCTAATGAGTTTAACTGGGTCGCCCGCCACTGCCCGTCGGGTCTGCTCAGCGCTGACAGACCCGACATTAGGAAAGGTGCGTTGCGGCGGGTTGACAGCGGGGTCCCGACCCTCTGTAAAAAAAAAAAATTTCCCACCCAACCCGCCACCGGTCCTGCCCACTGACCCCCCCCCCCAGAAAATTCCGGCCATTGTATTTACAGCACAGAACCAGGCCATTCGGCCCAACTGGTCCGTGCCGGTGTTTATGCTCCACACCAGCCTTCTCTCACCCTTCTTCATCTCACCCCATCAGCATATCCTTCTATTCCCTTCTCCCACATGTGTTTATCTGGCTTCCCCTTAAATGCAACTATGCTATTCGCTTAAACCACTCCCTGTGGTAGCGAGTTCCACATTCTCAGCACTCTCTGGGTAAAGAAGTTTCTCCTGAATTCCCGATTGGATTTATTACTGACTATCTTATATTTATAACCTCTAGTTTTGGACTCACCCCCACAAGTGGGACAATCTTCTCTACGTCTACCCTATAAAACTTCATAATTTTAAAGACCTTTATCAGGTCTCCCCTCAGCCTTCTCTTTTCTAGAGAAAAGAGCCCCAGCCTGTTCAGTCTTTCCTGATAGTTAAAGCCCCTCAGTTCTGATATCATTCTTGTAAATCTTTTTTTTTTGCACCTTCTCCAGTGCCTCTCTATCCTTTTTATAATATGGAGACCAGAACGGCTCTAGTTAGAGTACCTGTCCAATCACAGTGTTTGCTTATATGAGAAGTCGCACAACACCAGGTTATAGTCCAACAGTTTTATTTGAAATCACAAGCTTTCGGAGCTGCTGCCCCTTCGTCAGGTGAAGTGAAGGAATACGAATCGGCAAAGCATATATAGACAGAGAACAATGCCTGTGCAGCGTACAATGTCAGATGACTTATATGCTTATATGGTTACAACCATTTGGTTAAATGACAGTGCTGTTGCCTCACCTCCACCTACCTCTGGCCATGAGCAGTATTACATTCTTCCTTACTGGGTTTTACCCCCAGGTATCTATGTATCCCAGAACGCCAGCATGTGGCCCCTACTGAGGGCTTATAGAGGAGGCTTCATCCTGATCGAGTTCGTCTTCCTGTTGGGAATCAACATCTACGGCTGGAGAAAGGCTGGAGTGAACCACAGTCTGATCTTTGAACTTGACCCCAGGAACCACCTGTCCCACCAGCAATTGTTTGAGGTGAGTCTGATGGAACCGCTTTCCTAAACGACAGGTGGAAGCTGCTGCCTTATCAAGGTCAAGACATGGGTTAGGGGGGGGGGTAAATTTGACCTAACTCTCTGGGTTGGGCTTAGGTCAGACGCCCGTTTTACACCCTGCCTGATTTTACTCTCCTTTGAAGATCCAGAGTCGGAGATGATGCGATATTCGATAGACAGGGGATACGGTGGCGACGTGGTTATGTCACTGGACTGGTCATCCAATTAGAACATGAGTTTAAATCCCACCACGGCAGTTTGAGAATTTTGAACTCAGTGTTTAAAAATATGGAAATAAGAAGCTGGCATCAGTAACAGTGACTATGAAGCTGTGGGATTGTCATGAAAACCCTAAAGGGATAGGACATCTGCTGTCTCTACCTGGTCTAGCCTATATGTGACTCCAGTCCCACACCACCATGGTTGACCCTTAAGTGCTCTGAAGCCACTCATTTGCATCCAGCTAGTCACTGCCACCTTCTCAGGATGGGCAATAATGCCAGCCTTGCCAGTGATGCCCATGTCCCAAGAAATAATTTTATTTTTGAAGGATTTATCGTGGTGTGGGCAAGACGCTAATGCTGTCAGTACATCCTGTCTGGGATAGACCCAAATATTGAGAGTTTCTCACCTCCATCTTTCTCTTTCAGCTGGCGGGTTTCCTGGGGGTCCTCTGGTGCTTGAGTCTGCTCGCCTGCCTCTTCAGTTCTTACATCCACACTCCAATGCCAGTCAATCCCCTGGTCCTGTACGGATTCATGTTGTTACTGCTCCTGAACCCAACCAAAACCTTCTACTACAAGTCCCGGGTCTGGCTATTAAAACTCCTGGTGAGTACATCAGCAGAGGTAGCTGCACTAGGAGAGAAAAAGAAAGACTTGCATTTTATACACAGCGCCTTTCACCACCACCGGACGTCCCAAAGCACTTTACAGCCAATGAAGTACTTTTGAACTATAGTCACTGTTATAATGTAGAAAGGATGGGGAAGGGGTCCCATTATCCAGCTGTGATTCCCCTCACCTGGATGGGAAGGGGTCCCATTATCCAGCTGTGATTCTCCTCACCTGGATGGGAAGGGTCCCATTATCCAGCTGTGATTCCCCTCACCTGGATGGGAAGGGGTCCCATTATCCAGCTGTGATTCCCCTCACCTGGATGGGGAAGGGTCCCATTATCCAGCTGTGATTCCCCTCACCTGGATGGGAAAGGGTCCCATTATCCAGCTGTGATTCCCCTCACCTGGATGGGAAGGGGTCCCATTATCCAGCTGTGATTCCCCTCACCTGGATGGGAAGGGTCCCATTATCCAGCTGTGATTCCCCTCACCTGGATGGGAAAGGGTCCCATTATCCAGCTGTGATTCCCCTCACCTGGATGGGAAAGGGTCCCATTCTCCAGCTGTGATTCCCCTCACCTGGATGGGAAAGGGTCCCATTCTCCAGCTGTGATTCCTGCTTCCCAGTCTTCCCGATAACTCAATCCTTGGACAATAGTGATCAGTTTTGAAGCTTCTTGCTGCAAGACCTTCATGATCTCCTGGTCCTGTTGGATGGAGGAGGTGAGTGGGAGGTTAGAGGTTACACCACCCCCCCCACCCCACCCCACCCCACAGGACAGTCTTCCCCCAGGGATTACCATCTCTGGTACCCTCAGCAGCTGGTAAAGGGGTGGTAGGCATGTGTCTGCTGCCATTCGTACCAGGGAATGGTGGGGCATCACAGAAGGAGATAACAGCCCACCCCACCCATCAACAAAAGGGATCCAGGGGTCACTGGGTTGTCAGGGGGAAAGGGACTGTAGGAATTGGAAGCTCCTGCTTTCAGCTTAATCATCCTAGTGGAGGGTGCTGTACAGTGGAATGGTCACTCTGAAGGTGGGAAGTCCAAGGGCAAATGCACCCAAATATAAGATCTTAACCTTTATAAAACACTGGTTCGGCCTCAACTGGAGTATTGTGTCCAATTCTGGGCACCGCACTTTAGGAAGAATGTGAAGGTCTTAGAGAGGGTGTAGAAAAGATTTACAAGAATGATTCCAGGGATGAGGGACTTCAGTTACATGGATAGACTGGAGAAGTTGGGATTGTTCTCCTTGGAGCAGAGAAGGTTGAGAGGAGATTTGATAGAGGTGTTCAAAATCATCAGGGGTCTAGACAGAGTAGACAGAGAGAAACTGTTCCCATTGGCGGAAGGGTCGAGAACCAGAGGACACAGATTTAAGGTGATTGGCAGAAGAACCAAAGGTGACATGAGGGAAAACTTTTTTACGCAGCGAGTGGTTATGATCTGGAATGCACTGCCTGAAAGGGTGGTGGAGACAGACTCAATCGTGGCTTTCAAGAGGGAATTGGATAAGTACCTGAAGGAAAAAAATTTGCAGGGCTACGGGGAAAGGGCGGGGGAGTGGGACTAGCTGAAGTGCTCTCGCAGAGAGCCTGGCACGGGCTCGACAGGCCGAATGGCCTCCTTCTGCTGCTGTAACCATTCTATGATTCTATGAACTACGGCCGTGTTGGGTCTCTGTGGAGGGTCCTAGTTTCTGTGCTTGTCGAGATGAGCGACGCCAGTACTAGGTGTGTATTGGACACGAATAACCAGAAGGACAGACATTTAAGATAATTTGCAAAAGAACCAAGGGGGAGTTGAGAATTCTTTTTTTAACGCAGCGAGTTATGATGATCTGGAATGCGCTGCCTGAAAGGGTGATGGAAGCAGATTCAACAGTAACTTTCAAAGGGGAATTGGACAAATACTTGAAAGGGGAAAATTTTGCAGGGCTACGGGGAAAGAGCAGGGGAGGAGTGTGAGTCTAATTGGAGAGTTCTTTCAAAGAGCCGGCACAGGCACGATGGGCCGAATGGCCTGCTTTTGTGCTGCAAGATTCTACGATTCAGCTGATTTGTGACACAGCTCAGACTTTAATCTTTTCATTCCGAACAGTGCCGGGTGGTAACTGCTCCCTTCCATAAAGTCGGCTTCGCTGATTTCTGGCTGGCAGATCAACTCAACAGCATGGGACCCGTATTCCTCGACCTCTGGTCCTTGTTCTGCTTCTACGCGTTCGAAGTGAACTGGGAAAACAACCAGGGCCTCCTGAGCCCACCAGCAGGTGAAGCACAATTTCAGAAATAAATATGGTCAGTGAGCCACACCACATGATACAACCATGCATTAATAAGTTTTACAAGACTTGAAATATATAGCAATGAAAAGACTGACAGTACGCACGGCTCTTGGGTTTTATTCTGTTCTTTATTCATTTGTTCAGTTGATATGGACAAAACTGGCAAGGCCAGCATTTATTGCCCATCCCGAGTTGCCCTGAGAAGTTGGTGGTGGTGGGCCATCTTCTTGAATCACTCCAGTCCTTGAGGTGAAGGTGCTCCCACTATGGTAGAAAGTTACAGGATTTTGACCCAGTGACGATAAAGGAACGGCCGATATATGTCCAAGTCGGGATGGTGTGTGAATTGGAAGGAAACTTGGAGGCGATGGTGTTCCCACGACTTTGCTTCTCCTGTCCTTGGTGGTAGAGGTCACAAGGGAGGAAAACTTGGTGACTTGCTGCAGTGCATCCTGTAGATAGTACACACTGCAGCCACAGTGCACTGGTGGCACGGAGATTGGATACTGAGTCTGGTGGCAGGAGCACTGATCAAGCGGAGTGCTTTGTCCTGGATGGTGTCGAGCTTCCTGAGTGTTGTTGCGGCTGCACCCACCCAAGGGAGTGGCTAGAGGAATGGTGCAAGGGGGAGGGATTCAAATTCCTTGGACATTGGAACCGGTTCTGGGGGAGGTGGGAACAGTACAAACGGGACGGTCTGCACCTGGGCAGGGCCGGGACCGATGTCCTAGGGGGAGTGT
The DNA here is from genome assembly GCA_030390025.1 of Squalus acanthias. Lineage (NCBI taxonomy): Eukaryota > Metazoa > Chordata > Chondrichthyes > Squaliformes > Squalidae > Squalus > Squalus acanthias. Next base: position 92,582,522 of record CM059438.1, read on the forward strand.
TTGCTAGTGCTGTTGGGGAGGGTTTAAACTAAAGTGGCAGGGGGTTGGGAACCTGAGCAGGGAGACAGAGGAAAGGGAAACAAGGATAAAAGCAAAAGACAAGAAGGAGAAAAACAAAAGTAGAAGGCAAAGAACTCAACGGTTTAAATCAAACATGGTCACAGTAAATAATAATTCATATAGGTCTGAGAGCATTAAAAAAACAAGCCTGAAGGCTTTGGGGTAAAAATTGAGTCGCGCCCCATTTGGGGCGCTAACCTCGCCGGGGCGCGACTTTTAGCGCCCCGAAAAAATTAGCGGCCCCGCGCCGGAACTTCAGTGGTTGCGCCCCAAGAGGGAAGCGGGGCGCAACTGGAAGCACCCCGCATCCCTCTTGGGGCGCTGCGAGTGAATATCCTGGCGCTACGTGCCGCAGCGCCACGCGCTGCGGCACGTCGCGCCGCGGTATTGCAGGTCTTCCTCCCCTTCTTAAAGGGGAGGGGCCTTGCGCAGCGCGAACCGGGGCCCAGCTGGGCTCCCAGGGATCGGGAGTGCCGGCCAAAGAGCCCGGCACTCAAGAGAAGTGCCGGGCTCTTGGAGCGCAGCCGGCACTTCACGCTGGGGGGGCTTCACGGGGGCCGGGGACAGCAACGGGGGCAGGTGCTGGCAGGCGGCCAGCAACAAAAATGGCCGCCTGCCACCTCCCCTTTAAATATCGCCGCCCCGGCCGCACGTACGCCCCCCTGAACCCGTCGGACATAGCGTCTGGCGGTAAATCAGGGGGCGCGACTGAAGATCACGGCCGGGGCGCGAGCGGGGCGCTGCGCACGGCGATGACGTCATCGCCGGCGGCGCAGCGCCACAGGGCGCTACCGGCTGCCGCCGCCGCTAACCTCCCACTAAATTTTTCGGGAGGCGTGGGCGGCGCTGCGCCCGGGCGTTAGCTGCTTTACGCCCCATTAGCGCCCATTTAAGGCGCTAACGGGAGGCGCAAGCAGCTGAATTTTTCCCCCTTTGTGTCTTAATGCAAGGAGCATTCGGAACAAGGTGAATGAATTAACTGCGCAAATAGAGGTAAATGAATACGATTTGATTGGGATTACAGAAACATGGCTCCAGGGTGGCCAAGGCTGGGAACTCAACATCCAGGGGTATTCAATATTTAGGAAAGATAGGCAAAAAAGAAAGGGAGGTGGGGTAGCATTGCTGGTTAAAGAGGGGATTAACACAATTGAAAGGAAGGATATTAGCTCTGATGATGCGGAATCTGTATGGGTAGAACTGAGAAATAACAAGGGGCAGAAAACGTTAGTGGGAGTGGTATATAGACCTCCAAACAGTAATACGGAGGTTGGGGATGGCATTAAAAGGGAAATTAGAGAAGCATGCAGTAAGGGCACAGCAGTCATCATGGGTGACTTTAATTTACATATAGATTGGGCTAACCAAATTAGTAAAAATACTGTGGAGGAGGAATTCCTAGAATGTTTATGGGATGGTTTTCTGGAACAATATGTCGAGGAACCAACCAGAGATCAGGCCATCTTAGACTGGGTATTATGTAACGAGAAAGGATTAATTAGCAATCTTGTTGTACGAGGCCCCTTGGGTCAGAGTGATCATAATATGATAGAATTCTTCATTAGGATGGAGAGTGAAGTAGTTGAATCAGAGACTAGGGTCCTGAATTTAAATAAAGGAAACTACGATGGTATGAGGCGCGAATTGGATAGGATTGATTGGGGAATGTCACTCAAAGGGTTGACGGTGGATAGGCAATGGCAAACATTCAAAGACTGCATGGATGAACTACAGAATTTGTTCATCCCAGTGTGGCATAAGAATAAAACAAAAAGGGTGACTCAACCGTGGCTAACAAGGGAAATTAGGGATAGCATAAGATCCAAGGAGAGGGCATATAAATTGGCCACAAAAAGTGGTAACCCTGAGGATTGGGAGCAGTTTAAGATTCAACAAAGGAGGACAACGTAATTAATTAAGAAGGGGAAAATAGAATATGAAAGTAAGCTTGCAGGGAACATAAAAACTGACTGTAAGAGCTTTTATAGATATGTGAAGAGAAAAAGATTAGTGAAATCAAGTGTAGGTCCCTTGCAGTCAGAAGCGGGGGAAGTTATAATGGGGAACAAAGAAATGGCAGACCAATTAAATGCATATTTTGGTTCTGTCTTCACAAAGGAGGACACAAATAACCTCCCAGAGATGTTGGAGAACATAGGGTCTGATGAAAGGGAGGAACTGAAAGAAATCAGTATTTGCAGGGAATAGGTGTTAGGGAAATTGACGGGATTGAAGGCCGATAAATCCCCAGGGCCTGATAATCTACATCCTAGGGTACTTAAGGAAGTGGCCCTAGAAATAGTAGATGCATTGCTGATCATCTTCCAACATTCGATGGAATCTGGAACTGTACCCATGGATTGGAGGGTAGCTAATGTTACCCCACTATTCAAAAAGGGTGGTAGAGAGAAAGCGGGGAATTACAGACCGGTAAGCCTGACATCGGTAGTGGGGAAAATGCTAGAGTCCATTATAAAGGATGTAATAGCTGAGCACTTGAAAAACAGTGACAGGATCGGACAAAGTCAACATGGATTTACAAAAGGTAAATCGTGCTTGACTAATCTACTGGAATTTTTTGAGGATATAACTGGGAAAATAGATAAGGGAGAACCAGTAGATGTGGTGTATTTGGACTTTCAAAAGGCTTTCGATAAGGTCCCGCATAAGAGATTAGTGTGTAAAGTTAAGGCACATGGGATTGGGGGCAAGGTATTGACTTGGATAGAGAATTGGTTGGCGGACAGAAAGCAGAGAGTAGGAATTAATGGGTCTTTTTCCGAGTGGCAGGCAGTGACTAGTGGGGTACCGCAGGGATCGGTCCTTGGACCCCAGCTATTCACAATATGCATTAATGATCTAAATAAGGGAACTAAATGTAATATCTCCAAGTTTGCAGATGACACAAAGCTGAGTGGGCGTGTGTGCTGCGAGGAGGATACCGAGAAACTCCAGGATGATTTGGACAGGTTGGGTGAGTGGGCAGAAGCGTGGCAGATGCAATATAACGTGGATAAATGCGAGGTTATCCACTTTGGTGTCAAAAACAGAAAGGCAGACTATTATCTGAATGGCAATAGATTGGGAGAAGGGGAAGTGCAACGAGACCTGGGTGTCCTTGTGCACCAGTCGCTGAAGGTAAGCATGCAGGTGCAGCAGGTGATGAAGAAGGCAAATGGTATGTTGGACTTCATAGCGAAAGGGTTTGAGTATAGGAACAGGGATGTCCTGCTGCAGTTGTACAGGGCCTTGGTGAGACCACACCTTGAGTACTGTGTGCAGTTTTGGTCGCCTTATCTGGGGAAGGATGTTCTTGCCATGGAAGGAGTTCAGCGAAGATTCACAAGGCTGATACCTGGGATGGCAGGAATGACATATGAGGAGAGATTGGATCGATTGGGCTTATACTCGCTGGAGTATAGAAGAATGAGAGGGGATCTCATCGAAACATATAAAATTCTGACAGGTCTGGACAAACTAGATGCAGGAAGAATGTTCCCGATGGTCGGAGAGTCCAGAACCAGGGGTCATAATCTAAGGATAAGGGGTAAGCCATTAAGGACAGAAATGAAGAACAATTTCTTCACCCAGAGAGTGGTGAACCTGTGGAATTCTCTACCACAGAAGGCAGTTGAGGCCAAGTCATTAAATATATTCAAGAATGAGTTAGATATATTTCTTAAAGCTAAAGGTATCAAGGTATATGGGGAGAAGGCAGGTACAGGGTACTGAGTTTGGATGATCAGCCATGATCTCATCGAATGGCGGAGCAGGCTCGAGGGGCCGAATGGCCTACTCCTGCTCCTATCTTCTATGTTTCCTATATTCTATCACACTCCCAACTTGAGCTTTGTAGACGGTGGAGAGACTTTGAGGGGTCGGGAGGTAAGCCATTCATTGCGGAGTACTCAGCCTCGGCCCTGCCATTATAGCCACAGTGTTGATATGGCTGGTCCGCTTAAGATTCAGGTCGACGATGACCCCCGGGATGGTGGGTGACTCAGCGATGGTGGGGCTGTTGACCATCATGGAGGAGGTGGTTGTGCCTTTTCTTGTTGGAGATGGTCACTTCCTGGCAGTTATGTTGTACAAATATTACCTGCCACTTGTCAGCCCAGACCTAGATGTTGTTCAGACCCTGCTAAAGGCTGTTTCAATATCAGACTTTGGGAGACTTTCCCTAATTCCCTGGAAAAATCAAGAAGTTTTGTTAAATATCTCTACAACCATGAATCTCACTCCTCAACAGATATTGATCCAGCTCTTTATAAAGTTGCCAATTGACTTCTTTCTCTGGGAGTTTGTATCCCATATTGACTATCCCGTGGCTGAAAGTGTTTCCCCATCTCAAACCTTGCTCGTGACCCATGAATTTTCTGGTCCTCTGCTCTATATACATATGAAGAATTGTCTCTGGCCAGGTCCTGTGACACGCCCCAGAAAGGTTCGAGCACCTTCAGGAGAGGAGGAGAGAAAAGTTTAGAAACATGCCATTCTATTAAGCATGTTGTGTATGCTGAAGCCACTGGTAAAGACAACTTCACTAATTCCTGCCTATTACTCATGAGTTTTGAGCCCTTCGCCACTCATTGTGTATTAGAATTTTTATTGCACATCCTCTACGTGACATCTAATTCCTTTTATTCTAACATTAGTCCTTTTGTCTGCCACAGATAAATTTGTAAGTAATGGTTACTCCTATGGAGTGACCTGGTTCATCCAGTGTATCCCACCCTGGTTCCGATTCGCTCAGTGTCTCCGTCGATACAGGGACAGCAGGGATGCGATCCCACATCTAGCAAATGCCGGAAAATACTCCACGGTTTTCATCATGGTGACCTTTGCAGCTCTGTACTCAACTGAAAAAGGCAAGTAAAATCACTCGTCTACTTTCCCAGAGCAATCCGGTTAGCCAGAAAGAGGTTTCACTGTATCCAGGGTCTCACTGTATCCGTGGTCTCACTGTATCCGGGGCCTCACTGTATCCGGGGTCTCACTGTATCCGGGGGTTTCACTGTATCCGGGGTCTCACTGTATCCGGGGTCTCACTGTATCTGGGGTCTCACTGTATCCAGGGTTTCACTGTATCCGGGTTCTCACTGTATCTGGGGTCTCACTGTATCCAGGGTTTCACTGTATCCGGGTTCTCACTGTATCTGGGTCTCACTGTATCCAGGGTTTCACTGTATCCAGGGTCTCACTGTATCTGGGGTCTCACTGTATCGGGGGTTTCACTGTATCCAAGGTCTCACTGTATCCAGGGTTTCACTGTATCCGGGGTCTCACTGTATCCAGGGTTTCACTGTATCCAGGGTTTCACTGTATCCAGGTCTCACTGTATCCGGGTCTCACTGTATCCAGGGTTTCACTGTATCCGGGGTCTCACTATATCCAGGGTTTCACTGTATCCAGGGTCTCACTGTATCCGGGTCTCACTGTATCCGGGTCTCACTGTATCCAGGGTCTCACTGTATCTGGGTCTCACTGTATCCAGGGTTTCACTGTATCCAGGGTCTCACTGTATCTGGGGTCTCACTGTATCCGGGGTTTCACTGTATCTGGGGTCGCACTGTATCCAGGGTTTCACTGTATCCGGGTCTCACTGTATCTGGGTCTCACTGTATCCAGGGTCTCACTGTATCCGGGTCTCACTGTATCCGGGTCTCATTGTATCTGGGTCTCACTGAATCCAGTGTCTCACTGTATCCAGGGTCTCACTGTATCCGGGTCTCACTGAATCCAGTGTCTCACTGTATCCAGGGTTTCACTGTATCCGGGTCTCACTGTATCCAGGGTTTCACTGTATCCAGGGTCTCACTGTATCCGGGTCTCACTGTATCTGGGGTCTCACTGTATCCAGGGTTTCACTGTATCCGGGGTTTCACTGTATCCGGGTCTCACTGAATCCAGTGTCTCACTGTATCCGGGTCTCACTGTTTCCAGGGTCTCACTGTATCCGGGTTTCACTGTATCCATCGTTTCATTGTATCCGGGGTCTCACTGTATCCGTGGGTTCACTGTATCCAGGGTTTCACTGTATCTGGGTTTCACTGTATCCATCGTTTCATTGTATCCGGGGTCTCACTGATCCGTGGTTTCACTGTATCCAGGGTTTCACTGTATCCAGGGGTTTCACTGTATCCGGGTTTCACTGTATCCAGGATCTCACTGTATCCGTGGTTTCACTGTATCCATGGTTTCACTGTATCCGGGGTTTCACTGTATCCAGGTTTTCACTGTATCCGGGGGTTTCACTGTATCCGGGGTCTCACTGTATCCAGGGTTTCACTGTATCCGGGTCTCACTGTATCCAGGGTCCCACTGTATCCGGGTCTCACTGTATCCAGGGTTTCACTGTATCCGGGGTCTCACTGTATCCAGGGTCTCACTGTATCCGGGGTCTCACTGTATCCAGGGTCTCACTGTATCCAGGGTTTCACTGTATCCGGGTCTCACTGTATCCGGGTCTCACTGTATCTGGGTCTCACTGTATCCAGGGTCTCACTGTATCCGGGGTTTCACTGTATCCAGGGTTTCACTGTATCTGGGGGTCTCACTGTATCCAGGTCTCACTGTATCCAGGGTCTCACTGTATCCGGGTCTCACTGTATCCAGGGTCTCACTGTATCCGGGTCTCACTGTATCCAGGGTTTCACTGTATCCGGGTCTCACTGTATCCGGGGTCTCACTGTATCCAGGGTTTCACAGTATCCAGGGTTTCACTGTATCTAGTGTCTCACTGTATCCAGGGTTTCACTGTATCCGGGTTTCACTGTATCCTGGGTCTCACTGTATCCGGGTCTCACTGTATCCAGGGTTTCACTGTATCCGGGTTTCACTGTATCCAGGGTCTCACTGTTTCCAGGTCTCACTGTATCCAGGGTTTCACTGTATCCAGGGTATCACTGTATTCGGGTTTCACTGTATCCAGGGTTTCACTGTATCCAGGGTCTCACTGTATCCGGGTGTCACTGTATCCAGGGTCTCACTGTATCCAGGGTCTCACTGTATCTGGGTTTCACTGTATCCAGGGTTTCACTGTATCCAGGGTCTCACTGTATCCGGGTCTCACTGTATCCAGGGTGTCACTTTATCCAGGGTTCCACTGTATCCGGGGTTTCACTGTATCTGGGTCTCACTGTATCCAGTGTCTCACTGTATCCAGGGTCTCACTGTATCTGGGTCTCACTGTATCCAGTGTCTCACTGTATCCAGGGTCTCACTGTATCTGGGTCTCACTGTATCCAGGGTCTCACTGTATCCGGGGTTTCACTGTATCTGGGTCTCACTGTATCCAGTGTCTCACTGTATCCAGGGTCTCACTGTATCTGGGTCTCACTGTATCCAGTGTCTCACTGTATCCAGGGTCTCACTGTATCTGGGTCTCACTGTATCCAGGGTCTCACTGTATCCGGGTTCTCACAGTATCTGTGTCTCACTGTATCCAGGGTTTCACTGTATCCAGGGTCTCACTGTATCTGGGGTCTCACTGTATCCGGGGTTTCACTATATCCAGGGTCTCACTGTATCCAGGGTTTCACTGTATCCGGGGTCTCACTGTATCCAGGGTTTCACTGTATCCGGGTCTCACTGTATCCAGGGTTTCACTGTATCCAGGGTCTCACTGTATCCGGGTCTCACTGTATCTGGGTCTCACTGTATCCAGGGTCTCACTGTATCCGGGTCTCACTGTATCCAGGGTCTCACTGTATCTGGGTCTCACTGTATCCGGGTCTCACAGTATCCAGGGTCTCACTGAATCCAGTGTCTCACTGTATCCGGGTCTCACTGTTTCCAGGGTCTCACTGTATCCGGGGTCTCACTGTATCCATCGTTTCATTGTATCCGGGGTCTCACTGTATCCGTGGGTTCACTGTATCCAGGGTTTCACTGTATCTGGGTTTCACTGTATCCATCGTTTCATTGTATCCAGGGTCTCACTGTATCCGTGGGTTCACTGTATCCAGGGTCTCACTGTATCTGGGTTTCACTGTATCCATCGTTTCATAGTATCCGGGGTCTCACTGTATCCGTGGGTTCACTGTATCTAGGGTTTCACTGTATCTGGGTTTCACTGTATCCGTCGTTTCATTGTATCCGGGGTCTCACTGATCCGTGGTTTCACTGTATCCATGGATTCACTGTATCCAGGGGTTTCACTGTATCCAGGTTTCACTGTATCCAGGAACTCACTGTATCCGTGGTTTCATTGTATCCGGGGTTTCATTGTATCCGGGTGTCACTGTATCCGGGGTTTCACTGTATCCGGGGTTTCATTGTATCCGGGTTTCACTGTATCCGGGGTTTCACTGTATCCAGGATCTCACTGTATCCGTGGTTTCATTGTATCCAGGATCTCACTGTATCCGTGGATTCACTGTATCCATAGTTTCACTGTATCCGTGGTTTCATTGTATCCAGGATCTCACTATATCCAGGGTCTCACTGTATCTGGGTCTCACTGTATCCAGTGTCTCACTGTATCCAGGGTCTCACTGTATCTGGGTCTCACTGTATCCAGTGTCTCACTGTATCCAGGGTCTCACTGTATCTGGGTCTCACTGTATCCAGGGTCTCACTGTATCCAGGGTTTCACTGTATCCGGGGTCTCACTGTATCCGGGGTTTCACTGTATCCAGGGTCTCACTGTATCCGGGGTCTCACTGTATCCGGGGTTTCACTGTATCCAGGGTCTCACTGTATCCGGGGTTTCACTGTATCCGGGGTCTCACTGTATCCGGGGTCTCACTGTATCTGGGGTCTCACTGTATCCAGGGTTTCACTGTATCCGGGTTCTCACTGTATCTGGGTCTCACTGTATCCAGGGTTTCACTGTATCCAGGGTCTCACTGTATCTGGGGTCTCACTGTATCCGGGGTTTCACTATATCCAGGGTCTCACTGTATCCAGGGTTTCACTGTATCCGGGGTCTCATTGTATCCAGAGTCTCACTGTATCTGTGGTTTCACTGTATCCGGGTCTCACTGTATCCAGGGTCTCACTGTATCTGTGGTTTCACTGTATCCGGGGTCTCACTGTATCCAGGGTTTCACTGTATCCGGGTCTCACTGTATCCGGGTCTCACTGTATCCGGGTCTCACTGTATCCAGGGTCTCACTGTATCCAGGGTCTCACTGTATCCGGGGTTTCACTGTATCCAGGGTTTCACTGTATCTGGGGGTCTCACTGTATCCAGGTCTCACTGTATCCAGGGTCTCACTGTATCTGTGTCTCACTGTATCCAGGGTTTCACTGTATCCGGGTCTCACTGTATCCAGGGTCTCACTGTATCCAGGTCTCACTGTATCTGGGGTCTCACTGTATCCAGGGTGTCACTTTATCCGGGTCTCACTGTATCCGGGTCTCACTGTATCCAGGGTCTCACTGTATCCAGGGTCTCACTGTATCCAGGGTTTCACTGTATCCAGGGTTTCACTGTATCCAGGGTTTCACTGTATGCGGTGTTTCACTGTATCCAGGGTTTCACTGTATCCAGGGTTTCACTGTATCCGGGTCTCACTGTATCCAGGGTTTCACTGTATCCGGGTATCACTGTATCCAGTGTCTCACTGTATCTGTGGTTTCACTGTATCTGGGTCTCACTGTATCCAGGATTTCACTGTATCCAGTGTCTCCCTGTATCCAGGATCTCACTGTATCCAGGGTCTCACTGTATGCGGTGTTTCACTGTATCCGGGTTTCACTGTATCCAGGGTTTCACTGTATCCAGGGTCTCACTGTATCCAGGGTTTCACTGTATCCAGGGTTCCACTGTATCCAGTGTCTCACTGTATCCAGGGTGTCACTTTATCCAGTGTCCCACTGTATCCGGGGTTTCACTGTATCTGGGTCTCACTGTATCCAGTGTCTCACTGTATCCAGGGTCTCACTGTATCTGGGTCTCACTGTATCCAGTGTCTCACTGTATCCAGGGTCTCACTGTATCCAGGGTTTCACTGTATCCAGGGTTTCACTGTATCCTGGTCTCACTGTATCCAGGGTTTCACTGTATCCGGGTCTCACTGTATCCAGGGTTTCACTGTATCCAGGGTTTCACTGTATCCGGGTCTCACTGTATACAGGGTTTCACTGTATCCAGGGTTCACTGTATCCGGGTCTCACTGTATCCAGGGTCTCACTGTATCCAGTGTCTCACTGTATCCGGGTCTCACTGAATCCAGTCTCTCACTGTATCCGGGTCTCACTGTATCCAGGGTTTCACTGTATCCAGGATTTCACTGTTTCCAGGGTCTCACTGTATCCATCGTTTCATTATATCCGGGGTCTCACTGTATCCGTGGATTCACTGTATCCAGGGGTTCCACTGTATCCGGGTTTCACTGTATCCAGGGTCTCACTGTATCCAGGGTTTCAATGTATTCCGGTTTCACTGTATCCGGATTTCACTGTACCAGGGTTTCACTATATCCGGGTTTCACTGTATCCGGGTTTCACTGTATCCAGGGTTTCACTGTATCCGGGTTTCACTGTATCCAGGGTTTCACTGTATCCGGGTTTCACTGTATCCGGGGTTTCACTGTATCCGGGGTCTCACTGTATCCGGGGTCTCACTGTATCTGGGGTCTCACTGTATCCAGGGTTTCACTGTATCCGGGTTCTCACAGTATCTGTGTCTCACTGTATCCAGGGTTTCACTGTATCCAGGGTCTCACTGTATCTGGGGTCTCACTGTATCCGGGGTTTCACTATATCCAGGGTCTCACTGTATCCAGGGTTTCACTGTATCCGGGGTCTCATTGTATCCAGAGTCTCACTGTATCTGTGGTTTCACTGTATCCGGGTCTCACTGTATCCAGGGTCTCACTGTATCTGTGGTTTCACTGTATCCGGGGTCTCACTGTATCCAGGCTTTCACTGTATCCGGGTCTCACTGTATCCGGGTCTCACTGTATCCGGGTCTCACTGTATCCGGGTCTCACTGTATCCAGGGTCTCACTGTATCCAGGGTCTCACTGTATCCGGGGTTTCACTGTATCCAGGGTTTCACTGTATCTGGGGTTCTCACTGTATCCAGGGTCTCACTGTATCCAGGTCTCACTGTATCTGGGGTCTCACTGTATCCAGGGTGTCACTTTATCCGGGTCTCACTGTATCCGGGTCTCACTGTATCCAGGGTGTCACTGTATCCAGGGTCTCACTGTATCCAGGGTTTCACTGTATCCAGGGTTTCACTGTATCCAGGGTTTCACTGTATGCGGTGTTTCACTGTATCCAGGGTTTCACTGTATCCAGGGTTTCACTGTATCCGGGTCTCACTGTATCCAGGGTTTCACTGTATCCGGGTCTCACTGTATCCAGTGTCTCACTGTATCTGTGGTTTCACTGTATCTGGGTCTCACTGTATCCAGGATTTCACTGTATCCAGTGTCTCCCTGTATCCAGGATCTCACTGTATCCAGGGTCTCACTGTATGCGGTGTTTCACTGTATCCGGGTTTCACTGTATCCAGGGTCTCACTGTATCCAGGGTCTCACTGTATCCAGGGTTTCACTGTATCCAGGGTTCCACTGTATCCAGTGTCTCACTGTATCCAGGGTGTCACTTTATCCAGTGTCCCACTGTATCTGGGGTTTCACTGTATCTGGGTCTCACTGTATCCAGTGTCTCACTGTATCCAGGGTCTCACTGTATCTGGGTCTCACTGTATCCAGTGTCTCACTGTATCCAGGGTCTCACTGTATCCAGGGTTTCACTGTATCCAGGGTTTCACTGTATCCGGGTCTCACTGTATCCAGGGTTTCACTGTATCCGGGTCTCACTGTATCCAGGGTTTCACTGTATCCAGGGTTTCACTGTATCCGGGTCTCACTGTATACAGGGTTTCACTGTATCCAGGGTCTCACTGTATCCGGGTCTCACTGTATCCAGGGTCTCACTGTATCCAGTGTCTCACTGTATCCGGGTCTCACTGAATCCAGTCTCTCACTGTATCCGGGTCTCACTGTATCCAGGGTTTCACTGTATCCAGGATTTCACTGTTTCCAGGGTCTCACTGTATCCATCGTTTCATTATATCCGGGGTCTCACTGTATCCGTGGATTCACTGTATCCAGGGGTTCCACTGTATCCGGGTTTCACTGTATCCAGGATCTCACTGTATCCAGGGTCTCACTGTATCCAGGGTTTCAATGTATTCCGGTTTCACTGTATCCGGATTTCACTGTACCAGGGTTTCACTGTATCCGGGTTTCACTGTATCCGGGTTTCACTGTATCCAGGGTTTCACTGTATCCGGGTTTCACTGTATCCAGGGTTTCACTGTATCCGGGTTTCACTGTATCCGGGTTTCACGGTATCCAGGGTCTCACTGTATCCGGGTCTCACTGTATCCAGGGTCTCACTGTATCCAGGGTTTCACTGCATCCAGGGGTTTCACTGTATCCAGGGTTCACTGTATCTAGGTTTTCACCGTATCCAGGGTCTCACTGTATCCGTGGGTTTCACTGTATCCGGGTCTCACTGTATCCGGGGTTTCACTGTAGCCAGGGTTTCACCGTATCCAGGGTTTCACTGTATCCTGGTCTCACTGTATCCGGGGTGTCACTCTATCTAGGGTTTCACTTTATCCGGGTCTCGCTGTATCCGGGGTCTCATTGTATCCAGAGTCTCACTGTATCCAGGGTGTCACTGTATCCAGGGTTTCACTGTATCCAGGGTCTCACTGTATCTGTGGTTTCACTGTATCCGGGGTCTCACTGTATCCAGGGTTTCACTGTATCCAGGTTCTCACTGTATCCAGGGTGTCACTGTATCCAGGGTGTCACTGTATCCAGGGTGTCACTGTATCCAGGGTCTCACTGTATCCAGGGTTTCACTGTATCCAGGGTTTCACTGCATCCAGGGTTTCACTGTATGCGGTGTTTCACTGTATCCAGGGTTTCACTGTATCCAGGGTTTCACTGTATCCGGGTCTCACTGTATCCAGGGTTTCACTGTATCCAGGGTTTCACTGTATCCGGGTCTCACTGTATCCAGTGTCTCACTGTATCTGTTGGTTCACTGTATCTGGGTCTCACTGTATCCAGGATTTCACTGTATCCAGTGTCTCCCTGTATCCAGGGTCTCACTGTATCCAGTCGTTCACTGTATCCGGGTTTCACTGTATCCAGGGTTTCACTGTATCCAGGGTCTCACTGTATCCAGGGTTTCACTGTATCCAGGGTTCCACTGTATCCAGTGTCTCACTGTATCCAGGGTGTCACTTTATCCAGTGTCCCACTGTATCCGGGGTTTCACTGTATCTGGGTCTCACTGTATCCAGTGTCTCACTGTATCCGGGTCTCACTGTATCCAGGGTTTCACTGTATCCGGGTCTCACTGTATGCGGTGTTTCACTGTATCCAGGGTTTCACTGTATCCAGGGTTTCACTGTATCCTGGTCTCACTGTATCCAGGGTGTCACTGTATCCGGGTCTCACTGTATCCAGGGTTTCACTGTATCCAGGGTTTCACTGTATCCGGGTCTCACTGTATCCAGTGTCTCACTGTATCTGTGGTTTCACTGTATCTGGGTCTCACTGTATCCAGGATTTCACTGTATCCAGTGTCTCCCTGTATCCAGGGTCTCACTGTATCCAGTCGTTCACTGTATCCGGGTTTCACTGTATCCAGGGTTTCACTGTATCCAGGGTCTCACTGTATCCAGGGTTTCACTGTATCCAGGGTTCCACTGTATCCAGTGTCTCACTGTATCCAGGGTGTCACTTTATCCAGTGTCCCACTGTATCCGGGGTTTCACTGTATCTGGGTCTCACTGTATCCAGTGTCTCACTGTATCCGGGTCTCACTGTATCCAGGGTTTCACTGTATCCGGGTCTCACTGTATCCGGGGTTTCACTGTAGCCAGGGTTTCACTGTATCCAGGGTTTCACTGTATCCTGGTCTCACTGTATCCAGGGTGTCACTCTATCTAGGGTTTCACTTTATCCGGGTCTCACTGTATCCGGGGTCTCATTGTATCCAGAGTCTCACTGTATCCAGGGTGTCACTGTATCCAGGGTTTCACTGTATCCAGGGTCTCACTGTATCTGTGGTTTCACTGTATCCGGGGTCTCACTGTATCCAGGGTTTCACTGTATCCAGGTTCTCACTGTATCCAGGGTGTCACTGTATCCAGGGTGTCACTGTATCCAGGGTTTCACTGTATCCAGGGTCTCACTGTATCCAGGGTTTCACTGTATCCAGGGTTTCACTGTATCCAGGGTTTCACTGTATGCGGTGTTTCACTGTATCCAGGGTTTCACTGTATCCAGGGTTTCACTGTATCCGGGTCTCACTGTATCCAGGGTTTCACTGTATCCAGGGTTTCACTGTATCCGGGTCTCACTGTATCCAGTGTCTCACTGTATCTGTGGTTTCACTGTATCTGGGTCTCACTGTATCCAGGATTTCACTGTATCCAGTGTCTCCCTGTATCCAGGGTCTCACTGTATCCAGTCGTTCACTGTATCCGGGTTTCACTGTATCCAGGGTTTCACTGTATCCAGGGTCTCACTGTATCCAGGGTTTCACTGTATCCAGGGTTCCACTGTATCCAGTGTCTCACTGTATCCAGGGTGTCACTTTATCCAGTGTCCCACTGTATCCGGGGTTTCACTGTATCTGGGTCTCACTGTATCCAGTGTCTCACTGTATCCGGGTCTCACTGTATCCAGGGTTTCACTGTATCCGGGTCTCACTGTATCCAGGGTTTCACTGTATCCAGGGTTTCACTGTATCCGGGTCTCACTGTATCCAGGGTTTCACTGTATCCAGGGTTTCACTGTATACAGGGTTTCACTGTATCCGGGTCTCACTGTATCCAGGGTTTCACTGTATCCAGGGTTTCACTGTATCCGGGTCTCACTGTATCCAGTGTCTGACTGTATCTGTGGTTTCACTGTATCTGGGTCTCACTGTATTCTCTGAATCTTAAGGCTATGATTTTATCTGAAACCATGTGCATATTTAAAAAAAATTAAAAACCCTTTGGATCCTGAGACTGTCCAGTTCCTGGAGCTGAACTGGAATGAATAGCTTTCAAAAATGTAACGTGGACAATCAGTCATTACACAGGCCAAGATTCGCCTGATTCTGACTGGAGTTAGTGGTCCCCATTGAGAGGATATCCAATACAAGGCACATACTCAGATATTTCATGATTACAAAAGTGTAAATTAAGTGGCGTTGGGCAAATGGTTTTTCATTGTTAAACAGTTTCACTGTATAAGTCCACTGTAACTGGGGTCGAGATGCTAAAATATACTGGATGGAAGAGAAATAAGGAGCAATTGAAAGGAACTTAAAAACTTGAGCATCCCCGATTTTAATCGCTCCACCATTGGTGGCCGTGCCTTCTGTTGCCTGGGCCCTAAGCTCTGGAATTCCCTCCCTAAACCTCTGCCTCTCTACCTCTCTCTCCTCCTTTAAGATGCTCCTTAAAACCTGCCTCTTTCACCAAGCTTTTGGTCACCTGTCCTAATGTCTCCTTATGTGGCTCGGTGTCAATTTTTGTTTGATAATCGCTCCTGTGAAGCGCCTTGGAACGTTTTACTACCTTAAAGGGGCTGTATAAATCCAAGTTATTGCATTGTAGTTTGATGCCCTTGCCTCTATCTAACGGTTGTTCAGCTCAAGTATGCTTCAGAGCAACAGTAGGGTAAACAAAGCCATGTCAATCTCAGGTCAGCCTCGCACATCCAGACCCAATTTCACGATAGCACAATGACATCGAAATTGGATTTGAAAATTAAAAGAAATGGGTTGGACTAATTTATGAGGCTCAAAGTATTTTTATTACGACCAGGCGTGTTTGAATTGAAGAGTCATACATGGATGGGCCAAGTTCCAGTCTCAAATGTCCTTCATGACACTCGATGAATAACAGTTACCATTTAGTCAGATCCTGGACACTGCCAAATGCTCTTCATAAAAAGAAACTTCAGTTTTAATTCTGATCATCAATAATCCACATAGTTATGTTACCAATGAGAACTGGGCAACTATTTCATAAGAACCAAAGAGTAAGAATAAGGAAAGGTTCCTGCTCATCCTATCCCTTCAGGACCATGTACAAGATCAGGCTCTGACCATCCCCCTCTGTTCTCTGCCTCAGTGCTGATCCCATGTCCTCCTGATCCGATTCAATCAGGACTGTGGATGAATAGCTACCATAACACTTGCCAGATTCTTCCAGTTCAGTTCTTTTTGAACCTCATGTTTCTCGGGGGATTTTTTGGTTAAGTTCCTGCCCTCTTTGCAAATTTACCCCTTTTTCTTTGGCCTGCCATCTCTACGGGGTGCCTCTGTAGTTGGCCACCTCTTTATTTTTCCTTCCCTCCACCCCCACCAAACTTGTGTCAGCCAGTGGCTCAGTGGGTAGAACTCTCGCCTCTGAGTCAGAAGGTTGTGGGTTCAAGTCCCCACTCCAGAGACTTGAGCACAAAAAATCCAGGCTGACACTCCAGTGCAGTGCTGAGGGAGTGCTGCACTGTCTGAGGTGCCGTCTTTCAGTTGAGACGTTAAACCGAGGTCCCGTCTGCTCTCTCAGGTGGATGTAAAAGATCCCATGGCCACTATTTTGAAGAAGAGCAGGGGAGTTCTCCCCGGTGTCCCGGGGCCAATATTTATCCCTCAATCAACATCACTAAAACAGATTAGCTGGTCATTATCACATTGCTGTTTGTGGGAGCTTGCTGTGTGCAAATTGGCTGCCGCATTTCCTACATTACAACAGTGACTCCACTTCAAAAAGTACTTCATTGGCTGTAAAGCGCTTTGAGCCGTCCTGTGGTCGTGAAAGGTGCTATAGAAATGCAAGTCTTTCTCTTTGTTTTGAGATACACGGCAATCCCCACTTGACGTCTCACCGCTCAACATGGCTCAGATTGGACCTATTCAGACTGGGACTCAAACCTGTATCTGCCCCTGCTTCATGTTGGCGTTCCCAGTGCCACTAGCTGCAGTCCACTCCTCACCCTGACTGTCACCAACTCACTGACTGACTCCTGACTGTCACCAATTAGTGTTAGAAAGTGCCGAGCAGCACAGCCCTCAACTTAATATTATCGGCCGAATTTCAATTCATAAATGTGTTGCCAGGACAACTAAAAATGTTAAGATAAGAGCAGCAACATTTTTCTCGCATTCCTCGGCGATCCGTGACTTGGAAACCTGCCACACGGAGCAAGTTATTCTATCACGGAGGAGGGTCTAAACATTTCGTCATGCTTTCATCGTGTTGCCGTGGTTACACGCCTTGCTGTAGAGTACCATTGGTCGCTGACAATGCCCACCTCCCCCCCCCAACAAGGTTTGATCACCACAATATTAGTGAGACTCCATGGCTTGCCTCTGATGTGTTATCCAAGTGAAGCTGAATGAATTCTAACAGGCAAGTGCTTGTGATGTGCTTTCTCTCTCCCTCAGAACGCTCCCAGCTGACGATCGGTGTGAAGGTTTACTTTTACCTGTGGGCCGTGACTGCCTGTGTCAGCACCATTTTCACTGTCGGGTGGGACCTGAAGATGGACTGGGGGCTGTTGGACAAGAAGACCAAGGAGAACAAATTTCTGAGGGAGGAGACCGTATACCAATATAAAGTAAGTGCTCCGCTAACCTAATATGCATTCATATCAAGGCCAGCATTTATTGCCCATCCCTAGTTGCCCGTGAGAAGGTGGTGGTGAGCTGCCTTCTTGAACCGCTGCAGTCCGTGTGGTGAAGGTACTCGCACAGTGCTGTTAGGATAGGAGTTCCAGGATTTTGACTCAGCGACGATGAAGGAACGGCGATATATTTCCAAGTCAGGATGGTGTGTGACTTGGAGGAGAACTTGGAGGTGGTGGTGTTCCCACATGCCTGCTGGAAGAGGTCGCGGGTTTGGGAGGTGCTGTCGAAGAAGCCTTGGCGAGTTGCTGCAGTGCATCTTGTAGATGGTACACACTGCAGCCACGGTACACCAGTGGTGGAGGGAGTGAATGTTTAAGATGGTGGATGGGGTGCCAATCAAGCGGGCTGCTTTGTCCTGGATGGTGTCGAGCTTCTTGAGTGTTGTTGGAGCTGCACTCTTCCAGGCAAGTGGAGAGTATTCCATCACACTCCTGACTTGTGCCTTGTAGATGGTGGAAAGGCTTTAGGGAGTCAGGAGGTGAGAACTCGCTGTTTAAACCCATTGGAAGCTGAAGGCAGCAACCTTTATCTTCTGGAACCTCTGTCCTTAACGTACCTTCTTGTGTATATAGCACCCATTGTATTTATTTATAATATATTAAAAATCTCACAGAAGTGTGCACTTCCTGTCTACAGACCTTACTTCCTGTTGTCATGTTTTTGTCACACTTTGTGTCAACTTTTTCCATCATAAATTCCTACGCCTACATTTAGAATGGAAATTGCCTGTGTAAAGGTGTCACTCTGTAATTACACCCTCCCGACAGTGGTGGTGCTGTAGCCTCATTTTTGCCTCTCCCAGTTCCTCAGCCTGTACTGCAGAGAAACCTCTATACTCCAACCAGCTCGACTGCTCTGCTTCCCAAATTGCCGCAAGTTTTCCAATTTGAATTATAAATAATATTAAAAGTATCATAGAAAATAAGGGAGGAACGTATGACTTTAAAATGGGGACTGAATTGCATCTGTGTTACCCTAGCCCTCTTACCCCATTTCACCTGAAGACTCGGTGCTTGACTCCCCATGGGATGTCGACTATTATAATTGACAAATGTTAGTCATTTCTGGATTGCAGTTGTTTAAACTCACTTTCTGCTGTGTTTGAGGCCAATGGTAGACCTCAAGCTAAGGTTCTGCCTGCCTGCCTCTTCGGGTGGATGGTACAGCTGTAATGAGAAGCCACTTCTTCACCCAGAGAGTGGTTAGAATGGGGAACTCGCTACCACAGGGAGCGGTGAATGTCATAGATGCCTTTAAGGGGGAGCTAGATAAGCACATGAGGGAGAAAGGAATAGAAGGATATGTTGATAGGGTGAGATGAAGTAGGGTGGGAGGAGGCTCGTGTGGAGCATAAACACCGGCATGGACCAGTTGGGCCGAATGGCCTGTTTCTGTGCTGTAAATACTATGGAACATGTCATGTTGTACAATAGGGTTGGTATTCTGGAAGAATGAGATTAAATGTGTCCAAGAGCCCTTCTCATTTGAACCTGTGTTGTTATCAGTCTTTTCCTCAATGAGAATTGTTACTGAACTAGACTCCCTCTGCCCTGTAGGTCTACTATTACTGTGCCATTCTTCAGGATGTGGTACTGCGCATTGCCTGGGCTCTCAACATCTTATTCGCTCAGAATAAGCAATCTGGCGTGGCAGAAATTATCTCAACTACCTTGGCTCCACTGGAGGTCTTCAGGTAAGAGGCGGTACAACTCTACGCAACTCAATGCACTAACGGGAAGCTAAGATCAAGGAAGCTCCTGGTCCTGTTTAATTGTTTTTTTTCCCAGTCAGTGAGAAACCTGGGAGAAGATCCTCGGTCCATTGTGCAGGGGCAGCGGCAAGGTTTGAAAAAATAGAGGAGGAAAAACAAGGGCAGTCAAGAAATAATGGTGAGGTGTTGCCGAGCTTGGGTTCTTAAGGGGCTGAAGGAAGGGAATGCTGAGGGAAGTGAGGAGTTCCACGGTTTTGAGCTGGTGGAGATAAATGGGTTCGAGCGGGAGATTGTGCGATGAGTCTCGGTTTCAATGCCGAGGAGATGGAGGCAGGGCATCAACGCGTAGGGTAGTGTTTGGCTTGTGCCAGCTGTGGCTCAGTGGGTATCACTCTGACCTCTGAGGCAGAAGGCTGCGGGTCCAAGTTCCACTCCAGAGACTTTGACCACAAAGTCTAGGCTGACACTCCAGTGCAGTGCTGAGGGAGCCAATTGCCTCACCCTGCTGTCTTGGCTCAACGTGCAGACTCTCAGTGCAGTGCAGTTACCAGCTGAGCCAGCAGGGGACTCCAGCGGCTATAATCGTAAAGGAAAATGGATGAAACCATGACCAGAGTGTCTGCTGACACTAACGCAAAATCAAAATATTTGCAATTAAAAACAGAAAATGCCGTAAACACTCAGCAGGTCAGGCAGCATCCATGGAGAGAGAAACAGAATTCACGTTTCAGGCTGGTGACCTTTGAGTTCTGATGAAAGCTCACCGACCTGAAACGTTAACTCTGTTCCTCTCTCCACAGATGCTGCCTGACCTGTTGAGTATTTCCCAGCATTTTCTGGTTTTTATGTCTATTGACACCACTGTGTCAGCCAATGAGTTTGGAGGCAGGGCGGGACTTCCGGCAGCACTCGCAGCAAACAGTCTATTTTACAGCAGAGTCCATTTGAACAGCTCACGACGGAGTCTATTCAAAAAAGAATCTCGGCGGACTGCAGCAAACCGAGCTCGTGACTGAAACTACAGCAAAGTCTCCCGATAAAAGCAGGGTTATTTCTCCAGCAAATTACAGTGAGTGGAGGATAGTTACAGAATACGAATGATGTGCGTAAAATCAATCCCAGTCACTGACAGCAGTTGATTGATGGTGGGGAAATTACTCAATCATCTCCATTCTGGCCGGGAATAGTGGGGCTCACTTTAGGCAGCAAACAATGACATGCCGGGGGCAGAGGCGAGGGGGGAAAGGCGGAGAGATTCAACTTCTTAAAGTGCAGACATTTATCCCAGATTAATTCCACCGCGGCTCATCTGTCCCGCGGCATTTTGCTGCGTTTACGCTCAACGCGGCTGCTGATTTTTTTTTTTTTAAACACGTCTCCCTTCGCAGGCGGTTTGTCTGGAACTTCTTCCGGCTGGAAAACGAGCACCTGAACAACTGCGGCCAGTTCCGGGCAGTCCGCGACATCTCCATAGCGCCCGTCACCGGGGGCAACCAGGCGGCTCTGCTGCTGATGATGGACCAGCAAGAAGGGGTCAGGAATCGCGGAAAGGTCAAAGGTGGCAAGCGGAAAACCAGCTTTTCCTTCAAACGCTCGAGGTCAGTTTATGAAACAACAACAACTTGCATTTATACAGCGCCTTTAATGTAGTAAAACATCCCAGGGTGCTTCACAGGAGCGATTATCAAACAAAATTTGACACCGAGCCACATAAGGAGATATTAGGACAGGTGACCAAAAGCTTGGTCAAAGAGGTAGGTTTCAAGGAGCGTCTTAAAGGAGGAGAGAGAGGTAGAGAGGCGGAGAGGTTTAGGGAGGGAATTCCAGAGCTTAGGGCCCAGGCAGCTGAAGGCACGGCCGCCAAAGGTGGAGCGATGAAAATCGGGGATGCGCAAGAGGCCAGAATTGGAGGAGTGCAGAGATCTCGGAGGGTTGTGGGGCTGGAGGAGGTTAGAGAGAGAGGGAGGGGCGAGGCCATGGAGGGATTTGTAAACAAGGATGAGAATTTTTAACTCGAGGCGTTGGCGGACCGGGAGCCAATGTAGGTCAGCGAGCACAGGGTGGGTGATGGGCGACCGGGACTTGGTGCGAGTTAGGACACGGGGCAGCAGAGTTTTGGATGAGCTTAAATTTACGGAGAGTGCAAGGAGGGAGGCCGGCCGGGAGAGCGTTGGAATCGTCAAGTCTCGAGGTAGCCAAGGACAAGAAACAGGCAAAAGGGAACTGCCCCAACAGGAGAGCAGCATGGGCCATCACGGATAGATTGTAACGGGAAGGTTCTGCCCAATGCCCTCATTCATGATGGTTCGTGTGATCTCCAGGACAGGATTTGATCGCTTGAGGGGGTCGGAGTGGAATTTGCCAGAGGTTGCCCCCCCCCCCCCCCCCACCCCCACTTATTGATCCTGGGTTTTATTCTAGGTTTTTTTGCCTCTCCCAGGATGTTACCTGGCTGCTGGGGGTGGGGGGAGGGGCGGTGCGGAGGGTGGGGGGGGGGGCAGTGCGGGGGGTGGGGGGGAGGGGCGGTGCGGAGGGTGGGGGGGGCAGTGCGGGGGGTGGGGGGGAGGGGCGGTGCGGAGGGTGGTGCGGAGGGTGGGGGGGGCAGTGCAGGGGGCTGGGGGGGCGGAGCGGGGGTGGGGTTTAGGAAGTGCCTAATCACAATGCTCCTGGCATCAGGGGTGTGGGGCAGGCCCGATGAACCCGCTGCTCTTTTCCAGCCCGTCATTTTTTTGTATGATGTCACGATGGGGAAGGGGACAGGAGGTATTACAAGTAGGAGTAGGCCATTCGGCCCCTCGAGCCTGCTCCGCCATTCAATAAGATCATGGCTGATCTTCGACCTCAACTCCACTTTCCCGCCCGATCCCCATATCCCTCGATTCCCCTAGAGTCCAAAAATCTATCTGTCTCGGCCTTGAATCTACTCAACGACTGAGCATCCACAGCCCTCTGGGGCAGAGAATTCCAAAGATTCACAACCCTCTGAGTGAAGAAATTCCTCCTCATCTCAGTCTTAAATGGCCGACCCCTTATCCTGAGACTGACACCCCCTAGTTCTAGACTCTCCAGCCAGGGGGAAACAGCCTCTCAGCACCTACCCTGTCAAGCCCTCTCAGAATCTTATACATTTCAAGAAAGGGAAGATAGATTATGAAAGTAAATTAGCAAAAAATATAAAAACAGATAGTAAGAGTTTTTATAGTTATATAAAAAGAAAAAGGGTGGCTAAAGTAAATGTTGGTCCCTTAGAGGATGAGACCGGGAAATTAATGGTGGGAAATATGGAGATGGCAAAAACACTGAATGAATATTTTGTATCAGTCTTTACAGTAGAGGACACTAAGAATATCCCAACACTGGACAAACAGGGGGCTATAGGGGGAGAGGAGCTAAACACGATCAAAATCACTAAGGAAGTGGTACTCGGTAAAATAATGGGACTCAAGGCGGATAAATCACCTGGACCTGATGGCTTACATCCTAGAGTCTTGAAGGAAGTGGCGGTAGGGATTGTAGATGCATTGGTAATAATTTTTCAAAACTCCCTGGATTCCGCTAAGGTCCCGGCAGACTGGAAAACTGCTAATGTAACACCCTTATTTAAAAAGGGCAGTAGACAGAAGGCTGGTAACTATAGACCGGTTAGCCTAACATCTGTGGTAGGTAAAATTTTGGAGTCCATTATTAAGGAAACAGTAACAGGACATTTGGATAATCATAATTTAATAGGACAAAGTCAGCATGGTTTTACGAAGGGGAAGTCATGTTTGACAAATTTGCTGGAGTTCTTTGAGGAAGTAACATATAGAGTGGATAAAGGGGAACCAGTGGACGTAGTGTATTTAGACTTCCAAAAGGCATTTGACAAGGTGCCACACAAAAGATTATTGCTTAAGGTAAAAAATCACGGGATTGGGGGTAATATTCTGGCATGGATAGAGGATTGGCTATCTAACAGAAAGCAAAGAGTTGGGATAAATGGTTCATTCTCAGACTGGCAATCAGTAACTAGTGGTGTTCCACAGGGGTCAGTGCTGGGTCCCCAACTCTTCACAATCTATATTAACGATTTGGAGGAAGGGACCAAGTGTAACATATCAAAATTTGCAGATGATACAAAGATGGGAGGGAAAGTAGTGAGTGAGGAGGACATAAAAAACCTGCAAGGGGACATAGACAGGCTAAGTAAGTGGGCAGAGATTTGGCAGATGGAATACAACACTGGAAAGTGTGAGGTGATGCACTTTGGCAGGAAAAATCCTAGAGCAATTTATTATCTTAATGGCAAGAAACTGGAGAGTACTGAAGTGCAAAGGGATCTGGGGGTCCTGGTGCACGAAACTCAAAAGGTTAGTATGCAGGTGCAGCAAGTGATTAAGAAGGCAAATGGAATGTTGGCTTTCATTGCTAGGGGGATAGAATATAAAAATAGGGAGGTATTGCTTCAGTTGTACAAGGTATTGGTGAGACCGCACCTGGAATACTGCATACAGTTTTGGTGTCCTTACTTAAGGAAAGACATCCTTGCTCTCGAAGCAGTGCAAAAAAGGTTCACTCGGTTAATCCCGGGGATGAGGGGGTGGTCATATGAGGAGAGGTTGGGTAGATTGGGACTCTACTCATTGGAGTTCAGAAGAATGAGAGGCGATCTTATTGAAACATATAAGATTGTGAAGGGGTTGGATCGGGTGGATGCGGGGAGGATGTTCCCGATGACGGGTGAGACGAGAACTAGGGGACATAGTCTTAGAATAAGGGGCTGCTCTTTCAAAACTGAGATGAGGAGGAACTACTTCACTCAGAGGGTGGTAGGTCCATGGAATATGCTGCCACAAAAAGCTGTAGAAGCTACAACATTAATTAAATTTAAAACAGAAATAGACAGTTTCCTAGAAGTAAAGGGCATTAAGGGTTACGGGGAGCGGGCAGGAATTTGGACATGAGTCTAGGTTCGGATCGGTCATGGCCCTGTGGGTAGTGGAGCGGGCCCAGGGACTGTGTAGCCTGATTCTGCTCCTATTTCGTGTGTGCAATTCTGTTAGATGCAGGAGATGGTTCTGTGATAGATAGTAGATTGGCGGTTAGGATCAGATCAGCCATGATCTTATTGAATGGCGGAGCAGGCTCGAGGGGCCGATTGGCCTACTCCTGCTCCTATTTCTTATGTTCTTATGTTCTTATGTTCAATGAGATCACCTCTCATTCTTCTAAACTCAAGAGAGTATCGGCCCATTCTACTCAATCTCTCCTCATAGGACAACCCTCTCATCCCACTTGAATAAGGCACCAGAAGACAATCTTATCCGATCTTAATTCAGCACCTTCCAGAGCAGAGGGAAGGAAAACTGAAGGTTGGGAGCAAATGAAACTATTGGGAGAAGAATAATCCACTCATTTCCGGGCGTTTGTTGTGGGAAGCACTTGCAGTCAGTAGGTGGCGATGCTGCTCTTTGTGAATTGTTCATCTTGCACCGCTTACAAAACAGCGTCGCCTACTGGCAAGAAGCAGGTACTGCACACCTTAGCTTGCCTTATAGAGAGGCAGGTGGAGTTCCAGCATCAGCATTGCATTGCGGATCTTCCACTAAAAATTGAACAAAATTAAGATGCTGCGGCAAATCCAGCGATGTCACTAATCCTATTCCTATTTTTTGCACCAATACTTCAAAGCGGCTTCCAAGACACTTTCCCCAGCTACACTGCTCCTTTAACAGTACCATCTACCAGATGCACTGCAGCAACTCGCCAAGGCTTCTTCGGCAGCACCTCCCAAACCCGCGACCTCTTCCACCTAGAAGGACAAGGGCAGCAGGCGCATGGGAACACCACCACCTCCAAGTTTCCCTCCAAGTCACACACACCATCCTGACTTGGAAATATATCACTGTTCCTTCATCGTCACTGGGTCAAAATCCTGGAACTCCCTCCCTAACAGCACTGTGGGAGTACCATCACCACACGGACTGCAGCCGTTCAAGAAGGCGGCTCACCACCACCTTCTCACGGGCAATTAGGGATGGGCAATAAATGCTGGCCTTGATATGAATGCATATTAGGTTAGCGGAGCACTTACTTTATATTGGTATACGGTCTCCTCCCTCAGAAATTTGTTCTCCTTGGTCTTCTTGTCCAACAGCCCCCAGTCCATCTTCAGGTCCCACCACCTTCTCTCGGGCAATTAGGGATGGGCAATAAATGCACATCCCAGGAACGAATATAAAAAAAAGAAGTGATTTGAAGCAAGGAGACTTCAGCCATCGTTCCCTTGCCCTCTGGAATTTTCTCCTTAACCAGCCCCCACCTCCATTTTGTCACATCTCTCCTCACCTGCTCAAAACCTGTCTCTCCAACTGTGTGTTTAGTTACCTCCCCCCAACACTCTAACTCCTGCCTGGTGTCCATCATTCCCGCCCCCTCTCCCAACAAAGCACCTTGGGGAATTTTCCCTCTGTGAAGCTGTTCTTAACCATGCCGGTTTCTCTGGGCTCCTGCGGTTCTGCTATTTATTTACCAGTGTGTAAATTCATAGGATCACACCAGGGTAAAAAAAATGGTATAAGAATTAAATGCTTTTGGTCCGCTACTCGACCTAAGCATCACAGTCTCAGGATAAGGGGTCGGCCGT
This sequence comes from Squalus acanthias, assembly GCA_030390025.1. Taxonomy (NCBI): domain Eukaryota; kingdom Metazoa; phylum Chordata; class Chondrichthyes; order Squaliformes; family Squalidae; genus Squalus; species Squalus acanthias. Next base: position 92,608,588 of record CM059438.1, read on the forward strand.
TTAGGACACTTGAGATGAGGAGAAACTTCTTCACTCAGAGGGTGGTGAATCTTTGGAATTCTCTACCCCAGAGGGCTGCGGAGGCTCGGTCGTTGAGTATATTCAAGACTGAGAGCGATAGATTTTGGACTCTAAGGGAATTAAGGGATAGAGTGTCAGCCGTGGCTCAGTTAGTAGCACCCTCGCCTCTGAGTCAGAAGGTCATGGGTACAAGTCCCGCTCCAGAGACTTGAGCATAAAAATCTAGGCTGACACTCCAGTGCAGTGCTGAGGGAGTGCTGCACTGTCAGAGGTGCTGCCTTTCGGATGAGACGTTAAACCGAGGCCCGTCTGCTCTCTCAGGTGGACGTAAAAGATCCCACGGCCAATATTTTAAAGAAGAGCAGGGGAGTTATCCCCGGCATCCTGGCCAATATTTAAACCCTCAATCAACATCACTAAAAACAGATTATCTGGTCATTATCACATTGCTGTTTGTGGGAGCTTGCTGTGCGTAAATTGGCTGCCACGGTTCCTATATTACAACAGTGACTACACTTCAAAAAGTACTTAATTGGCTGTAAAACACTTTGGGACATCCAGTGGTCGTGAAAGGCGCTATAGAAATGCAAGTCTTTCTTTTTCTTTTTTAAGGGGATCGGGCGGGGAAGTGGAGTTGAGGTCGAAGATCATATTGAATGACGAAGCAGGCTCGAGGGGCCATATAGCCTACTCCTGCTCCTAATTCTTATGTTTCTTTCTGTGTTTCGATTCTGTTCATAGTGGACTTTTGTTTTTAAGATCTGTGACAATACAATTTTGCTAACTTTGGAGCCAAGCAGCTCAGTGTATTTCACTGAATCCTTCTCAATTTTCAGGCAAGACAGATTTCACTTTTTATTATTCATTCTCCTTATGTGAGCGTCACTGGCAAGGCCGGCACTTATTGCCCATCCCTAATTGCCCTCGAGAAGGTGGTGGTGAGCCTTCCTCTTGAACCGCTGCAGTCCGTGTGGTGAAGGTACTCCCACAGTGCTGTTAGGGAGGGTGATCCAGGATTTTGACCCAGCGACGATGAAGGAACATCAATATATGTCCAGCGTTAGCAGTCTGGAAGGCACAGCTCACCCGGGCTCCTTCACATCACAGAATGCCATATTATTTTCTCAAGCACAGAGAATCTGCAAGTCCTGCCTGCCTATTCAGGTGGACATTAAAAAGATCCCATAGCGAAAGGATGGATGAACTGGTCATTCATCTCATTCCTGTTTGTGGGATCTTACTGTGTGCAAAATGACAGCCGTGATTGGCTACCTAACAGTCTCCACACTTCAAAGCAATTCACTGTGAGTGAAGCACTTCGAGATGTTCCCAAGAGATGTGAGCAAGTACTGTATGAATGCAAGTCTTTCCTTAAAGAAAATGCGTTTCTTTGTAGTAAATGTTACTTGTCTTTTCTTCAGGGTCAAAAGCTTGGAAACGAAAGTGCACATTGAAGAGACAGAGGGTGATGCTACAAAGGGCTGAACTAAGTTCCCTTCAATAGCTGATAGAAGACGTGGGGTTGTTTTGCACACTCCAAAGCTCATCCGGGCAAAGTGAAAACTGTTCAATGACGTAAAGATTCTGAAGCCACCGACTTCAGAGAAATTTCACACTTTTGTAAAACAAACTACTTTTTAAAAAAAAAGTGATAGTTCTTTTCAAATGTTCCTGCACTTGTAAAAGGTTTTCTTGCTCTGTCTGTCTCCTTTGGTCCACATGTCCACTCCCAGACTGTAACAGTAAGAGATCTGCTCTGGTCCCAGGCTTCTGACCCTGTCTGGTTCACCCTCCAATTGTCTTTCCCTGTGGGATGAGTGCCTGGCCTCTGCTCAGCACCTTCCCCGCTCCCCACCCACCCGCCCCTTCCTCATCTTTTGCTAGCGCAAGATCAGAAACTTGTGTGGGGGAATTGAGAGTCTGAATCCTTGTCCAATCATTTTGTTGGAGTACCGACATCATCAGTTGTGTTTCTAAATTGCTGGCCTGGGCCATTAATGTCAATGGAATTAAAGGGTCCCAGATCTAAAGTGCTTATTAAGTGCACAAAACAAAATCAGGTAATAGAATCTCATATAATTAGGATAGCAAAACGTTAAGAGATACAGCCAGAGAGACGGTCAGTGTTAGAGAGCGACACACACACACACAGGCTCAGACTGCTACAGACAAACAGATATTAGAGACAGACAGACCAACAGACAGTACTAGAGGTGCACAACTGGAGGTAGAGCTGGGGAGTGCTAGCCATATGGGCAGACAGACGCTGTTAGAGAAATATATGGCTAGAGTAGGCAGGGGGAAAAAAATGACAATCTGAGACCGTTTAGGAGGAAATTAAATGGTACGGAATGTTTCTGATGGTATTGTGGATGTTTGAACGAACAGATTCTACTCCAGACTGGAGTCTCATACTTAAAGAAATAGTGGTTAAAATCCCAGTTTGGGATTATTTAATATTGGAAAACCCGAGCATGCAAATGCTTGTTTGGGCTCGGGCTCATTTTACAGTTCAGACACCTTGACTGGAAGGTTTAAGGGACGGGAGTTCGCTGGTAAGCTGCTGCCCTGTAGTGTTAGCTGTGTGTGGGCAGTGACATGAAGCGGCTCCTCGCTATGTCCTTATCCCTAGGTAGGTGTCCGTCAGCGTTGTGCTTTTACGTAGAATCAAAAGTTGCTTTAATATATTTGTATCGAGCGGTTTGGACCGACCCGCTCCATTCTGTGAACGACCCTGCCATTCCAATCCTAGGGACGGGTGGAACGGATCAGTAATCGAGGGGCCCACTTGGGATGGAAGGCCCAAGGCTGTGCCTGCATCCTGGTGGTGCCCACCTTTGACCTCGAGGGCAAATCCAAACAGGTCAATCAAACATCCCGTGGGCTATAATGTCACCTGCCAGGAGAGTGAAACCTGGCTCACTGCACACGAACGCAGATAGGCAGACAGTAGGAGGCAGAATGACGTGTAAATAATTTGAGTGTATATAATCAAAATATTTTTCAGGTTTAATCTTGTACATAACCTTCCAGTGAAAATGACGTTTTATAATAGATGGCTAAGGAAAATTCTCCGGCGTTCTTGTTTTTCATCCTCTTGTATATAAAGTATTTTTTGTGCACGGTTTTCTCTTTTTGTGATTGCTTTGAATAATATTAAATTTCTTAGAAATAAACCTGTTGGGTGTGCGGCAGTGATTATTCTGTACAGGAGATTCGCTGGATGGGCAGCTGCTCTGCTGCTTTGCTGCAGTGATATTGGGCCGGATTTTGCTGGAGTGGGGTATCTCGCGGGGTGCCCCGTTAGTTAAGATTATTTTCTGCCTCCGTCGGCTCACAATGGTTTGCGCCGTAACCTGCTGGGAGTGCGAGCTGATAGCGGCGCCGGTGCGGCGCAGGCAAGGGGGCCACCTGGGACCTCTGTGAACGGCGGGACCAACAGTCTTATCTCCTTAACCGAAGAGCAATGTTCCCTGGAGTTTTTTGTTTTGGGCCGCGCGGCCTCTTTAACGGGCTGACCGGTCCATTCAAAATTCTGCGCATGTGCAGGTTTTTTAATCCAATTTAAAAAGCCGGCTCACCGGCCATAATATCTTGAGAAATAGGAGCAGGAGTAGGCCATTCGGCCCTTCGAGCCTGCTCCGCCATTCAATGAGATCATGGCTGATCTTCTGCCTCAACTCCATTCACCGGCCATATCCCTTGATGCCTTTACTAGTCAGAAATCTATTGACTTCTGTTTTGAATATACTCAATGACTGAGCCTCCACAACCCTCTGGAATAGAGAATTCCAAAGATTCACCACCCTCTGTGTGAAGAAATTTCTTCTCATCTCAGTCCTGAATGGCCTACCCTTTATCCTGAGGCTGTGGCCCCTGGTTCTAGACTCTCCAGCCAAGGGAAACATTCTCCCAGCATCCACCCTATCAAGCCCTGTAATAATTTTGTATGCTTCAATGAGATCCCCTCTCATTCTTCTGAATTCAAGAGAATACAGGCCTAGCTTACTCAATCTCTTCTCATACGACAGTCCCGCCATCCCAGGAACCAGTCTGGTGAACCTTCGTTGCACTCCCTCTATGGCAAGTATATCCTTCCATAGGTAAGGAGACCAAAATTGTACACAGTACTCCAGGTGTGGTCTCACCAAGGCCCGATATAATTGGAGTAAGACTTCCTTACTCCTGTACTCAAATCCTCTTGTAATGAAGGCCAGCATACTATTTACCTTCCTAATGGCTTCCAAACCTGCACATTCACTGTCAGTGACTCAGGGACCTCCAGAGCGCGTCGTGGCCGCACAGCTTATAGGGAACATTGCCGATGTGGTTTAAGGATTGAGAAAGAAACGGAGGAACGACGGAGAAGGAAATAGGGTGAATTAGAGTCAAATGAGGTAAAGAAAAAGAAATGAAGAGAGGGAAAGAAAAAGATTGGATTAAAAGAGAGAGAGAAAAAAGAGACAGAAAGGAAAAGTAAGAAAAAAATAATAATTTTAAATTTGACATTTTAAAATCTCTCGCAATTGCCTGTGTGCAGGAATGAGATTAACAGTTCAAATTGTTTCCATTCTGGGCCAGAGAGGTCGATAGGCATTGCATTAACAATTACCACTTTGTCAAAAAGGTACTTACTTGCCAGACTAAACTTTCTGCGGCGAGTTTAATGGGCAATTAATGTGCAAATCCAGCAAGTTCTTAAAAATAACGGGGAGGCTCAGGGTGAGAGGCCGGTTGTGCGAAGCGAATGGTGGAGAGGCGTAAATCGACCAGCAGGTTCTGGAGATTCGCAACTCACGGCGTATCTCAGTCCTCTGAACTCGCTGGCTGATTTACGCATTAATAACGGCGTGCGTCATTAACGCCATGTTATTTTTCCAGCAAGATTTGGCCCATTGTGTTTGGTTTTTAACCCAGAAATTTGAAATTTGATATTGCAACTAGCCTGCCCCTCACACACACGCTGTGGGCATCTTATACATTACAGTTACTTGTTTAAGGTCTCACCTGTGGCTAGTTGGTTATCACTCTTGCCTGCTGGGTCAGAAGGATGTGGGTTCAAGTCCCACTCCAGGGACTTGAGCACAAAAATCTAGGCTGAGACTGTAGAATTCGCAAATTATCGCAATTTCGAAATAATGAGAAAGAGACATACAGTTTCGTAAAAACAGCTTTATTTCAGCAAAATGCTGTCAGGTTCAAAAACGGACACAAGAAGCCTGTAAAATGGCCACCGCGCCTCGTGGCAGAAGGTTCCAGATTTCTCAGTAGGCAGACAAGATGGCGTTTCAATAAACATTTCAGCAAGATCGGACAGTGCTCAGCATATTGATATAAGACAAGACGCGATCATTTTTGCATTTCTAACACCTAAGCAAGAAATATAAGTGCTGGATTCGGTTTTCCATACACAAACAGGGGCTATTGTACTGGGCAATCAAGGGCCCATCCAAAGACATTGATACGCAAATTCCCCGCGGCTCTACGATGAGAGAGCCGTTCGCGGGTACTCACAACAAGAATTCGGAGGCCCCCAAAACCCCTCCAGGGAGACTCCTAGCCGGTTCCACAATGGGAGAAATATTAACGGGTACTTAGACAGTTACAAGTATCACCGAAACCCATTAACGACAAGAACCACCCCATACAAGAAGTTTGAGCGCCAAAACATGACAAAAGATGAACATTAAGTTTGGGCGGGAGATAATGAATTACAGTACTATAACTGTAGTGTCCAAGCGCCCATCGCTCTCTTATCCTTTTCATTCGCTTGGAATCGTCTCTTGGCTATTCTCCCGGACGACCGTTACTCTCTCTTGTTCCGCTGATCCCTTTTGGGGTCGACCTCGTGGCGCGCTGCGAAATCGGGTGCACCATCCCGAAGGTCGGTAAACGGTGTCTGGACCCGAAGGCCCGAGATGAGATGAGATGAGAAGAGAAGAAGAAGAATCCACGTGCCGCTGCGGTCAGTAAACCCCGACCGCGCCCGAAAATATATAGACCATTTTTGAACTCTATAGGTTACTGCACGAACTGACACAGGAAGACTTTTCTTCGAATTCTATCGAACTGGTGTCGATCCAGAAAGACTTTTCTTTGAGTTCTACAGCCGGGCCCGAGCACTGTCGAGTTCTTCATGACAACGGGGAGCCCAGCCTGCTTGCAGCAGCAGAGCGAGTAAACAAGTGGGGTACAGAGACCCCTGATCAACACGTGAATAGTCAGGTGCTGTGGCGAAAACATCCGAGCATCGTTTTAGAATTCTCCGAGTTATCACGAGTGGTGAGCATGGTTCTCGATCCTACAGATCTAGATTAGGACAGGTATTAATAGGGGAGGGTTTTGTTTTAAGGATAATTATAATGTGTCCCCCCTTTTACGATGTGTCGTGCGCTCCTCGTTTCCCTAAACCTAGTTGCATAAATGTATGTAAGCTTGTACTGTCATTAACCTGTGCTTATGACATGTATTTCGTAATCTTGAACAATATGCAATAAAGATTTTCCATTTCGTACTATTCAACCGGGTCTACCTGAGTTTTCTCTGCATTACTGCTCTCGCACCTAAGTCCAGTGTCAGAACCGTAAGGGCGAGTGGGTAGAACCACTCACAGGTGTCTAGTGCTACCAGGCTGGCTGGAGACCAGAACAGGCAACAAGGCCTAACCCCGCACTAGCACCCAGGCTAAGCACAGAGCCACGCGAACCCCTTACAAGACTCCAGTGCAGTGCTGAGGGAGCGCCGCACTGTCGGAGGGGCAGTGCTGAGGGAGCGCCGCACTGTCGGAGGGACAGTACTGAGGGAGCGCTGCACTGTGGAGGGGCAGTACTGAGGGAGTGATGCACTGTGGAGGGGCAGTACTGAGGGAGTGATGCACTGTCGGAGGGACAGTACTGAGGGAGCGCCGCACTGTCGGAGGGGCAGTACTGAGGGAGCGCTGCACTGTCGGAGGGACAGTACTGAGGGAGCGCTGCACTGTCGGAGGTGCCGTCATTCGCATGAGACGTTAAACCGAGGCCCCGTCTGCTCTCTCAGGTGGACGTAAAAGATCCCATGGCACTATTTCGAAGAAGAGCAGGGGAGTTATCCCCGGTGTCCTGGGGCCAATATTTATCCCTCAATCAACATCACTAAAACAGATTATCTGGTCATTATCACTTTGCTGTTTGTGGGAGCTTGCTGTGCGCAATTTGGCTGCTGCATTTCCTACATTATAACAGTGACTCCACTTCAAAAAGTACTTAATTGGCTGTAAAGCGCTTTGGTCGTGAAAGGCCCTATATAAATGCAAGTCTTTTTTACCAGCCCAGCCCATAGGACAGTCTCCTTTGTCTACTGGCCATAGGTGTTTGGGACCATCTTGATCCAGTTCCCAATGGCCATGATTGACACTAAATAGAGAGGCCACAGGATGGCTAGAGTGCGAGATGGACCAAAGTGTCACACATGTGGTGCAGTAGCGGAGAAAAGCAAAAACAAAAAAACAACCACACGCATTTCAGGCAGAACTAAGCTTTAAAAAATGGAAGTATTTTTAGGAACAGTAAGAAAAAAAGCCATTAGACCAACAAGTAAACCTCTTCTGAAAGTGGGAAAAGCAGCTCAGGAAAACACTGTGGGCGGGCGTGAAGTGATGCCGTTCACAGTAACAGAACATCCCATTCACCGCACACTAATGCTGTCGTCAAAAGCCAGCACCTCTCTGCAAAGCAGCACCAATAAAAATAACTGTTACTGGCACTTGGAGCTGGTGAAAATCCCACAGCACAGGAACATGATAATTAACTGCGTGGGAAATTAAAGCATCCCCTCTTACGGTCATTTACCGAGCAGCACGCAGCAGGTAACGTGCTGGGGAACCTGTTCGAAACCCACTGTCATCCAGGAGTCTGCTTGCACCGGTGGAAGTGTTCCAGCAACAAACTGGACAGTTCGGAGATCCTTTTGGCTCAGTGGGCAGCGCTCTCACCTCCGAGTCAGAAGGTTGTGGGTTCAAGTCCCACTCCAGAGACTTGGACACAAAAATCCAGGTTGACACTCCCAGCGCAGTGCTGAGGGAGTGCTGCACTGTTGGAGGTGCCGTCTTACGGATGAGACGTTAAAGCGAGGCCCCGCCTGCCCCCTCAGGTCGAGGTAAAAGATCCCATGGCACTAATTCGGAGAAGAGCAGGAGAGTTATCCCCGGTGTTCTGGCCAATATTTACCCCTCAACCAACATCACTAAAACAGATTATCTGGTCATTATCTCATTGCTGTTTGTGGGAGCTTGCTGTGCGCAAATTGGCTGCTGCGTTTCCTACATTACAACAGTGACTACACTTCAAAAAGTACTCCATTGGCTGTAAAGCACTTTGGGACATCCTGAGGTTGTGAAAGGCGCTATATAAATGCAAGTCTTTCTTTACTCCCTAAGAACAGTTCAGTGTGGTACTGAATCAGACAGATCAAAGATCTAGATTTGATCCCTAGTCTTTGCTGAGTTGGCTCAAAGAAGAATTGCATTTATATAGCACCTTTCACGACCACCTGAGAGGGCAGACGGGGCCTTGGTTTGACGTCTCATCCGAAAGACGGCACCTCCGACAGTGCAGCACTCCCTCAAGTACTGCACTGGGAGTGTCAGCCTAGATTTTTGTGCTCAAGTCTCTGGAGTGGGACTTGAACCCACAATCTCATGACTCACAGGTGAGGGTGCTGCCCACTGAGCCACAGCTGACACAGCTCGGGTTAAGGAGGGGGCTGGAAAGGGAAATATCAACCCGGGTGCTGCCTCCCTCTCAACCTGTTATCTAGTGTCTCCGGCCGGAAAGCGTGTGCACACACGGATGTCAAGGAACGGCAGACTCGAGCTCAGCTGTAATGCCCCCCACCACCCCCCCCCCCACCCACCCAAGACTCCGGCATGAAGAGGTCCATTTGCGTGATGGATCAGAGGGCAGTCAGCAGCCCGGGAACATTTACCCCAGCACAACATGTTTAGCCTGGGCTAGATGCTATAGCTGCTGGTGGTCTCACTGTGCCAGCCAGAGACAAGCTGGCAGAGCCAGAAGAGGTTCAGTTTACCAGCTGCAACGGCAGCAGTACCTCACCCTGCGGTAAGTACAACACGCGGTGGCACTGGTAAATGCCACTCAGATCGCAGGTGATCAATTGCCAGTGGCAGGCGATCAGAGTTTCACATCCATGCTGCCACCCATCCAAACGCGGTCATTATTAATACAGAAATCATTTCTTTCTGAAGTGGAATCACTACTTATTAAGGATACAAAAATATTCCTCAGCAACAAAGCCAGGGCTCACACCATGATCCTATAAATCCTCCCCCCGCCCTCCTCCACTTTCCCCACTCCTCGCTCCCCCTCCTAACTCCCTCTTTACTCCCCCTCCTCCAACCTCCCATGCTCCCTCTCCTCCTCCACCTCCCTCCTCCTCTCCACCCTCCTAAAGGTCCCGGGTCTGGTTTTGAATTTGGCAGGCGCTCCCATCCTCAGTTTGACACAGGGCACGACTGGACCCTGCAAACTCTCTGCCACCTAGTGGCAATGTGGGGACATCGCACACAAATAGCAGCCCACCTGATAAACAAAGTCCCAATGTGGCAAAAGTCAAGCAGAAATGCTTTGATGCAAGGTAGAGTGACCCACAGTTACTGACAGATGCATTGGCGTGTGCATGTGTGTATTTGGTTGAGAACTGGTCATATTAATGCAATTCTCAGGCTGCCTGATGTACATACACAAATACAGTAGAACTGGTCAGGAACCACTCTGCAAGGCAGGTCCATCTCGCTTGTGTTGCACAACATATTTGTGCCGTGCGTTAACTAAAAGATCCCTTCAGTGAAGGGTTTAAAGCAAGAACTAAGATATGCTCCTGCTCCACTAAACAGCTTGAATTTAGTTGCCAAAACACCTTGGATCAAAAAGTACATTTGTGTGTGGCTTTCTGAACGATTTTAACAATTCAGATCATAAGCTCGGCCCCTATCCTATATATATTTTTTAGCCACACCTTTTGTTTGTATCTTTTCTTCTCTCCCACATGGCAGCTGTCTTTCATTCTGCCAGCGCAATTACACTTCATCTCGAGCCATCCTTTGTTTCTTAACCTGTCCCATTACCATCTCCTTTTGCCTTGAATATCTCTTAATGTCTCTTAACCTCTCCTGCCTTCTATCCTATCACAGACCTTCCCTTTTGTTCTTTCATCCCCTCCCCCCTTTCCCAGCCTCTACACCTGCTTAAAAATCTGTTCCATTTCCTGCTTTTTTCCAGTTCTGACGAAAGGTCATCGACCTGAAACGTTAACTGTTTCTCTCTTCACAGATGCTGCCTGACCTGCTGAGTATCTCCAGCATTTTGTTTTTATTAACAATTCTCTTCTGTTTGTTAAATTAAATTTTTTAGATTACAAGATTAAAATTGAAAAAAAAATACCACTCTTAGAATTATTGGCATCCAAAGTGTAATAGTCTGTGTTATAACTTGTTAAATTCTTTAAACCAATAGTGTTCGCCTCCTTACAATTCATAGCACTTTAAAACGTGGAGACAGAACTGGAAGGTATGAATCAAGTCTTTCCACGGTTTCTACGATAAGCCACTAAGACAGTTCCCTTCCCCCCACTATGCAGAAGATGCTGAGGTACATTTAATGGGCGCCACCACCACCACCACAATCTGCTATCTCATCCATTACGTGTGTGCCTAGACGACAGGTGTCGGCAGCGTTACTTGACTTGGGGGCAGAAGAGATGGTAACATCACAGTGGAATCTGATCTTGCCCTCTTCTCCACATTCACATGTCTATTTTCCAGCTGACGTCACTGAAAGAAAGACTTGCATTTATATAGCGTCTTTCACGACCAGCGGACGTCCCAAAGCGCTTTACAGCCAATGAAGTACTTTTTGGAGTGTAGTCACTGTTGTAATGTAGGAAACGCGGCAGCCAATTTGCACACAGCAAGCTCCACAAACAGCAATGTGATAATAACCAGACCATCTGTTTTTAGTGATGTTGGTTGAGGGATAAATATTGGCCAGCTCACCGAGGAGAAGTTCCTCTTCGGAATAGTGCCATGGGGTCTTTTAGGTCCACCTGTTCAACATCTCATCCAAAAGATGGCACCTCTGACAGTGCAGCACACTCTCAGTACTGCATTGATCAAAAGAAACAAAGACTTGCATTTATATAGCGCCTTTCACGACCACCGGATGTCCAAAGCGCTTTACAGCCAATGAAGTACTATTTGAAGTGGAGTCACTGTTGTAATGTGGGAAATGCGCACAGCAAGGTCCCACAAACAGCAATGGTTTAGATGTTGATTGAGGGATAAATATTGGCCAGGACACTGGGGAGAACTCCCCTGTTCTTCTTTGAAATAGTGCCATGGGATCTTTTACATCCACCTGAGAGGGCAGACAGGGGCCTCAGTTTAACATCTCATCCGAAAGACGGCACCTCTGACAGAGCGGCACTCCCTCAGCACTGCACTGGAGTGTCAGCCTAGATTTTTGTGCTCAAGTCGCTGGAGTGGGACTTGACTTGAACCCACAACCTTCTGACTCAGAGGCGACAATGCTACCCACTGAGCCACGGTTGACACTGGGTAACAATCAGGAGCTGAAGCCTTGGCCATCTTTTCACTTCCTTAACCCAGCGGACAATTGTAGCGCCCCCCCCCGCCCACCCATTATTACTACCCTAATCGAGATTAGAGGACATGGTAAAATATAGATTAAACACTCAGATCAAGTCCCATTTAGTCTTCTACTCCACCTAACCATCCTCGAGAGGTTTCAAATCAATCTGATGGACACAGAGGTGAACTAAATGACTTGAGAAAGTTTTTTTATTCTTATATAAAGTTTACAACATGTTTTATTACTGTGCCGAGACGTTAAACTCTCGGATGGATGTAAACGATCCCACGGCACTATTTCGAAGAGCAGGGGAGTTCTCCCCGGAGTCCTGGACAATATTTATCCCTCAATCAACATCAGTAAAAAAAAACAGATTATCTGGTCATTACAGTGCTGTTGTGGGAGCTTGCTGTGTGCAGATTGGCTGCCGCGTTTCCTACATTACAACAGTGACTACACTTCAAAAGTACTTCATTGGCTTTGGGATGTCCTGAGGTCGCAAAAGGCGCTATAAAATGCAAGTCTTTCTTTTTCTTTATGTCCTTCCCTCGGTCTCCTGAAGGCAGTGGCATCTATGGGGTTTGACAGGCAATTGCTGTGCGCTGGCACTCTGACCCAAATGGCCATTCTTCGTGCGGGACCTTGGCCAGCGAATGGCAGCTGGCGATTCACTTGTAAAAAGGGCAAAGCCTGGACCAATCCTGTCCTCACCACTGCACTCACTTCCCAGCAAGCATGGATGGTATTGCCCATTCCAACCAGGGCCCTTAGGCCCGAGAGCTCACTGCCTCCTTGGCTAATACCAGCTAGCCTAACAAAGATCAGGAATTGAACGTGGGACCTACCTGGTCTGTACAGTTCTGTACCACACCAAGTTATGCAGTTAGAAAGACTTGCATTTCTATAGCACCTTTCACAACCACCGGACGTCCCAAAGAGCTTTACAGCCGATGAAGTACATTTTGAAGTGTAGGCATTGTTGTAATGTAGGAACCGTGGCAGCCAATTTGCGCACAGCAAGCTCCCACAAACTGCAATGTGATAATGACCAGATAATGTTTTATTAATGATGTTGATTGAGGGATAAATATTGGCCAGGGCACCGGGGAGAACGCCCCTGCTCTTCTTCAAAATAGTGCCATGGGATCTTTTACGTCCACCTGAGAGAGCAGACGGGGCCTCGGTTTAATGTCTCATCCAAAAGACGGCACCTCCGACAGTGCAGCACTCCCTCAGCACTGCACTGGAGTGTCAGCCTAGATTTTTGTGCTCAAGTCTCTGGAGTGGGACTTGAACCCACGACCGTCTGACTCAGAGGCGAGAGTGCTGCCCACTGAGCCACGGCTGACACCTTTATGCACACACTGAATACCACTGACACCATTTCAGCTCTATTACTCTGGGAGTAAGACTAAAGCATTTACACCAGTTTTTTTGCATTACAACCCAAGTTCATTTACTGATTATACCTCTAACACTCCAGTGTGGTTTCAAATGACTGATTTAGTACTTAGAACATCAAAGCTGAGAGAGGAAGAACCAACTAGATATTCATCTAATGTTCCAAGAACACAGAGCTGACTGTCCTACTTTGTAGAGCTATAGTTGGAACTTAATTAAAAAAAAGTCTCGCTCAGATCTAAATTGACTATCCAAATGAAACCTTTAATCTGAATGTGATGTAAAAAAAAAATTTAAGCAGTTGTGAAGGGTGACTGCTGAATGTTAAAATGGGCTAGGAACTCAACTAATTTTAATGCTAAATTTGCCATGCCATTGTTCTTCTGTGCTGTTGTCTGGAACAAACGTCACTGTGCATCATGCAAATGACACATCACACCCAGCTCTCGTTGCATTTGCATGTTGCACAAGGCTTGCATTGTGATAAGCTGCAGCGATATTAATAGACCATACATTCGATGCCTCAGTGAGTAATAAACGCGCTCTGTACTGGGATGTAGAGATCAGCAAGGTTTGAGGTTTGGCCTGTGAACTGCATTGAGTCAGCCGATCTCAGCCCAGTTGGTAGCTTCATTTGGACTCGGCGCCTGGGGAGGGCGTTGGGGTGGAGGGGTTAAAAAAACCTAAGCCACAGCTTCTGCTCCTCATCACTGTCGAGTAGCGCCTGATGGACTGTAATATGTGTGCTGATTATTGGTATCTCTCTCTTAAGCAGTCCCTCGGAACCGAGGATGACTTGCTTCCACGTTAAAAATGAGTTCTCAGGTGATTAATGAGTCGAATGCGGGACCTACAGTCTCGGTCACAGGTGGGGCAGACGGTGGTTGAAGGGGCGGGTGGGTGGGGTTGATGTGCGCTCCTTGCGCGTGGCTTCCGCTTGCTCACAACAAAGAGACTCGAGGTGTTCGGCGCCTTCCCGGATGCTTCTCCTCCACTTTGTGCGGTCTTGGGCCAGGGATTCCCAGGTGTTGGTGGGGATATTGCACTTTCAAGGAGGCTTTGAGGATGTCTTTGAAGCGTTTCCTCTGCCCACCTGGGGCTCTCTTGCCGTGCCGGAGCTCCGAGTAGAGCGCTCGTTTTGGGAGTCTCGTATGGGGCATGCGGACGATGTGACCCGTCCATCGGAGCTGATCGAGCGTGGTCAAAGCTTCGATGCTGGGGATGTTGGCCTGAACGAGAACACTGATGTTGGTGCGCCTATCCTGCCAATGGATTTGCAGGATCTTGCGGAGGCAGCGTTGGTGGTACCTCTCCAGTGCTTTGAGTGCCTGCTGTACATGGTTCATGTCTAAGAGGCATACAGGAGGGATTGGTATCCATATTGGTATGGATTTCCAATGACTGGATTTTTCGAGCCCCAAACCAATGCAATCGTTAAAATTTCCCTCGTTTCCTCGTAGAGCTGTTGACATGTCTGAAGGAAAATTGGACTGTGTGCATGTTGGCTGTGATTATTGGTATGGATTTCCACTACAGGTATCTGAGATCTTTGTAATTGGAGATCCAGTGGCCCGACCTGTGCTCCAAATCTCTGCCGTACAAAGACACAAACTTAGCCAGAATTACGATTCTGCTATATCTCAGTTTTGGCCCCATTTACTTTCTTCCTGCCCAACAGTTTGCTGATTACATCGCCTCAGAGTCATAACGGCACAGAAGGCGGCCATTCGGCCCATCGAGTCCGTGCCGGCTTCTTGCACACATCCAACAAACAAGCATGAGATTGTGCTTCGACAACTTTCCTTCAAACATGTCAACATCTTGATGACGAAACAAGAGGAATTTTAACGATTGCACTGGTTTGGGACTCTTTCCAGTCACTGGTACTTTTCATGCTGTTTCTGGAAAAGTTCCTTCATCACAATTGATCTCTCACTCCACCCTAACCTTTCTGACCACCAGGACTGTTGTGGTCAACTTCCTTTGTCTGCATTTAGACCCTATTAACATATGAACATACAACATTGACAGGCAGGAAAAGACCAGCTGGTCCATCAAGCCACACTATGACAGTTGAACATCATGACTAGACACTTCCCACCACCGCCATGTAATCTCGCACAAGAAGTAGACAAAATCCCATGGCCAATAACAACTTGCATTCATATAGCACCTTTAACGTAGTAAAACAGCCCAAGGCGCTCCACAGGAGCGATTATCAAATCAAAATTTGACACCGAGCCACATAAGGAGATATTAGGGCAGATGACCAAAAGTTTGGTCAAAGAGGTAGGCTTTAAGGAGCGTCTTAAAGGAGGAAGAGAGGTAGCGAGGCGGAGGGAATTCCAGAGCCTGGGGCCTAGGCAGCTGAAGGCACGGCCGCCAATGGTGGAGCGATTAAAATCAGGGATGTTCAAGAGGCCAGAATTGGTGGAGCACAGAGATCTCGGGGGATTGTAGGGCTGGAGGAGATTACAGAGGGGCAAAGCCATGGAGAGATTTGAAAACAAGGATGAGTATTTTAAAATCAAGGCGCTGCTTAACTGGTAGTCAATATAGGTCAGCGAGCACAGGGGAGATGGGTGAGCGGGACTTGATGCGAGTTAGGACACAGGCAGCAGAGTTTTGGATGACCTCAAGTTTATGAAGGGTAGAACTAAGGTGGCCGGCCAGGAGTGCAATGGAATAGTCAAGTCTAGAAGTAACCATGGCATGGATGAGTGTTTTAGCAGCAGATGAGCTGAGGCAAGGGCGGAGACAGGCGACTTTACGGAGCTGGAAATGGGCAATCTTAGTGATGGCGCGAATATGAGGTAGGAAGCTCATCTCGTAAGACCAAGGTTGCAAACAGACTGGGTCAGCCTCAGTTGCCAGGGAGAGCGATGGAATCGGTGGCAAGCGAACGGAGTTTGTGTCATGGACCAAAGACAATGGCTTTGGTCTTCCCGATATTTAATTGGAGGAAATTTCTGCTCATCCAGTGCTGGATATGGGACAAGCAGTCTAACAGTGGATGGGGTCGAGAGTGGTGGAGGAGAGGTAGAGCTGGGTATCGTCAGCCTACACATGAAAACTCTCGCTGTGTCGTCGGATGATGTCACCGAGGGGCAGCATATCGATGAGAAATAGGAGGGGGCCAAAGATAGATCCTTGGGGGACACCAGAGGTAACGGTGGGGGAGCGGGAAGAGAAGCCATTGCAGGTGATTCTATGGCTACGGTTGGACAGATAGGAATAAGGGAAAAAGTACTCTGGAAAATTCCTCTCCGACTCCCTCAGGCGATCAAAACCCAGTGTTATCGATATGATGCGATCTCTGCCGCAGTCAAGAACCGGTCCAGCTCCTTCTTGATGGCATTAGATTTCTAAAGCGAACACTTCCATGCATCTCATCTAAAACACCGAGTACAGCCTCCGTCGACAGCTCAGAGTCTCTTTCTACATCCAATCTTTCCTGACTTTTTATAAAGAGAGGAAATGCACAAGTCACCATCTGGAGGACAGACCCAGGTTTCAGCCGCTGCCATTCTGAAGGGTTACGCTGCCTTGCCCTTTCAGACACGGTCGGATTTGTACTGTATCACCAGCGTTGGCAGCTTTTATTCCCCATTCCTAGGATTTACATTTTTCTTTTTGGGAAAGTTTAGTTTGCATTTTACATCGAAACCCTTTCCCTCATTTCCTTAAATGATGGTAAACTTCGCTCCACAGCAAATAGACTCCAACCTCATTTTGCCATTTTCTTCAGCTTTGTGAGAGACTGCAGCCACACAGAATCCAGTTGGGTTTTTTTTTAAATTGTGTTATTGATTATAGCTACAGTGACTACAGAAGCTTTGAAACAACATTATCTCATACTAATCCGCATCAAGGTTGCTGGCAAACCAGCAGCATGCCAGGGCTGCACAGGATTACCCCTTCAAAGGTCATCACTGAATTGACCAGGTACAATCCATCAAACATGTCCTCCAAGCAGTGGACAGATACTAACTTCCTAAAATAGGGTGCTATGATGCCCAGTTCCAGGTATATTGGCTGTTTCAGGACCTTGTCCTCAATTCAGAGTGAATCACAAACTGAGGAAATCTCTGTATTTAATCTGTTGATCCACCAAGTAATTCAGAGTGTAAATTCCAACCTTGCAAGTATAAAATAATTATGTATGGATATACCTTGTGCATCCCCCATTTCCTTCGTCTCACCATTGGCGGCTGTGCCTTCAGCTGTCTAGGCCCCCAAGCTCTGGAATTCCCTGCCCAACTTTCTCCACCTCTCTCTCCCCTCCTTTAAGACACTCCTTAAAACCCACCTTTGACCAAGCTTTTGGTCACATATCCTAATATCTCCTTATGTGGCTCTGTCAATTTTTGTCTGATTAGGCTTGTGAAGCACCTTGGGACATTTTACTATGTTAAAGGTGCTATGTAAATGCAAGTTGCATAATATATAAAATTATGCATGCATGGGTTAAACCATCTATTTCCATAGCAGTTGACTATAAACTCGTCCCCAGAGAGCAGATAGCCTTTCGCTTTCCTACAATAACCACCTTTTGTAGTTTGAGTGACATTGCTAGTTAGTGACGATCTATGGGCAGTTTGCGTTAAGATGCTCGTAAGTGACTTGTTAAGACTTTCCACTTGTTCACTGAAAGCACTTGGTGCTGTCAGAGCAGAGAGCATCTAGTCAACCCTACTGAGGACTGAATTCAGGCACTGGCACTCAAGGCTGCTGTTGCCCATGGAAATTTAAACCTTTAGGTTCTAGAATCGGGTCTAGAGTTTTCCACAGGATCATGCGCTGTTACTTTGTTGGCAGTGTTGCCCTGGGTAATGAGCAGAAATATAAGCAAAGTTTGAGTCTAAAAGGCAGAAGGTAGCCTCTCGCCAGTCACCGCACACAGTATCAATTCGTTTTGAAAGATCTCTCTTTTCAGCAGAAGATTGCGGTGTCATATTTAATTAGTACAGAGTGAGCTCTAATTTCAGCCTGAGTATTTAATTGGATGTTTCATGTATGCAAATAGGTTTTTGTGACCGAGCTATCGATAGGGAACTGGTTCACTGCCTAAGTAGGATCCCATCATTGATATAGTAAGTTGTTTTCGTAGCTTTGCCCCCTTCCCTTGGAGAACGAAGTAGCGAAAGGATTTGCAGGCTCATTAACAGTCTGACAGGCCGTGACGTGAATGCTCTCCCCAAGACCATAACCATCTTTATACCAGCCTGGTTGAATCCGAAATATAAACTTCATATCCTTATTCAATGCCTTTAAGGAGCGATCTACTATAGAACGTCCAAGCAAGAACTCTCCAATGGGATAATGTGTGGTTCAATGCTGAGACATGCAATTTGTGCTCAAGGATCTTGCCGTTAGCAACAATAACGTCCAATTATATTATGCCTTTAGCGCAAAATACATGCCAAGTCACCTACAGATAGACAACATAATATGGACAGTGAGCCAGGAAAAGGGAGCGGTTAGGAGAGGTGATCAAAAGCTTGGTTTTGAAGAATAATCCATTTTAGGGCAGAAGTTTGCTGCTGCAACTGGCCTATGCCCCTGGTCTAGGAAAGGCCTGGGGTGTGTGGGGAAATCAGCCAGGGCTCTCGTTCCTGATCGTTATACAGTAATGTGCATATGTGGACATTGGGATTAAGCTCATCTCTGCTTCCCTCTTTAGCTGAATCGCCTGCTAAAATTCACTGTCTGGACTCACAATAAACAATGACCCCTTGAATAGTTATATGCAGACACACACACAGAATCATAGAATGGTGACAGCACAGAAGGCGGCCATTCGGCCCGTGCCAGCTCTCTGCAAGAGCACTTCAGCTAGTCCCACTCCCCCCGCCCTTTCCCCGTAGCCCTGCTAATTTTTTTCCTTCAGATACTTTTCCAATTCCCTTTTGAAAGCCACGACTGAGTCTGCCTCCACCACCCTTTCAGGCAGTGCATTCCAGATCCTAACCACTCGCTGCCTAAAAAAGTTTTTCCTCATGTCGCCTTTGGTTCTTTTGCCAATCACCTTAAATTTGTGTCCTCTGGTTCTCAACCCTTCTGCCAATGGGAACAGTTTCTCTCTATCTACTCTGTCTAGACCACTCACGATTTTGAATACCTCTATCAAATCTCCTCTCAACCTTCTCTGCTCTAAGGAGAAGGACCCAGGCTTCTCTAGTCTATCCACGTACCTGAAGTCCCTCATCCCTGGAATCATTCTCGTAAATCGTTTCTGCACCCTCACTAAGGCCTTCACATCCTTCCTAAAGTGCAGTGCCCAGAATTGGACACAATACTTCAGTTGAGGCAGACCAGTGTTTTATTAAGGTTCATCGTTGACTTCCTTGCTTTTGTACTCTATGCCTCCATTTATGAAGCCCAGGATCCCGTAAGCTTTTTTAACCACTTTCTCAACCTGCCCTGCCACCTTCAACGATTTGTGCACATATACCCCTAGGTCTCTGTTCATGCACCCCCTTTAGGATTGTACCCTTTAGTTTATATTGCCTCTCCTCATTGTTCCTACCAAAATGTATCTCACACTTTAAAAAAAAAATCAAGCATATATTAAACAGAACCCCTCAAAGAACTGCTAGGAAACTTCATATTTACAAAGATGACCATCCCCAATGATAATAGCTGACTCTTTTATATTTTACAACTCTGCTATCCATATCCTAACTCGCACCAAGTCCTGTTCACTTGTGCTCGCTGACCTACATTGGCACCCGGTCCGGTTATGTTTCAATTTAAAAATTCTCATCCTCGTTTTCAAACCCCTCCATGGCCTCGCCCCTCCCTATCTCTGTAACCTCCTCCAGCCCTACAATCCTCCAAGATCTCTGCGCTCCTTCAATTCTGGCCTCCTGTGCATCCCCGATTTTCAGCGTTCCACCATTGCCAAGGCAATACGCTCTGGAATTCCCTCCCTAAGCCTCTCTGCCTCTCTCTCCTCCATTAAGACGCTCCTTAAAACCCATCTCTTTGACCATACTTTTGGCCACCTGGCCGAATATCTCCTTATGTGGCTTGGTGTCAAATTTTGTTTGATAACGTTCCTGTGAAGCATTTTGGGGCTACGTTAAAGGTGCTACAATAAATGCAACTTGTTGTCGCACAAGTAAGAATTCTACTCGCAAAAGTACTGATCAATTTTGAATTGATACCAAACATCTCTAAGGCAGCTATTTTCGTTTTGTACAGTTGTGCACACCCTTGTCAAATTGCACCGATGGTAAGGTAATTCTCCCAAGCCAAGGCAGCACCTGTAAACACAAGTATTCGGCCTGTAACAGGGGGATAGGATCTTTGCGTTAGCAATACAATGCAAGACTGCTGCCAGGGCCACTAGCGCAAGCTCGTGTCCTGTATAGATTTGGGAGTTGGACGGACTCTATTCATTAATTTACAGCACATTCATTCAAGAAAATTGTTAGCAATAAAAATAAAGTAGCTCTCACAGATAAAGTGGAGATCAAAAAAACATCAGAAATAGAAAACTGCACAACAGGTCCATTAGCTTCTGAAAGAGAAAGACAGGCTAACGTTTTGGATGGGACTTGGGGGTTCCACCTGAAAGAATCTTTTAGACACTAACTGACCCATTTCCAGTGCTGCTTTCCTTTATACCGTGTTTAAAACTAGCCCTGTTTGTCCAGTCAACAGCCGAGCAGTGCAGGCCAGGAAGGTCCCAGGCTCGAGTCCCAGTTTGTGCCAAGGGAGCTGATTTCAGCCAGGATGGTGGTGGCAATGCTGCAATTGCCTCAGCACCCTTAAGTGAGGGAGGGAAATTTTAATCAATCATAACCTTGTTTGCAGCTCACCATACTCAGAAACAAACAAAGAAAGGAGGGGGAAAAGAACTCGCATTTATGTAATTTTCATGACCTCGGGACGTCCCACTTCATAGCCAATGAAGTACTATTCTTTAAGTCACCTGTCCTAATATCTCCGTCTGTGGTTCGGGGTCAATTTCTGTCTGATTACGCTCCTGTGAAGTGCCTCAGGATGTCTCACTACATTAAAGGCGTTATATAAATGTAAATCTTTGTTGTTTTTGGAAGTGTTGCAGGGAAACCTGGCAGCCAGTTTATGCACAGCAAGGTCCCACAAACAACAATGAGATAAATGACCAGTTCACCTGTTTTAGTCACGGTGGTTGAGGGATAAATATTGGCCAAGACTCCAGCAGAATTTCCCTGCTCTTCATCAAATAGTGCCGTGGGATCTTTTAGGTCTACCTAAGAGGACAGGCGGGACCTCAGTTTAATGTCTCATTACAAAGACAGCATCTCTGACAGTGCAGCACTCCCTCAGCACTGCACTGGAGTGTCAGCCTAGATTTTGCACTAAGTCTCTGGAGTGGGGCTTGAACCCACAACCTTGTGACTCAGAGACGAGAGTGCTACCCACTGAGCCAAGGTAGACACCCTTGCATTGTCAATTTCAGGGTTTGAAAAAATTGGCATTGTGCAGAGATAAAAAGCCCTCGCACAATGCCTACTGTTGCAAAGGTTGTAATAGACAAATGTGAAATTCCAGGGAAAAAAATCCACGCAGAAATTAGCACAATTTATATTGAAATCCAGTAATAAAAAGTTATACAGATTGGATAAAACGCTGAACCAGACCAAAAGCATGACAGTAGACATAAAAACAGTACAAGTGTGTTACTTTTATTGAACACATTATATCTTGGCCAAGTCTAGAAACAGTCCCAGAATTTAACAGTCATCTTGCTGGAGGTAACAGTCCCAACAGCGCCATTTTCAGTAAGGCAGCTCTACCTATACAATCTTTCATAGAACTCAAAAGGTGCAAATGTGTTGAAATGGCTCAGACGTTTTACAGCGTCATTTAAAAATAAAAACTCACATTTTTACGAACCTGCAGCAGGCCAGGCTAATCTCAACAAATTCTCCTTTTTGCATACTGAACACCTTTTCCGGCTTTAGTCGGAGAGAAGTGTACACAACCATAGAATATTCCTTCAATCCTGATAGTTTGTTAAGACAAGTTCGAGGCCTTATTGTGTTTACTTTGGTGCAGAAAGGTTTCTGCAGTTGTGTCGCAGTTAAAGCCGTGCAGTTGAGTTTGGTTGGTCTGCTTTACAGACTTCAAAAAAGGCAGGGAGGGCAAAAGAAAAAGAAAGAACGAACATTAGTGCTTTGAGTATCTTGAAAGACACTGACACATTTCCATAGAAATTGAATACTCTTCCTTGTTGTAGCCCCCCAAAAAAAGACTTGCATTTATATAGCGCCTTTCACAGCCTCAGGACGTCCCAAAGCGCTTTACAGCCAAAGTACCATTGAAGTGTAGTCACCCGAGGGGGCAGACGGGGCCACGGTTTAATGTCTCATCCGAAAGATGGCAACACAGACAGTGCAACACTCCCTCCGTACTGGCACTGGAGTGTCAAAGGTGACAGGTGACCTTAACGCTACCCAGTCCTTAAAATTTTAGACTCACATGATCTCCTGTGGCATTACTCATTGAGTCAGAGATTACACTGCTGTTGGGGTGGGGGGGTGGGGGCGGTGGCGAGGAGAGAGCAGGCATACACATGGCCAGTCAAAAGGTTTTGGAAATAAATCTGTGCAAGATGTGCTCAGACAGTGAAGCAAGTGTTTTAGATTGATTCCTGAAAAAAAACTAAATGGAGCTAATTACTTTTGATGAACACACATTCCGATATAGATGCATCGCTAGGGGCCTGGAGTGTGATTCTGATTACATGAAGGGGAAAAAAAATTGAGCCAGCCCATTGTTGAGGGTTTTCAAATCAAACTCATTTGGATTGTAGAGACTGACTGAAGCACAAGGTTAGAGGATTTCTGGGTTTACGGGAAGCAGCTATTACAATAAATGGTTGGGATAAGGAGTGACAAGCTTTTGTGTTGAAACACTTCAGCTTCATATCAAACCAAATAAAGGCAAGTTTGCAAATGGCCATTTTTTTCCCCCTCATTCTCTCACAACCTTCAAGCATTTTATGAGATCATGAAGCTCCCAAATCTTTTCTTTTAAAGACGCAACACGACTTGCTTTCTAAAAATGATTACCGTTTTAGGTCAGGAAGTTTCGCCCATTGCTCACTGCACCACAGAGGCGAGGAAGGTCTGTGCAGAGTTGGCTGATCTCAGTCATGATGTCTTAGTTGACTTCAGTGCCTCTGGCTGAGTGAGGCAGGTGGGGAATAAATCAGCGAGGATGCCCACTGCCGATCACTGCCCAGCAATGCCTGGTCTAAATGGGTGGACTCTGGGTGGGAACAAGGATCGGGCTGAGGCTTTGGATGCCCACGTCAGCCAACATTCAATGTGCAGGCTCTCATGTGAAGAATGGCCGCCTAGGTAAGGTACTGAATCATTACAGATACTAAAGGAATCGTACTCTAGCAAGAGTAAACTGCCTGGAGGGGCCGGAAGAGGGGAAGGGTAGGGAAGGAAATTAGAAAATAATTCAACAGCAAACCAACCAAACATTATAAAGTCTTAAACTGTAAGTGCTTGCATTCACAGCATTTCTTGTGCTAACCATACCAGGTCCTGGCTATTCAGCAGGTCTAGAGATTTCTTCACTTTGTCCCTCTCTTGCAAGTTTCCCTGTTCAGGTGGATTTGAAAACCGGGTCTCGAGCGGATTCAGGGTTACAATTTCAAGCTTCCATACCAAGATGATGCAACTCTTGGAACAGTTTTAACAAACCCCTTCATTCCGGCACTACAGACAGGGAACACCAATTATTTTCTTAGATCTACAGTACTTTTAAAATACAAAACTTTCAAATCAGTAACATTTGTGATTCTCAATCCAGAAGTCAAAAGCATTTCTATCTTGTACCTTTAAAGTAATAAAATGGCAGAACAATCATCACTGCACAAAAAAAGTTTTAAGAGAAGAGCGTTTCACACATTAGTGATCAGTGCTTGAGAGCAAAATGCAGAGGCTGATGCCTGCAAGCATCCACAGTAAGGAATTCCAGCAGTTAGGAACCAGGCCAAATCAGGAAACCAAAAATCAGCAGGCCAGTTAGAGTTTTGAGGGAGATGGGGAAGATAATTACAAGTCCTTATATAAAAAAAGGACTTCATCATTAGAGTCCCTTAATGTCAAGTCAAATGTCATCACGTGTATACATTCTCAACGAGGCCATTAGTTCCCACCTGCCTGCCAGTTGGAAATTGCTGATGAATGCATGGAGGCAACAGACCCCAGATTTTACTGGTTAATGTCACCCAGAATTTCTGACCTGCAAAGTGAGAAATTCTTGGAAGAGACGGGGGCTTTTTAAGGTGAGTACAAGGGTTAACATCTAATATGTACACGTATAGTGACTTCATTAACAATTAGTCGTCTTTTGTGATTTTAACTTTTTAAAACAAAACCACACATTAGATTAAACATTGGGAGTATCTGGCATTGGTCTTGACGTAGCGCAAAAGAAAAGCCTAAAAATAATGTGCACAGGATGGCACCTCTTCAGACAAGAAGCATGTGAGATTTGATAAATATTTGATTAAAAATATTAGTCAGATCACATGCCTCACAACTGCATGCAGAAAAAGAAACCCTTTTTGCAACATCTGTGAAAATGCTTCTCTACCACTGAATCATCATGTCACGAAATAGTGGTAACGAAATCAGAAAATGAAGAGGGACAACTTTCCGAGCCTGTACATATTAAAACCAGCGAACCTCTCTAAGATCTTGACAGCAGCTTCAATGGTCCAGGGGTGGTATTGTTAGAATACACCAACAATTCAGGTGATACACACCCTAGACTCACCAACTCCTTGTTAACCCTTCAGCAAAGTCCACAGGACTTGTCAAGATGTCCCTTTCAGTTCCTCCCCCCACTCTTTCATGCCAGGAATTTCTTTAAACTTTGAAGCCGCTCGCTTTACTTTTCGTCCCTGGTTACTGTAATTTCTTTAACTAGTGCAATTTCACGGACGCTCTACACTGAACTGAAGAGTACTTTGATAAGAATTATTATCGGGTTTTTTTAAGCTTCGGGATTCAAGGGTTTTTAAAAACCCTCATGTCAAAACTCAGGATGCTAAATTTAGAGTCGCAGCTACTACATTTCAAATGTTTGCTTTTCAAAGTCAATATTGTTGATACTGTTCCCATAAATCAGCTACGAGAAATGCTCACGCGCAGGTTAACATTCTTACAAAACTATTCCAGCATGACAGCCAGGACTATTTCAATACTAGAAATTCTATTTTGTAATATTTTTTCATAAACTTTTGCTGTCCTACACCATAATTCAAGCTCACCAAGTTCCACTTTTATTCTGGCTTGGCTTTGACATTTTAAAGTGATAGAATGTATTGATTGTTCACGGATCAATTGATCGCACCCGTTCAGGCCCAACACGGGGAAGAAACACCATTTGACTTCAAAGCTTCCGGCACAGGGAGTTTCCTGGAGACGGGGAGTGTTTGCACACCAGTGGGTGGCATAAACCACACCCTTCATCGCCTCAATCAGGCCACTTGCCCACGTCTCAACGCAAACGCAGAAGGAGACAGGTCCATAAACAAGAAGCAATCTTTTCCAAAAAAACATGTTTCTTCAAAAACTTAACTGAACGTTTCTCAAACTGCTTTTGGGATTATTAAGCCTGACAGGAGCAACTATGGGGCCAAAACAGCCTCACTACCAAGATAGCCACAACTGACTAAACACAAATCTCTTCTACAAGAGCTTGGGCTAGAAATCCCCCTCCAGCCCCGTTTGGGGCGCTGAATCAGAAAAGCTGGAAAAGTTAGCGCCAGGCACTAACCGCTTCCAGCCTTTCTAAAATTCCCCCTTTTTGCTCCGAGGGAAGTGGAGCGCTAAATCAAGGGGGCTGCAGGGGGCGAAGGGGAATTTTTCTGCCGGGGTGCTACCGGGGTGATGCGCCCAGAGATGAGATCATGATCTCCAGGTGCATGAGATCGGGGCACAACCGGGTAGCGCCGCCGCTAACCTCCCGCGGAATTTGACAGGAGGCGCGGTCAGCATCGCAGCCGGGCGAAAAGGCCTTTGCGCCCCGTTAGCGCCCCCCACGGGAGGCGCAAAGGAGGGGAATTTCTCCCCCTTTATATATTTTTCAGAACTACGTCTGATTGGAGTTAATACTTTTGTTATCACTGCGCTTTTCAGGACAGTGCAAATCTTCAAAGTTTTTTGAGCCAAAGCTTTTAAAACAAAAAAACAGTCGATTAACAATTTCTACAAATTATGCCCTAAAAATATTAAAGTTGTTCGGTTGGTCCAATGGCTGGACCAATTAACATCTTACAGTGCTCCAAAGGACACCACATTAGAAAGTTTATAGTGTTGTGGTGCTTATGGCAAGATGCTACACTCAGACCTGTGGTTCCCATGGTCACCAGGGAGCACATACTGCAAACAGACTAATTTGTAGTTACTGAATCTTGCACTGGAGACATTTCAAAGCAAATGACTTGCTCCTCCAGTTGAAACAGTTATTCCTTTACCATTGAACTGGATGTTATGGTTACTGTAATTACTAAGCATTAAAGTATCACATTAATTTTTTTTAAATTTCAGTGTCTATACTTGTGGCTACTTTGATGGAAATATAACCATATCTTGTCCGAATTCTGTGTTATTAAAGTTTCACATTTATTCTCGACAACAAATTGCGGCTTCTGACAATATGCTGGGTGGTTTCATAGGGATTAGGCTTCCTTCAGTGATTCCACTGCCTGAAACATGCCTTTGCCATGCTGGGATCATTGTGTGTGCTTTGCAAGCTGGTGAGGAGAATGTACAGGAGGAAGGGGAGAACTCAAAGAAACATAATTACTGCAACACTAAACAACTAGGACTGTAAGAGGTGTGTCAGTACACAATAAATGGAACATGTCACCATTCCTTTACTTAAATCACTGGATTTTGTTTTGGTTGGGGGGTGGGGGGGAAGGAAGAATAGGTCTAACAAGCAGAGTAGAAAAAAAGAGTTAAAGAAAAACAGACAGGAAAAGTTATACCCTGTAGATTAGAGGTTGTTCTCACTTGCTAGAGTGTTTAGTGTTCTAGTGGCTGACAGCTCCATAGCATGAATGGGAACTGTGCCTAACTGATAGAAACTTTATAGGGAGTGCCGAGGAAGCTCTTCGCTTCCCTGCCACTAATTCACAACATTGGGACTACACTGTGAACCCATGCTGCAGAATGCAGTACTACCCATTATATAACTCCAGCGATCCTTGGAGTTAATGCAAAAATTGGAATACAAGTCCAGCTTTTATGCATTATTTAAATATAGGTAGGACATACATACACAACTTTGCTTAGGGCTTTCAGCCAAAATGTAGTGGTTTGGTTCAGTCCGGCAAAAACTGCACCAGTCTTAATCCCTGGGAAGAGGGTGTTCAACTACATAGAGTGGCACTTCCCCACAGTTCTGTCTGGCTCATCCTTTCCAAATAAAAAGGATGTGTGGAAGCAGATCCACACACATTGAAAATAATGAAAATAGACATCTGTATTTATCCACTGATTTTCCAATGGAACCCTTTAGGCTTTCACACAGTGCGTTTAGTACAGACCCACTTCACAATCACCAAATGGACAGTGCAGAAATGCCCCTAGTGCCCAGACTAAATGGTGCTGTAGTAATTGAAAAGATAAACACCAACTTGATTTTAAAAATAAATAGAACCAAAGGCAGCACAGTCGCCCTGAGGATTGGAGCACCCGTGACGAGTGCAACAGAGCAGGAGGGCGCAAGCTCATTCCCCAGTCTTCAGTTCCCAGTCCGAGTACACCATGGAGGAAGCTGCAGCAGCTTCTGACAGGATGAAAGGGAGGATAAAAAATAAAACTTTATTTCATTCTGGATGGCAGCTCCTGCCTCCTGAACAGGACCAGCAAAATGGGGCAGTGATAGATCAGTAGCTGACCATCTATCCTCTGAACAGAAGAGCAAGTTAAGATAGACTGAACAAGAGGGATAGGTTGCCTCAGAGCAAAAAGTGTAGCTATTAAGAAAAAAAAACAAGCATTGATTATCTGCAGGAAACAGCTAATGGATCTTTTACAGGAAGGGAAGGGAGAGGGGAGGAAAGAGAATTGTACACCGGACCTGCTCTATGATTTTACACAGTAACCGAATCACATGAATTCAGAGGAGGAAGAAAGGATGTTAATCATGTGTTAGTGGACCAATGGCAGGAGATTCAGCATTCTGAAGGCGCAGTTCAGGCAATGACATCACTGTTACTCACCCTTGTGGGGAAATGGTTACACATGTTCTTGTTTTAGTAATGCAAATAGAAGTCCAGTTACTGCAGATAGAAGGCTAGTTACTGCTTAATCAACTTGGCATTCCTCTTGAAAAATAAAAGTAGGTGAGGCTAGGAAAATATTAACTATATTAGAGGACGCATGATTGACGAGGATTTTTGATAACCTTCTAGCATGTACGATAAAGTGCATCGGTACAGTGTATCTCAAAATGATCAAGTTGTAAGGGTTATATGGCCAAGCTTTCAAATGGCACTTTCGACTTCTATTTAAAAATGACTTAATCTTCTGTTAAGGGAATGATCAGTTTGGTCAGAAGAAAAACAAAAATATTTTCAGCGAAGTGCATTTAGCTAACAGTCTTATTAACAGCACGGTTTGCACCAGCGCCGCTTAAACAAAGTGAGGAACTATTTGGAAAATTCACATACTGGTGAACAAATCTGTATTATACATAAATACTGTTAAGTCACTTAAATACTATGGGTGCTCTTTTACACATTCACAAAATAATCAGCTCAAATAGGATGGGATTTTTCTTTCCAGGGAAGAGGGAATAAATCAAATATCTAAGGCACATGGTTCTGCATGTTTACAATCTATGGAACATTTTATGATAATCTACATCTTAAGCATGATCAACAATGCTCAGTCTAGTCACAGCATGCAAACACCCTCAGTCACTCAAGTCTTATGCTCATTAAGATTTTGTTTGGACTTTCCCCCCCCCCCCCCCCCCACACAGTAAGCACTTCCTCACTTTAAGGAACAAGTGAAGGATTAAAGCCCAACCTGCGTTCCTGAAACCGCTGCCCTCTGACCCGTAAAATGCCCAAAACATTACCAGCAAACATTAACGGAATACTTTCAAGACTCCTTACCGGCTGACAAGCAAATGCTTGCTTCATAGTCACTCTTCTTGTGACTTCACTTTATATATATATATATATTTATATATATTTATATGTCTGAAAAAAATATAATCAGTCAGATTATGCTAAATATTAAACTCGAGCTAGATAAGCTAGCACACACTGTAGTAGTGAGCTTGGCCATGGCGGAATGGGAGGAGGAGAGTAGATGTTCCAATTGATACAAGGATGAGGACATAATTCTTTTTTAAATTATACTTTGTGATCCCATTTTCCATCACAGTTAGTGTGTTTTTATGTGCAGATCAGTTCCATTTTAAGAGTTTGTTAATGGACCAACAGTGCTAAAATGATCTGGACACTTATATACCAACATAAAAGGCAACTTTCAAATCACCCCAGTCGTTCATTATTTAGGACTTTCGACGGGGAGCGACTGCAAATTCTGTTGTCGCCTCGGCAAGACGAGTTGAACTGGAAAGATCTGTTTCAGTGTTATATAACGGCGTCTTCGTTCCTTCATGGCATACTGTATACAGGTGGGATAAAAGTCA
Organism: Squalus acanthias; assembly: GCA_030390025.1. Taxonomy (NCBI): domain Eukaryota; kingdom Metazoa; phylum Chordata; class Chondrichthyes; order Squaliformes; family Squalidae; genus Squalus; species Squalus acanthias. The sequence goes on from CM059438.1 coordinate 92,638,350, forward strand.
CGTCTTCAGGCAACGGGTACAGGTCAGTGGCTTAAATAACACTGCCAAATGTTGAGAGGGTTAGTATGCATGCAAGCCATTTCAATTAACATGATGCGCTTCCTTCTGACCCCAGCGGAAATCTTCACAAGGTTCCTGCATACGTTCCATCCAGTTTTCGCATGGGCGTTTCAGATCGATTGTTTGAGGAAGCTTCCTCTTGATCAAAAGTGTGGCCCGTGTTGGGCGTGTCAGGGGCCAAAGTATTAGTGCCAGCAGCTTCTCTTATTACAGACTCCACCATTTCGTTCTGTTCACACGACTGGCTGGAGTTGGGGGACTCCACGTCTATGCTTACGGGGTTTGTTCTTTCTCCGAGTACAGTCCCAGGGTCGCTTCTCTTCTCGGCTTGACTACTTTGCTCAAAAGCCGGCCCAGTTCCGTAGAGCTCTGGGTCCAAGCTGCCTCCGCCGCCCGCGTCTCCAATAACGGTGCGGTACACTTCCATCCCATCGGGGAGCATCGATTTGATCTTGGGAAGCCAGCGCTTGCGAACCCGCCGAGCATTAGTGCACATGTCGGCAGCGATCACATTCATCTCACTTTCTTTGAAGTTGGGAGCAAAATTCTGACAATATACTGAAAAGACAGATTAAAGCAAAAATTAACCATTGAGCAAAACATTCCCATCTATTAAAGAATTCCACCTACAGAGAACCAGTAGCATTTAATTTATGTTAAGTACTGAAGCTTACAGGGACCAAAAGTTATGATTAAGTAACCAATTTAAGAAGTGGATAGGATTCACTTTGAAAAGGTGAAAATTGCTTCAATTCTTTTGAAAAAAAACTTGCACTTTTTACTATCTCATGATGTCCCAAAGCACCTTATAACCAATGAAGTACTGTTTGAAGGGTAGTCACTGTTGTAATGTAGGAAATATGGCAGCCAATTTGCACACAGCAAGCTCCCACAAACAGCAATGTGGCAACGACCAGATAATCTGTTGCAGTGTTGTTGGTTAAGGGATAAATATTGTTCAGGACACCGGGGAGAACTCCCCTGCTCTTCAAAATAGTACCCTGGGATCTTTTACGTCCATCTGACAGGGCAGGCGAGGCCTCGATTTACATAAGACATAGGAGCAGGAGTAGGTCATTTGGCCCCTCGAGCCTGCTCCGCCATTCAATAAGATCATGACTGATCTGATCTTGGCCTCAACTCCACTTCCCTGCCCGTTCCCCATAACCCTCGACTCCCTTACCTTTCAAAAATCTGTCTATCTCCACCTTAAATATATTAATGACCCAGCCTCCACAGCTCTCTGGGGAAGAGAATTCCAAAGATTCACGACCCTCAGAAGAAATTCCTCCTCATTTCCGATTTAAAAGGATGCCCCCTTATTCTGAAATTATGCCTAGTTCTAGATTCCCCCACAAGGGGAAACATCCTCTCTGCATCTACCCTGTCGAGCCCCTTCAGAAACTTATGTTTCAATAAGATCCCCTCTCTTTCTTCTAAACTCCAATGAGTATAGGCCCAACCTGCTCAACCTTTCTTCAGAAGACAACCCCTTCATCTCCGGAATCAACCTCGTGAACCTTCTCTGAACTGCCTCCAATGCAAGTATATCCTTCCTTAAATGAGACCAAAACTGTACGCAGTACTCCAGGTGTGGTCTCACCAACGCCCTGTACAGTTGTAACAGGACTTCCCTACTTTTATACACCATTCCCTTTGCAATAAAGGCCAACATTCCATTTGCCTTCCTAATTACTTGCTGTACCTGCATGCTAACGTTTTGTGATTCATGTACAAGGACCCCCAGATCCCTCTGTACCTCAACATTTTGTAATCTCTCCCCATTTAAATAATAATTTGCTATTTTATTTTTCCTACCAAAGTGGATAACCTCGCATTTTCCCACATTAAACTCCATCTGCCAGATTTTTGCCCACTCACTTAGCCTATGTATATCCCTTTGGAGATTCTTTGCGTCCTCCACACAATTTGCTTTCCCACCTATCTATTAGCGTCTCATCCGAAAGACGGCACCTCAGACAGTGCAGCACTCCCTCAGTATGGCACTGAAGTGTCAGCCTAGATTATGTGCTCAACTCTGTGGAGAGGGTCTTGAACCCACAACCTTCTGACTTAGAGGCGAATGTGCTACCAACTGAGCCAATGTGATGGGCGGGTAAAGCAGTTTCAGTCTAACATACTTCTCTATAAAGACCAGAAACAAATGTATTTCTTCAAACTCTTCGAAGATCTTCAGAGCTTTGAACAGGCACAAGGTGCCCTGATGTGAAACAAACAAAACCTGTGTGTACACAACCCGTCAAGTTAGCAAGAAATCCTCATTACTTTGAGATCAGATCTGTGCATTTCCTCATTCTGTCTCCCATTCCAGCTACTCCAACTGCATTGCAATGCAGTATTTGCCCGCTGAGCATTCTGGTCCCATTGCAGCAATGGGATTGACAGGCAGAACTGGGAAAGACTACACTAGAAGTGCTTGCTGCTTGCTAATGGGCTACACTATGAGTCAGGATACATCAACTTTTTTTTATACAAATCATCTTCATTGGGAATCATTAGATTGCAACATCTTCATTCTCAACCTCCATCATGGTATTGTTTGACTTGAAGTTATCACATGTAGATACAAGAGTGCTCCCTCCTAACAGCATTACATTCAAATGAGAGAGTTCGGCAGTACTAAAAGCAACGGGAGCCCAGGAGAGCGCGAGAGTTCGGCAGTACTAAAAGCAGCAGGAGCCCAGGAGAGCGCGAGAGTTCGGCAGTACTAAAAGCAGCGGGATCCCAGGAGAGCGAGAGTTCGGCGGTACTAAAAGCAGCGGGAGCCCAGGAGAGCGAGAGTTCGGCGGTACTAAAAGCAGCGGGATCCCAGGAGAGAGAGAGTGTTCGGCGGTACTAAAAGCAGCGGGAGCCCAGGAGAGAGCGAGAGTTCGGCGGTACTAAAAGCAGCGGGAGCCCAGGAGAGTGCGAGAGTTCGGCGGTACTAAAAGTAGCGGGAGCCCAGGAGAGAGCGAGAGTTCGGCGGTACTAAAAGCAGCGGGAGCCCAGGAGAGCGCGAGAGTTCGGCAGTACTAAAAGCAGCGGGAGCCCAGGAGAGCGAGAGTTCGGCGGTACTAAAAGCAGCGGGAGCCCAGGAGAGCGAGAGTTCGGCGGTACTAAAAGCAGCGGGAGCCCAGGAGAGAGCGAGAGTTCGGCGGTACTAAAAGCAGCGGGAGCCCAGGAGAGAGCGAGAGTTCGGCGGTACTAAAAGCAGCGGGAGCCCAGGAGAGCGCGAGAGTTCGGCGGTACTAAAAGCAGCGGGAGCCCAGGAGAGCGCGAGAGTTCGGCGGTACTAAAAGCAGCGGGAGCCCAGGAGAGCGCGAGAGTTCGGCAGTACTAAAAGCAGCGGGAGCCCAGGAGAGCGAGAGTTCGGCGGTACTAAAAGCAGCGAGAGCTACAACAGACCGGTGAGTGTAAAGAAGTAAAATGTAATCGAAGTGTGACGTCACCAGAAAGCAGGTAAGTGATTGGTTGGTGAGTATTTCTATATTTCTCGCTTTTTTTCCCAAACTTGGGCGTTTAAATTTAAGTGCCTTGGTGTAGATTAAAAGGTATACGTGTTCCAAATTTTAACGCACATTAATTAATTAATTGAGATGGGAGACCAGGCAATGTGTTGTTGTTGTTGCACGTGGGAGCTGGTAGACACCATTGCGGTGTAAGGCGACCACATCTGCAGCAAATGTTGGCTGCTCGAGGAACTTCGGCTCAGAGTTGATGAGCTGGAGTCCGAGATTCAGACACTGCGACACATTAGGGAGGGGGAGCGTTACCTGGACACTAAGTTCCAGGAGGCAGTCACACCGACTAGAGTAATTAATTCCAATTTGTCCCATGGTCAGGAACAGGAGGGTGTGACTACAAGCGAGGCAGGTATTGGGATCCAGAGAGGTAGTGATGGAGGAGCCTCAGCCCTTGGCCTTATCCAACAGGTACGAGATTCTTGCTCCCTGTGTGGACGAGGGCAGGGACTGCAAGGAGGATGAGCAATCTGACCACAGCACTGTGGTACAGGGAGCCATTCAAGTGGGGAAGAGTAAAAAGAAATGTTGTAGTGATAGGGGATAGTTAGGGAGATAGACACTGTTCTCTGCAGCCGAGAGAAACTTGGAGTGAGAAGGGGAGGATCCAGTTGTCATGGTCCACGTAGGCACCAATGACATAGGTAGGACAAAGAAAGAGGTTCTGCTGAGTATGAGCAGCTAGGGGCTAAATTAAAAAGCAGAACCACAAAAGGTAATAATCTCTGGATTACTACCTGAGCCACGAGCGAATTTGCATAGGGTAAATAAGATCAGAGAAATTAACGAGTGGCTCAAAGACTGGTGTGGGAGAAATGGGTTTTGATTTGTGGGGCACTGGCACCAGTACTGGGATAAGAGGGAGCTGTTCCGTTTGGACGGGCTTCACTTGAACCATGCTGGGTCTGGAGTCCTGGCGAATCGAATAACTAGGGCTGTAGACAGGGTTTTAAACTAAATAGTGGGGAGGAGGATCCAGGTGAGCGGGAATTTAAAAAGTCAATGAGAAATGAGAAAGCCAAACAGCAGGATAGAGATGGGGGAAATAATAACCAGAGTGTGACAGGAAGGGACAGAATGTTTAAAAATAAGAGTGCAAGAGAAAATGGGGCCAAAACAAGGAGAAATGGTAAAAAGACAAAGTTAAAAGCTCTATATCTGAATGCAAGCAGCATTCGTAACAAGATAGATGAGTTGACGGCACAAATGGATACAAATGGGTATGATCTGATCGCCATTACAGAGACGTGGTTGCAAGGTGATCAGGGCTGGGAACTGAATATTCCAGGGTATTTGACGATTCGGAAGGATAGACAGAAAGGAAAGGGAGGTGGGGTGGCTTTGTTGGTAAAGGATTGGATCAGTGCAGTGGTGAGAAGTGATATTGGCTCAGAAGATCAAGATGTAAAATTGGTTTGGGTGGAGATAAAAAATAATAAAGGGAAGTCTCTGGTGGGCGTAGTCTACAGGCCCCCGAACAGTAGCAATACTGTTGGACAGAGTATAAATCAACAAATAATGGAGGCCTGTAAAAAAGGTACGGTAATAATCATGGGTGATTTTAATCTCCATATTGATTGGACAAATCAAATTGGCCACGGTAGCCTTGAGGAGGAGTTTATAGAGTGCATCTGGGATGGCTTCCTAGAACAGTATGTAATGGAACCAACCAGGGAGCAGGCTATCTTGGATCTGGTACTGTGTAATGAGACAGAATTAATAAATGATCTCATAGTAAAGGATCCTCCAGGAAAGAGTGATCATAGCATGGTTGAATTTCAAATTCAGTTGGAGGGTGAGAAAGTTGTATCTCAAACCAGTGTCCTGATCTTAAACAAAGGCAATTACAATGGCATGAGGGCAGAACTGGCTAAAGTGGACTGGAAAAATAAATTAAAGTTGAAATGCAGTGGCGGACATTTAAGGAAATATTTCATAACTCTCAGCAAAAATATATTCCAGTGAGAAAGAAAGAATTTAAGAGAAGGGAGCACCATCCGTGGCTAACTAAGGAAGTAAAGGATGGTATCAAATTGAAAACAAAGGCATACAATGTTGCCAAGATTGGCGGGAGACCAGATGATTGGGAATTTTTTTTAAACCAGCAAAGGATGACTAAAAAAAGAGATATCAATTATGAAAGTAAACTGGCAAGAAACATTAAAACAGATAGTAAGAGCTTCTACAGGTATATAAAAAGGAAGAGGGTAGCTAAAGTAAACGTTGGTCCCTTAGAGGATGAGACTGGGGAATTAATAATGGGGAACAGGGAAATGGCAGAGACTCTGAACAAATATTTTGTATCTATCTTCACGGTAGAAGACATTAACAACATCCCTATAATGGATAATCAAGGGGCCACAGGGAGGGGGGAACTAAAGACAATCACGATCACTAAGGAAATAGTACTTGGTAAAATAATGGGACTAAAAGATGACAAGTCCCCTGGACCAGATGGCCTGCATCCCAGGGTCTTAAAAGAAGTGGCTGCTGAGATAGTGGATACATTGGTTGCAATATACCAAAATTCCCTGGACTCTGGAGCGGTCCCAGCGGATTGGAAAGCCGCAAATGTAACACCCCTATTTAGAAAGGAGGGAGACAGAAAGCAGGAAACGATAGGCCAGTTAGCCTAACATCTGTCGCTGGGAAAATGCTGGAGTCCTTCATTAAGGAAGCAGTAGCAGGGCATTTGGAAAATCATAATGTAGTCAAGCAGAGTCAGCATGGTTTTATGAAAGGGAAATCATGTTTAACAAATTTGCTGGAGTTCTTTGAGGAGGTAATGAGCAGGGTGGACAAAGGTGAACCAGTGGATGTGGTGTATTTGGATTTTCAGAAGGCATTCGATAAGGTGCCACATAAAAGGTTACCGCATAAGATAATAGCTCACGGAATTGGCGGTAATATATTAGCATGGTTAGAGAATTGGCTAACTAACAGAAAGCAGAGTGTCGGGATAAATGGGTAATTTTCCGGTTGGCAAACAGTAACTAGTGGGGTGCCACAGAGATCGGTGCTGGGGCCTCACTATTTACAATCTACATTAATGACTTGGATGAAGGGACCGAGTGTAATGTAGCCAAGTTTGCGGATGATACAAAGATGGGTGGGAAAGCAAGTTGTGCAGAGGACGCAAAGAACCTGCAAAGGGATATAGACAGGCTAAGTGAGTGGGCAAACATTTGGCAGATGGAGTATAATGTGGGAAAGTGCGAGGTTATACACTTTGGCAGGAAAAAATGAAAAAGCAAATTATTTAAATGGAGAGCGATTACAAAATGCTACAGTTCAGAGGGACCTGGGGGTCCTTGTGCATAAAACACAAAAAGTTAGCATGCAGGTACAGCAAGTAATCAAAAAGGCAAATGGAATGTTGGCCTTTATTTCAACGGGGTTGGAGTATAAAAGCAGGGAAGTCTTGCTACAACTGTACAGGGTATTGGTGAGACCACACCTTGTGTACTGCGTACAGTTTTGGTCTCCTTATTTAAGAAAGGATATACTTGCATTGGAGGCAGTTCAGAGACGATTCACTAGGTTAATTCCAGACATGAGGGGGTTGACTTATGAGGAAAGGTTGAGCAGGCTGGGCCTATACTCATTGGAATTTAGAAGAATGAGAGGTGATCTTATTGAAACATAAGATACTGAGAGGGCTCGACAAGATAGATGCAGAGAGGGCGTTTCCCTTGTGGGGAAATCTAGAACGCGGGGGCACAGTTTTAGAATAAAGGGTCGCCCTTTTAGAACTGAGATGAGGAGGAATTTCTTCTCTGAGGGTCGTAAATCTGTGGAATTCTCTGCCTCAGAGAGCTGTGGAGGCTGGGTCATTAAATACATTTAAAAGCGGAGATAGACAGATTTTTGCAAGATAAGGGAGTGAAGGGTTATGGGGAGCGGGCGGGGAAGTGGCTTTGAGCCCAAGATCAGCCATGATCTTATTGAATGGCGGAGCAGGCTCGAGGGGCCAAGTGGCCTATTCCTGCTTCTATTTCTTATGTTCTTATGGTCAAACAAATTGAACGATGGTTACATTACAGGTCTCATTACTCGGCTAGGAGAACTTTTGGCTGCACTCAATTCAAATTTCAGTATAAAGGTTAAATCCATTTGTTAAATCACATCTCCATTCCAGGGGGCATGACACCCTGAATGTCAGGGACATTTTCTCCAGTTCTCCAACTCTCTGTGGATCTCAGTTTGTTGGATGCACTTTCAAGTGTAAACAAGCCAAATTTCGGGGAGTTAACTTATGAAAATCTGGGTCTACAAATATGCCGTTGGCTTAAAAAAAAAAAATACATTTTGATGATGTGATAATACGAGGAGCCAGTCCCACACATTTGCATTCCAAGCCTCTGTACTACACAGCAGAGTTCAACAAACCTACAGGGACCAGCTCTTGTGAGCAACAGTAAAGGAGTGCGGCACACAGAAGCCAAACCTCCAAAACAGGATTCTAAAACCCGATGCTGAAGAGCTAAAGTAGAAGTGCTTTCGAATAGTTGCCAGGAAGTACAAGAGTGACTTCTCTACTTCTCACTCTCTTCTGGTTGAGAAAGCGCTCAAGCCTTCCTCTGGATCATTTGGTATAATTGAACTTGAACTTGGCTTTCTCCATTTTGTCAATCTGTCACTTTCAATCGCCTGGCTTTGGACACAGTGATAACTTGGCAAAATAAACAAGATTATAAAAGGGCTTCCCCCTGTATAGATTTTGGCTCCATTGATGGAATAAGTCTCTTGGTCACTTTCCAATCACTTCTAATTTTGTGCCTTCAACCTCTCACTGACCTACGTTGGTTCTCGGTCCCTAAACACTTCAAATTTAAACATTTTATTCTCAGGTTTAAATCCCTCCCAGGCTTCACCCTTCCCTACCTCTGCAACCTTCTTCAGACCTACAACCCATTCCCCAAACTCTCTGATCCTCTGACTCTGACCTCTTGTGCATGCCTCCTCCACTTGCCCCACCAATGGCAACCATGCTTTCAGCAACCCAAATCCCACTCTCTGGAATTCCCTCCCTAAACTCCTTCGCGCCTCTTCATCTCCCTCTCCTCCTTCAAGTCTCTACTTAAAGCCCATCTCTTTGGACAAGCTTTTGGTCACCCCGCCTAATTTCACCTTCTTTGCCTTGGTGTCAATTGTGCTCGCACATCTGTGAAGTACTTGGGACCATTTTCTACATTAAAAGGTACTATTTAAATGCAAGTTATTATTGTATGTTTTCATGTTCATGGTGCCAAAGATCATTTAGTTGTGCTGTAGACATGCCTGACCGGGGGGGGGGGGGGGGGAGAATGTATTGCCACATTAAATTTTCTCAGCCAATAGTACTTCTGCCCATGGACAAAGTTATTGGCACCAATTATGGCAGTGGGAAGATTGCTGGGCTCCTTTGTGTTGTCATTTTGAAGTCCTTTGGAGAAGGTACTAAACAGTGGTCTAATTGGCAACAATGGGGGGTGGGAGGGGGGAACCGCAATACCCCAAAGAAAACCTTCCCAATACTAAATGTTTCTCTAAGATCCTAATGCAAATGGTACAAGCATTCTCACTGATAATCCTACAACTTCAGACATGTGCAGCATTTGTACTCTTCATCTACAATATGAATGAATCATTTACAACTCACATTTTACTGCATTCAAGACCCTACTATCCAGAGGCTTTCTACTGGGGTCACTAGTGGAGGAACGAATCCCAGTGCCGCAGCTATTTGCCAAAGTGTTGCTGAAAAGATAATGAAAAGCATCATTATTCTTGGTCGACGCAGAGTACATTAGCTGAGCAAAGGAAGCAATTTAAACCCAACTAGCATACTGTATGGTCAAGCATCTGCCACTCACCGGTCAAAGAATGAGGCAAGCAGGCGGCGGAGGAGGACCTTGTGTTTGACTCCTGCACACAGGTGACAGTTCATCAGCTGGCCTCGTGTGATATAAACTCCAGAACCTGCAAAAGGACGAATGCATTAAATGTCTGTGCTCTACAGCTGTACTTGTGCTATATTGGCTTCAGAAATGAACAGTAAAAATAATAGTCTAATAGATGGTAGAGTATCGCTGGATGCTTCATATGGCTTCTCTTAAGGGAGAAATAATTACTATCTCCATTTAAAAAAATGAGGAGCTGGTGTACATTTTAATAACTGGAACACATCTGTATGGTGGAGTACCCTCTGAATTCCTGCCAGGGCCAGATAACCTGTCATACTTGGGTATAGCAGGCCTAGTTGCATTTAAAGCCAGCCACCAAGTCAGGCTGCAGGGTTTGCCAGATGAACAGCAGCAAACTCTTCTTCATAAGATAGGACATTGTGTGTTTATTTTTAAATTACAATTCAATATGTTATATAAGAACAGAAGAAATAGGAGCAGGAGTAGGCCATTCAATCAGATCATGGCTGATCATCTACTTCAACTTTGATTCCCTCAGTATCCAAAAATCTATCGATCTCTGCCTTGAATATACTCAACAACTGAGCATCCACAGCTCTCTGGGGTAGAGAATTCCAAAGATTCACAACCCTCTGAGTGAAGAAATTTCTCATCTCAGTCCTAAATGGCCGACCCCTTATCCTGAGACTGTGACCCCCCCATTCTAGACGCCCTAGCCAGGGGAAACATCCTCCCAGCATCTACCCTGTCAAGCCTCTTAAGAATTTTATACCTTTCAATGAGATTACCTCTCATTCTTCTAAACTCCAGGGAATATAGGCCTAGTCTACTCAATCTCTCATGTGACAATCCCCGCATCCCAGGAACTAGTCTAGTAAACTGTTAGTAGAATTGCAGATTTTCCATTTTAAACTGCTTACCAGAATACCCTCTAACATATGCTAATCTATGTGCACAGGCATGCGTGTAGTATGCGACATTTGCTAATCCCAATTCAAATACTCAGTTGTATAGTTTTATTGCCACCTCTCCATCCAGACTCAAAAGGTACCAACTTTATTTGAAGTATCATGTCTATATATAAGTACTCACTCTCAGTTTTTAAAAAAAAAAAATAAACCTCGGTACATCTCTCTTTTCAGCAAATGTGCTTTACACTGCCTAATCGCTTGCTTGACACAGAATCCATCAATCTATCACGATCGCTGAAGGGATTAGTTGGGCACTGAAACCTTAAAGGTTTGAATAATTAGAGCACACAACTAGCCATGAATAAATTTAATTTACATACATACAATGTCTTATTCATTAGAAAACCTTTCATTTGTTCCATTCAGAAGCTTTATATCAAGAATAGTTATGCAAGGTTTGGACAGAAAGGACATACTGCAAGAATGCAGCATATTTTCAACTTTGCACATTGGTGCACTGATGCAAAATCTTTTGTAATGAAAAAGATTATTCAATTGTAATTGATGTTGATGTTGATGTTGATGTGCAGAGTTCATGAATATTTAGTAGCTCCATCAGCTAACAACATACTTAGAAAATGTGCGATACAGCAGAGCTTCTTGTTAAAAATCTGGTACCAAAACATTCAAAATACTGGTTCTTAATTTATTTAATTGCCAACATCATAATGGTCCCATATCTCCTTATTTTGTGCGAATTGAGCCAAGGAGTTTAGGTGCGAGAAGGGTACCTAAAATTCAACCATCAATGAGAATCCATTTTTTTTGTGGAGGGTTGAGGGTCAACATGATCATAAAATTACATTCAGAATTGCTCAATATTTTATCAAGAGCCCATTTAAATAAAATTCACTCTCAGGATGTGGACATCATTGCCAAGGCCAGCAACTGCCCATCTCTAGTTACTCTTGAGAATGTGGTGTTGAACCTTCTTCTTGAACTGCTGCAGTCTATGTAGTGAAGGTTCTCCCAACAGTGCCGTTAGGTAGGGAGTTCCAGGATTTTGAATCAGCAATGGTCAAGGAATGGTGGCGATAGATCACCAAGTCAGGATGGCATGTGACTTGGAGGGGAACTTGGAAGTGGTGGTGTTCCCATGCGCCTGCTGCCCTTGTCCTTCTAGGAGGTCTTAGGTTTGGGAAGTGCTATCTAAGAATCCTTGGCGAGTTGCTGCAGTGAATCCTGTAGACAATATACACTGCAGCCACAGTGCGCCGATGATGCAAGGAGTGGATGTTTAAGGTGGCAGATGAGCTGCTGATCAAGTGGACGGTTTTGTCCTGGATGGTGTTGAGCTTCTCATGTGTTGTTGCTGCTGCATCCATCCAGACAAGTGGATAGTATTCCATCACACTCATAACTTGTGCCTTGTAGGCGGTGGAGAGGCTCTGGATAGTCAAGAGGTGAGCCACGAGTTAATGGCCCGGAATTTACGGTTGTAATGGCGATGAAACGGTCAGCGTTCGCCGTCTTTACAACTGTGAAACCGACAGCAACTTCTGGTATCCACAAATGCGCAGTTAAACACGGAAATCCAGAACTAAAATCACTGAACTGACGAGAACTTCAGCTTTTACGCTGTAATATCGCTGTTAACAAACCCCAAAAAAGTTAAGCCTTGTTCAGTGAGGTGTAACTGGGTTTTTAATCAGCATACTGAGTTATAACTACTGCTAACCAACCATTCTGGCTCTGAAAAACTAATTTTATATTTGTGGAATATCACATTTTTCCATTATGATAAAAAAAAAATCCATGGTTTTTAAATACAATAATTTTTATTTTTTTTAAATTTATGATATTTCAGCTTCTACCTTAATCCTGTGTGTATGTCCCAATCTTTATTTTGCTCTGTAAAATGATTAAAAGGTGAAGGATAATCAGTGCATTTTACTTCCTGGTTTGCTGTCTGAGAATTCTTCACTGTGATTGGCTGCTTAGCCAGCTTGATGACATCATTGTTGCTGGAGACCCCCTAGACATGGCGCCAGAATTAAATTAACGTCGGGAGAGGTGAAATCTACGCCACAGAGCTTGCTAGATCTTTGTGGGCAGCTTTCTTCGAGATCAGCAGCGCGCGCCATCACTTCGCCGCTGACAGCAAAATCCAGGCCAATAAGTGTGACATTTGCGTACGGATGTTAAATGTATCACTATGACTTGGTCCATATGTTAAGCAGGTTATTATTTTTCCTAAACTTCTCAAAGACCTCTTCAGGTCTTAAAAAGTACAAGTTTTGCTTCTCTACATTGGGGAGACCAAACGCAGATTGGGTGACCGCTTTGCGGAACACCTCTGTTCAGTCCGTAAGGGGGACCCCGAGCTCCCGGTGGCCTGTCACTTTAATTCACCGCTTCACTCCCACTCTGACCTCACCGTCCTCGGTCTATTACACTGTTCCACGGAAGCGCAGCGTAAGCTCGAGGAACAGCACCTCATCTTTCGTTTAGGCACGCTACAGCCCTCTGGACTCAATATCGAGTTCAACAATTTTAGATCATAACCTCAGCTCCAATCACATTTATATTTTATTTTTTCCACCCTTTTATTTGTCCCCCCCCACCTTTTTTTTTCCTCCTGGAAGCTGGCAGCTGTCCTTCATTCTGCCAGTGGGTTTCACACTTCATTCAGCCTTAATCTGTCACATTAACACCACCTCTAGCCTTGCATATCTCTTAATGTCTCTTAATGTCTCTTCATCTCCCCCTTTGTTCCTTTATCCCCTCCCCCTTTTCCCAGCTTTACCCTGGCCTTAAATCTATTTGATTTCCGGCTCTTCCCAGTTCTGATGAAAGGTCATCGACCTGAAACGTTAACTCTCTTTCTCTCTCCACGGATGCTGCCTGGCCTGCTGAGTTTTTCCAGCGTTTTCTGTTGTTATTACAAGTTTTGCTTCGTTGATTTTTGTGGTTTCGCGGGGAGTTACTGGTGCATTTCCCCTTCATGTAAACTATCGGTGTATCCAATACATTCTCAATAACCAACAGGTCACAAATGTGATTGGTGTTGAGAGCGCCAAAAAAAACACATTGCTGAAATGTCAGACCCCTTTTAAAAGATGAAAAATGTTGGCGTTGAACATTTGCGCCCATGCTGCAAGCGAGGCAGACAACAGGGTCATGGGTCAGTCAAGAGGGGGCAGGTTACTACCAAACTGCAACTGAAAACTGCAGAGTAAACTCCAAACCTCAGAATCAATGCAGGTCACTCCTGCATGCATTAAACCCCAGAATGGCAAGAGTTTGTCGACCCTCCCTTCCATCCCAAAAACAAATTGCCTAATGCTAATACAATAGCAAAATACGGCGGATGCTGGAAATCCGAAATAACAACAGAAAACGCTGGAAAAACTCAGCAGGCCAGGCAGCATCCGTGGAGAGAGAAAGAGAGTTGACGTTTCAGGTCGATGACCTTTCATCAGAACTGGGAAGAGCCGGAAATCAAATAGATTTAAGGCCAGGGTAAAGCTGGGAAAAGGGGGAGGGGATAAAGGAACAAAGGGGGAGATGAAGAGACATTAAGAGACATTAAGAGATATGCAAGGCTAGAGGTGGTGTTAATGTGACAGATTAAGGCTGAATGAAGTGTGAAACCCACTGGCAGAATGAAGGACAGCTGCCAGCTTCCAGGAGGAAAAAAAAAGGTGGGGGGGGACAAATAAAAGGGTGGAAAAAATAAAATATAAATGTGATTGGAGCTGAGGTTATGATCTAAAATTGTTGAACTCGATATTGAGTCCAGAGGGCTGTAGCGTGCCTAAACGAAAGATGAGGTGCTGTTCCTCGAGCTTACGCTGAGCTTCCGTGGAACAGTGTAATAGACCGAGGACGGTGAGGTCAGAGTGGGAGTGAAGCGGTGAATTAAAGTGACAGGCCACCGGGAGCTCGGGGTCCCCCTTACGGACTGAACGGAGGTGTTCCGCAAAGCGGTCACCCAATCTGCGTTTGGTCTCCCCAATGTAGAGGAGTCCACATCGTGAGCAGCGAATACAGTATACTAAATTGCAGGAAGTACAAGTAAATCGCTGTTTCACCTGGAAGGGGTGTTTGGGGCCCTGGACAGTGGGAAGAGGGGAGGTATAAGGGCAGGTGTTGCATCTCCTGCGCGTGCACGGGAAGGTGCCGGGCGAAGGGGAAGGGGTGCTGGGGGTGGTAGAGGAGTGGACTAGGGTGTCGCGGAGGGAGCGGTCCCTACGGAATGCTGAAAGGGGAGGTGAGGGGAAGATGTGTTTGGTGGTGGGATCACGCTGGAGGTGGCGGAAATGGCGGAGGATGATCCGTTGAATGTGGAGGCTGGTGGGGTGAAAGGTGAGGACGAGGGGAACCCTATCGCGGTTCCGGGAGGGAGGGGCAGGGGTGAGGGCAGATGTGCGGGAGATAGAACGGACACGGTCGAGGGCCGTGTCGACCACGGTAGAGGGCCGTGTCGACCACGGTAGAGGGGAATCCTCGGTTGAGGAAAAAGGAAGACATGTCGGAAGCACTGGTATGGAAGGTGGCATCATCAGAGCAGATGCGGCGGAGACGGAGAAACTGGGAGAATGGAATAGAGTCCTTACAGGAGGCGGGGTGGGAGGAAGTGTAGTCCAGGTAGCTGTGGGAGTCGGTGGGCTTGTAGTGAATGTTAGTCAATAACCTATCCCCAGAGATGGAGATGGAGAAGTCGAGGAAGGGAAGGGAAGAGTCGGAGATGGACCATGTGAAGGTGAGGGAAGGGTGGAAATTGGAAGCATAGTGAATGAAATGTTCTAGTTCAGGGCGAGAGCAGGAGACGGCACCGATACAGTCATCAATGTACCGGAAAAAGAGGTGAGGGAGGGGACCCGAGTAGGACTGGAACAAAGAGTGTTCCACATATCCCACAAAAAGGCAGGCATAGCTAGGACCCATGCGGGTACCCATAGCAACACCTTTAATTTGGAGGAAATGGGTAGAGTCAAAGGAGAAGTTGTTCAATGTGAGAACAAGTTCAGCCAGGCGGAGGAGGGTGGTGGTGGATGGGGACTGGTTGGGCCTCTGTTCAAGGAAGAAGCGGAGCGCCCTCAGGCCATCCTGGTGGGGAATGGAGGTGTAGAGGGATTGTACGTCCATATGCTGCTGGCCAGCCAGGTTTATGCTGCTGCTAGGCGTTATTCTATTTTGTTGTGTTCTCGCCACTGAATTCCTTCAGAAAGAAACAAAAAGGAATGATAACAAATGAAAGGGGTTTGATCAAATAAATGAGAAGACCACAGCATTACAACCTGAAAGGGCATGGTACAGGTCTAGTCTAGCTGGTGTTAAACGTTACCCAATTTTCACTGTAATAACCTGTAGACTACTACACTTCTAAATTAGCCAAAATAGAGAGATCTCTAAAGCTTATGTTGTGCTCAAGATATTGATCCTAAAGTGACAGCTAGGTGCCATAAAATGTTTTAGTATCTAGCTGTCACTTTAATAACATCTTGAACACACAATATTACATGCTACAGCATAAATTTGAAATGTATCAGATTATTAAACCCTATTATTGTGCAATACCCTCCAGACTCAAATGCGGAGATGTACTAAACCAAATCTATAACAGGAGCAGCACCATCAAGCAGCACTGCAGAATCAAGGGGGCACAAGAGATTGCAATAACTCTGGCCTCAAGATGTACATTGTGTCCATTAAGCCGTAACAGATGAATACAAACTACTATGAAAAGGCAAGGGCAGTGAAGTATAAATGACTGCGCATCTTTCCAACATTCAATTCGCTGGAGGAAATTTTCTTTTTAGAAAAAGACTTTTTTGGTGTTCTCATCAAAAGTTTTGGACTGAACTCAAAACAATTTCTAACTAAAACATTTTCACATGCTTTTTGAACACTTGATGGAGCCCAGAAACAAAATTAAGAGGAATAAGCATTTGCAATGACAACCTAGAGGTGCAACATCAGTGTATGTACTGCACTCGTGTGGTACACAGGCCTCTAACTCAGCTCAGCCAGACTCTGGGAGAAATGTTGACTGGAGGTTATGCGCTTCCCACCGGGAGGAAAGATAAGTCTCTTGAGCTATTCGTTGGCCAAAAAGGCAGAATTACGAACACAAAACTAAAACAGTTAGACAATTAAAGTCAAACAGTAGTCAAGGATTATTTATACTTTGCAATCTTTGTACTTACAGATGCCATCAGTTGTTGACTTTGTTGAAGGGACCTTACACTGAAACTACAGTGACGGGATTTGTTAAGATGGACACTGTGTTCAATGCACATTGCAGATATTTTAGAAAAAGCCAAGTGTCTGGAAAGAGGTTTGAAACAACAACAACTTGCATTTATATAGAGCCTTTAACGTAGTAAAAGCATCCCAAGGCGCTTCACAAGAGCAGACAAAATTCAACACGAGCTACATAAGGAGATATTAGGACAGGTGACCAAAAGCTTGGTCAAAGAGGTAGGCTTTAAGGAGCGTCTTAAAGGAGGAGAGAGGGGCAGAGATGTGGAGAGGTTTTGGGAGGGAACTCTGAGCTTAGGGCCATGGCAGCTGAAGGCACGGCCGCCAATGGTGGAGCGTTTAAAATCGGGGATGCGCAAGTGGCCAGAATTGAAGGAGCGAAGAGATCTGAGGGGGTTGTAGGGCTGGAGGAAGTTAGAGATAGGGAGGGGCGAGGCCATGGAGGGATTTGAACACAAGGTTGAGAATATTTAAATCGAGGCATTGCCGGACCACTACGGAGAATGTCTCTGTCTCCGAGTAGAAAAACCAAATAAAGATTCTACATGGGTAAGTTGGCAGGTAATGATGGCATGCAGCTGGGTAAGGAGCACAGAGGTCAAGGTTGCAGGATTATGACGTGTACAGAGGTGGGCCAGTAAGCTATAGCTTCAAAGAACCAATTGTTTGAGAAAGTCAATTTTGTCCTGCTGGGCACAAAAATGGAGAAAATGTGCATTTAAAATGCCAAAAGTCTAACTAGTTAATGAACCGATTAACTGAATGACTGATCACCTGTGGTTCCAGATAAGACTACTCTAATGGATGCTGGCGTGACATGTTTATTCTTGGAGCTGCATTATCTCCATTGACATAGCACACATAGCAGAGGTAAACAGCACCTGAAGACACCAAAACTTGAAATTATTGTTCATCAAGTGAAAAAGCATTCTACTGAAGTACCCGATAGCCCCAACTGTTCTGAAATTACTGGCGTTTCTCAGGCTACTGCTCTGCTCCATCATTAAAAAATGTATTGAATATCTGCTTAAAAGCTACGAGCTAAAGGCAGCATGGGAGCAAACATTTTGCCTACAATCAAAACTTCCCCTCGATATGACATACATACGAACATCCAGAAAAGACGGACAGGAAAAGACCGGCTGGTCCATCAAGCCTGTCCCAAAACAGTCGTGACGCAACAAAGCATCACGAATCCCAGTGTACTCTCTCACTCGTAATCTCCTGGGAGAAGACAAAAAAAACCTATGCCAATTAATGCAGAAAAAAATCTGGGAAATTCCTCTCTGACCCACAAAGGGCATCTAAATGAGTTCCCAGAGATCATGGTGACCATGAGGTACATACCCAACGTCCCCCCTACTTAGTGTACACAGTGATATTAGCCACAATAAGGAACTCGCCTAGAATCGTAGAATAGCACAGCACAGGTGGTGGTCATTCGGCCCATTGAGCTCTTCTGAAGAGCAATCCAGTCAGTCCCACTCCCCCACTCTTTCCCCCATATTTCTGCAATTTTTTTCTCCTTCAAGTATTTATCCAATTCCCTTTTGAAGGCTACTATTGAATCTGTATCCACCACCCTATCAGGCAGTGCATTCCAAACCACTCGATGCGTAAAAAAGTTTTCATGTCGCCAATCACCTTAAATCTGTGCTCATCTGGTTATCGACCCTTCAGCCATTGGAAACAGGTTTCTCTTTATTTACTCTATCTAAACCCTTCAAGAATTTAAACACCTCTATCAAAGCTCCTCTTAGCCTTCTCTGCTCCAAGGAGAACTCCTCCAGTTTCTCCAGTCTATCCACATAACTGTAATCTCTCATCCCTGCAACCATTCTAGTAAATCTCTTCTGTACCCTCTCCAAAGCCTTCACGTCCTTCCTAAAATGTGGAGCCCAGAATTGGACACAATACTCCAGCTGGGGCCAAACTAGTGTTTTATATAGGTTTAGCATAACTTCCTGGTTTTTGTACTCTAGGCCCCTATTTATAAAGCCCAGGATCTCATATGCTTTATTAACTGCTTTGTTAACCTGTCCTGCAACCTTCAAAGATTTGTGCACCCCCAGGTCTTTAAAATTGTACCATTTAGCTTGTATTGTCTCTCCTCAATCTGCCTACCAAAATGTATCACCTCACACTTTTTTGCACTGAATTTCATCTGCCATGTGTTCGCCCATTCCACCAGCCTGTATGTCCTCCTGAAGTCTGCGACTATCTTCCTCACTGTTTACTACACTTCCAAGTTTCGTGTCATCTGCAAATTTGGAAATTGCGCCCTGTGCCTCCAATTCATTAATGTACAGTATATCAAAAAACAGCAGTGGTCCTAGTACTGGTCTAGCTCCTTTTTGAATCGTTGCAGGGAATTTGCACTCTCTACATGAGCAGGTAACTTATTCTAAATGTTGACAACCCTCTGAGTAAATAAAAACCTCCCGATGTTTATCCCAGTCCTATGCTTACAGCTCACAGATTGCTTAGGTGGATATCAAGTCTCAGGGGCCACATACAAAGTTTGAATCAATGGTCTCATGAATTTGCATACGTCGTAAGCTCCTGTTATGAACAGATCTTGGTGGTCTAAGGCAATAGTACCAAGAAAAGCATTTTCCCAACTTCCAGACCTATAAAATTCAAACAAGGTCATTCCAGAAAACAATAGAAATGCAAGAAAGACTGAATGTCTGGGCTTCGTGAGCCAGATCATCAGGATTCAGGGGCAGCAAATCACAGGCCGTGGTTTGGACAGCCTCCCCGATTAGATGAACACAGCTAGGGCAATGGTGATAGAGGCACTCCAATTGGTTGTAACAAGTGTCAATTGAGCCAAGGTAGGAGGAGAAAGAGAGGGAAGAGAAGAGAAAAGGGGAGAAAGATATAAAGATCAGTCATGGTTCCTTGCTTCTCAATTGCCACCCCTGTTGAATGGTGTGTGGACATTGTCAGAGCTGAACCTAATCCTATCTGTGCTCAATCATTGGTTGCCAACTCACTTCATGAATCGGGCTAAAGCTTTTATTGCACTTCAGAAATGTTCTACAGTACAGCATTTAAACTAAGTCAACTGAGGTGCAGAAAAAGGAGCCAAAAGGTCTATCACCACTAGCCCAGAGCTGTAATTTTATAGCACATATACATCAGATTAGTGGCTTTTCCTAGAATTGGATTGCTTTTAATCATTAGGGAATGATCACCAAGAGTTCATTTTTTTCCCCCTCTCCTAAAACTGAATTTGCCCCCACTGGTCTATAAAGCACTGCACTCGGATTGAAAAAAATATGGAACGGATTTCGATTCAGCTCACACCTCTCCTGGCTGCCCTTGCAATCACCATTCTCCAGGGTTTCCAATTCTCAGCTCTCCTGCCCAATTGGGTCATGCTGAGGTTAGGCGAGGAGTAAATGCACTCAAAATACAAAATCAAGGAACTCAAATGTGGCATCAATAAAGCATGCACTAGGCTCAGTGGTTTACTGAACAAATAACTGAAGCGTAAAAAACCCCTCTGAAGTCATGAGTCAGGAGGCCCAGTCCTTGCTACTGTTTATTTTTCAGTAATTCACTGAGCCTTGTACCTCTTTCACAAATGACTGATCTCAAGATTTTAAATTATGTTTACCTGAGACAAGTTCTAGTTTCTCACCAGGATCACCCTCCGAGTACAGCTTTGGGTGACACCTGTAGCCAATCTGACTGATGAGACTAGCAGGCAGTGCGACCAGATCACGGCGAACAAGCACACAGGAGCGATTTTCTACTGTCATGTGGCTTGCCAACTGCCCAACTTTCTCTTGTGCTAAAAAGACAAAAAGAAATAAGCAGAAACAATTAAAACTACAGTAATGTATAATAATACTGCAGACATGACATTCAAATTATCCAAAAATTAGAGTGGGGGAAATCTGGGTTTACGTTTCGTCATCTTCGGATTCAAGAAAATGTGGATAATTTTTAACAACTCAATAAAACGAAGCAGCTGTTCACTTCAACAAAATGCTTTAAGTGAAAATATCTGTGGCTAAATCTACATGTGTAAATTGTGACTAATGCTCAGTCGGAAGTCTTTTTGGTCTTAGTTTGATGTTGGCACTCATTAAGCAGCTTCATGAATCGTTGATCACCTCCCGTGATTCACAAGGAACTTCCTTATAATGATAAAGCTGAAAGTTTAGTAGAATTCAGTCTGTCCAACATTTGCTCAAAAGTATTTCAAAACTTAAAACTGACATTTTCTGCCAATGCTAAAAAAGATTTAAAACAAATGTGTCAGAAACAGAGTCAGTTCCTTTTAAGTCAATAATCTATTTGACAATATTCCCCGACCAGGAATTCAAAGCTTTCACATTGT
Organism: Squalus acanthias; assembly: GCA_030390025.1. Taxonomy (NCBI): domain Eukaryota; kingdom Metazoa; phylum Chordata; class Chondrichthyes; order Squaliformes; family Squalidae; genus Squalus; species Squalus acanthias. Next base: position 92,659,369 of record CM059438.1, read on the forward strand.
GCCAATCTTGCGTGGAATTACTCTAAAAATTTTCAAAAATGTTGAATTATTCCATTCCAATGATGTGGTAGATTTTGAAAGAGCGCCGACAGATGTCATATGTTGTGTAAAGCTATCCGATGGTGATAGATCAATAGATGTTTACAGCACAGAAGGAGGTCATTCAGCCAAACGTTTCTGTGCCAGCTCTTTGCTAGAACAATCTAAAACTAATCCCACTGCACCGTGCTCTCCCCGTAGCCTGTATCTTCCTCTGCTTCAAATACTTATTCCTTAAAAGATGTAATGGTCACTCTCAAACACTCCAGCGTTCCTTGCTTCAACAATCCTCTGCATAAAGAAATTTATCCTAACCTCACCGACTCCCCAACCAGAGGAAATACTTTCCCTATTAACAACTTGCATTTATATAGTGCCTTTAACACAGTAAAAAGTCCCAAGGCGCCTCACAGGAGCATTATCAGACAGAATTTGACACCGAGCCACAAAGAGACATTAGGACAGGTGACCAAAAGCTTGATCAAAGAGGTAGGTTTTAAGGAGTGTCTTAAAGGAGGAGAGAGAGAGGTTTAGGGAGGGAATTCCAGAGCTTAGGGCCTTACATAAGACGTAGGAGCAGGAGTAGGTCATCTGGCCCCTCGAGCCTGCTCCGCCATTCAATAAGATCATGGCTGATCTGATCTTGGCCTCAACTCCACTTCCCTGCCCGCTCCCCATAACCCTGGACTCCCGTACCGTTCAAAAATCCGTCTATCTCCACCTTAAATATATTCAATGACCCAGCCTCCACAGCTCTCTGGGGAAGAGAATTCCAAAGATTCACGACCCTCAGAGAAGAAATTCCTCCTCATTTCCCATTTAAAAGGATGCCCCCTTATTCTGAAATTATGCCCCCTAGCTCTTGGCAGGTGAAGGCCGCCAATGTTGGGGGCGAAGAAAATCGGGGATGTGCGAGAGGCCAGAATTGGAGGAACGCAGAGTTCTTGGAGGGTTGTAGGCCTGGAGGAGGTTACAGAGGGGCGAGGTCATGAAGGGATTGGAACACAAGGCTGAGAATTTTAAATCTGAGGCTTTGCTGGATTGGGAGCACAGGGGGTGATGGGTGAACGAGTTAGGACACGGACAGCCGAGTTTTGGATGAACTGAAGTTTATGGAGGGTGGAAGATGGGAGGCCGGCCAGGAGAGCATTTGAATAGTCAAGTCTGGCGGTAACAAAAGAATGGATGAGGGTTTCAGCAGATGAGCTGAGGTAGGGGCAGAGACGGGCGACAGAGACGGAGTTGGGTCTTGGTGATGGAGAATATATGGGGTCGGAATCTCAGCTCAGGATCAAATAGAATGTAAAGGTTGCAAACAGTCTGACTCTTAAGTGCCCTCTGAAGAGGTCCAGCAAGCCACTCAGTCAGGGTAACTAGGGATGAGTAATAAATGCCAGACTTGTCAGCGACACCTACAACAGGAGAATGAATTTAAAAAATCAGGTGATACTGAATGAACATTTTTGCCTTAATATTTCTCCAAGTTCTAATAATGCTAGAACTTGAAATACATTCAAAGAGTATCTTCTTTTGTGATCCTTTGTTTTTAAAATTTAATATCAAAAGGGTTTTAGATAATATACATAAACCATTTTAACTTTACACGCAAGGTTTATATGGTCACCTGAACCTCTTCAAAAATTACTTTCCTGTAAATGACCAAGTTGTATCATTACCTAGAAGGACAAGGGCAGCAGGTGCATGGGAACACCACCACCTCCAAGTCACACACCATCCTGACTTGGAAATATATCGCCGTTGTTTCATCGTCGCTGGGTCAAAATCCTGGAACTCCCTCCCTAACAGCACTGTGAGAGTACCTTCACCACACGGACTGCAGCGGTTCAAGAAGGCGGCTCACCACCACCTTCTTAAGAGCAATAAATGCTGGCCTTTCCAGCGACGGCCACATCCCATGAATTAATATATTTTTTTTAATTATCCTCCCCATACACAGCATTTTTTTGGGAACAGCTACGAGCAATGTGGACAAGCACAGTGAGCTTCAACTGAAATGTGAGGAGAGATTGAGTGAAAACACTTATGGGAATAGTGTAGGCGAGAGCTGGCACTCAGTGGTACAGCATGTTGTATCATGAGAGGAGTACAAAACAACTTTGCAATAATGATCCCCAACGCCACCGGGCATGTTGAGCAGTGGTTAGATACTTTCCTGAGGGGTGAAGTCACTCTCCACAACTCGTGCGTTCCTCCTAAACACTGGTTGAGACACTAGCAGAGATCTGAGTGAGGCTGGCCTGCCTGCTCTCCTCAATCTCAAAATGGCATTTGTCGAGAATGAAGGAGGAAAATCAAATTGAAAACAATCTACATGAAGGTATACAATACTGGGCAAACAAAACTAAAAATGGAAATGAGTACTTTGTTCAATATCATAGGAACCATTTTCCATTACAGGACTGTACATAGAGTATTTTTCCCCCCAGGTGCTTTTTCTTGTACACATTTCCTCCCAGGTGCTTTTCCTTGTACACATTAAGCCTTTCATTTTCAGTGCTTAAATGAAAGCAAATTGATTTGAACAAAATTTTTATACGAAAAGAAATTGAGAGATTAACCAGAAGACTAAAATATTGAAACTATAATGTAGCACCTTTTACAGAAATCATGAGGGAGAAAGGAATAGAAGGTTACGCTGATAGGGTTAGATGAAGTAGAGTGGGAGGAGGCTCGTGTGGAGCATAAAAACTAGCATAGATCAGTTGGGCCAAATGGCCTGTTTCTGTGCTTTATATTCTATGTAATTCAATTCAAGTCTCATTTTAACAGGTAGGTAGCTTCTTTTCAACCCAAGATCTAGAGTGGCATTTCAAAAAAATACCCTGTCACTTAGAAGCTTCTCAGCAAAAGAACTTTGCATTGTAAAAGGACCAGACATACCTACTTGCTTTGTGCTAGGTCACATGAAAGCAGTTTTATTCATTAGGTTTTAATATCTCGCCAAGGTCTTGGGATTAAATGTTACCAGACAGCTGTAATTTTATTCCTCTCAACGATCCCAGAGCCGGGTCACTTAATCTTTACATGCATTTAAGGTTGAAAATAGAAACTTTAGCAAAAACAATTATATTCTTTGGTGCTCAATGTAAGACATGCGAATATTGAGGAGTGTGATGTTTCTCCAATTTTGGCATCCAGTGTCAGAACCAAATATTCCCAGGTGGAGCTTTGCAAAGACCAGATGTAGAATAAAGCAACTTATCTCAGCAATCCTCACCAGTAGTCCGACTGTGTACCTCACTTTTTGGCTTACCACATCACCCATATTTATGGCCTCTCTGAACAAGGTTGCCATCTTAACTCCAATTAATGCTGAATTATTGATAATTTTGTACAGTAGCTTCATGACAAATCTAAACTGAATTGAGACAAACTCAGTTTCATTGTCACTTGCAACCGATACACAACACAATCCTTGTAGAAACAGGGATTTTAAACCCGCCACTGATACTCAAGCTCTATCAAATGTCTTATTTACCAATAGTGGTCTCCACTGGATCAGTTCCAGTCATCGTCATTTCTAGCCCTACAAGCCAAAACTATTTTGTACATGACTGTTTTGTTGAGTATTGATGTCTTCTGGGCTAAAACAGCAATGGTGGCCCTCTGTAGTCTGGCTTGAGCATATTTGCACTAGGCTTCAAGAGGAACTAACCAGGAGCTAACTCTGCTAAAATATCATCTTTTGTAACCGATAGCTGAAAGATTTACCAAAAAACAGCAAAATTCATACATATAAAATGCAAGTACCTTATAAAAACATACTTCAGCCATTCTTACACCAAGAGTAGCCCTATATGGAAGTACTAAACATTCTGTAGGAGTACACTCCTTTGAGTGCATGCCAGTTACAAATGCATTCCTGGGTATGGGAAGCAGACCTTCGATATGTTCCTCCTTGCACAGATTGAGGCGATCTACATTAAAGCAGACTACAGTGTCATCAAAATAAATGAGGCAAATCAGGAGTTTTCAGAAAACTGCACACACATACAGATTCTGCATAATTCCAATTTGAATACAAGCTCATGACTATTTTGAACTGTAGAGTGGAAAGAAAATTGGTTTATGAATGAGCAACGAGGAATTAATGCAGTTTTTTGAACTGAGACTTATCTAATGACAGGAGGTTTATCATAAATCAGAGTACAATCAGATCACAGAGTTGAAGAACCACTAAAATCCTTCCAGCGAGAATCCCTGAGCACCTACAGTTTGACATAAATAAATTTGACGTGTATATAAATCTATTTGAAAGGATGCACCACAGATCCCAGAAATAAGAGCTTTTTTCAATTTTAAGAAAAATATTTTTGTGCCCTGAAATTAGGCTCTTCGAATATCAGCTCACCCATTTGAAAATTCCTTTGTCCACTAAAAATAACAGAGAAATGAATTTCATACAACGGTTATACACCAACATTCGAACAATCCAAATTTAAAGCAGTGGTGTTAAAGTCAGGGATGTGAATACTGCAGAATCAACATTTTTCTACTTCTGGCACAAACAGAGCATATTTGTGCTGTTCATGTACTCTATATGGTAACAATCCATCTACAGTGAGTCTTACGTGAAATACATGAAACAGAGGCGAGCACTTCACAAACTGCTTATTTGCAGTTTCCTTGCTCTGAAGAAACCTCCATAGGTTTTGGCTGCAACGAGAAGAAAAAAACCTTTACTGGTATTTAATGGGTAGGTATTACTCTATTTAATTAAACCAATGGGTGCATAGGGTACCCATGGTGACACATGAAACCTTGAATTCCTCAACATAATTATTAACAAAACAAGGCTTTTCATTCTGTTAATTAACCTTGTCAGATTAGAAACTTTAAAAATGTGGCTTTGCAATCACTGAAGTGACTAAGTTCAAAAGTTCCCAGGATACAGGAAGCTAGACTGGAATTTGGATATTTAATAACCACAGACTCAAGTTAACATTTTAAACCTCAAGGGATATTTTTTTAATTTAGAAAAAAACTCAAACCTGGTTACACTGAAGTGAATGGAAGTGGTTTGACAGGTTTCTTTGTCCTTTAACTAAGGGATATGGGGATCGGGCGGGAAAGTGGAGTTGAGGTCGAAGATCAGCCATGATCTTACTGAATGGTGGAGCAGGCTCGAGGGGTCGAATGGCCTACTCCTGCTCCTATTTCTTATGTTATGTTCTTAACAGGAGCTGATCTGAAGTGGTTCCATTGCATTTTGGGTTTTCAAAGCTATTCTCCATTCTGTGCAGTAATTACTGTGCAATTATAAACCAATGTATAACTTTTATTCAAATCCAGTTGTCCCTGATTAAGTGGCCTACTGACATTTTGGAGGTATTCTGAAGCCTCCATTGGGCTCCCTTGGCAAATAATGGAAACATAGAGTCAAGATTTGTCAAAATGTGTTCTTTTGTGTGGGGTACAATATCCTGGGCATGGGTGGGAAGACAAGCATAATATTCAACAAGAAAAAAAAAGACAAAGCCCAAATAAAAGAAACATCAGCAGACTGTGCAATGAGGTGACAACTTATACAAGGCTTTGACCAATGATCATTCGGGCATTTAATTCAGAAGGCAAATAATTGAAGTGTGGATAATGACAGTTCTGCTGTATAACTCTCACTCTTTGTCCAGTAAGGCAGAGCCATTCTTTTCTTACTGCTCCCATCTTTTTCAGTATTACTGCCAACTGTAGCATGACTGTTATAACAATCATGATGCGGAGATGCCGGTGTTGGACTGGGGTGGACAAAATTGAGAGGTCGCACAACACCAGGTTATAGTCCAACAGTTTTATTTGAAATCACAAGCTTTCGGAGCTATCGATTGCTCCTTCCTCTGATTCACCTGAGGAAGGAGCAGTCGATAGCTCCGAAAGCTTGTGATTTCAAATAAAACTGTTGGACTATAACCTGGTGTTGTGCGACCTCTCAATTTTGTTATAACAATCACAGTGATGGCACTGGAATTACAAAGGATAATGCAACACAGCAACACCTATTTGTTGCCTCCAATGAGTTGGAAAGTAGTACGGCAGGTAATTATAAATGGAAAACAAAGGAGGAAATCCAATTACGATGAATGGTGTGACATCAAGAGAAGATTGTGGCTATAAACAGAGGTATATCTAGTAATATGAAACTAAGTTAAACAGATCAGAACATTTTATGTACTGGATCATTGGGCACCGTGGTGAAGGGATAAAAACCGAGGTCAAGTAGAAACATCAGCTTACTGACCTTTAAATGGAGCAAATGGCATGAAGTTAGTTCCAATACAGAAATGGCAGTTATTATGCCCCTAGTAAAAGCACAAAGTGAAGGAATCGGGCCCAAAGTACACAGGATTAAGTATAGATTTTTTTTAAACCACTTTACCATCCAGGTACTAAAGCATACTTCAATTTAAAAAAGCAGAATCAGGACTGATGGTAGTATACAGTCAGCCATGCAACCCGTTAATGGGGTGATATCTGTGCAGAGCTATGCTATTAATTGCTCAACAGAAAGCAAAACAACGGTCTCATTATTAAATCTGTTGGAATAAAGTAGGCATGTTATAGTTAAACGATAAACTTCACAACATCAGAATGCATGAGGCAAATAATCAGAGACCAAAGATGAACGATTTTGATCAGCAAAAGTTTTTGTTAATGCCAAGTACAAGCCACCTAAAGCTTAGAAATCTCTGTTAATCTACCACGTATTGTTAATACAGAAATACAGGTTGCAGATTATTCCCAACGCCAGATTCTAATACTATACCACTCCAACTTCCTCGTGGTTTAGATATTTTGACAAAACAGCCCTGAATGCTACAATGATTAAACTATAGATTAATGTAATCCCACTATTTAAGTAAGGAGGGAGAGAGAAAACGGGGAACTACAGACCAGTTAGCCTGAAAAGAGTAGTAGGGAAAATGCTAGAATCTATTATTAAGGGCGTGGTAACAGGGCACTTAGAAAATAATAATAGGGTTGGGCAGAGTCAACACAGATTTATGAAAGGGAAATCGTATGAGACAAATCTGTTTGAGGTTTTTGAGGTTGTAACTAGCAGAATAGAGAAGGGGAACCAGTGGATGTGGTGCATTTGGATTTTCAGAAGGCATTCGATAAGGTGCCACACAAGAGGTTATTAAACAAAATTAGGGCTCATGGGATTGGGGGTAATATACTAGCATGGATTGAGGATAAGTTAACGGACAGAAAACAAGAGAGTAGGAATAAATGGGTCATTTTCGGGTTGGCAGGCTGTAACTAGTGGGGTACCGCAAGGATCAGTGCTTGGGCCTCAGCTATTCACAATCTACATCAATGATTTGGATGAAGGGGCCAAATGTAATACAGGAAACTTTTGTTTATCCGGCACCCAAATATCCAGAATTCTCGCTTAACCGGCAAAAATCATCCTCCGAAAACTCCTCTCAAATAACCGGCAATGTTGCCGAGTCGCAGTCGAGTCTCCGCGAACGCCGAGTACTCCGAAAACTCCTCTCAAATAACCGACAACGTTGCCGATCCCGAGTCCGAGTCCGAGTCCGCGAACGCCGATTTAGTCAGTAGGGGTAGTTTTCAAAAGTACCCAAATACTGTATACTGCACATTTCTTGATTTATTTATTTTTCTTTGTTAAAAATAGCCTCGGTAGATGTAACTCTCCGTTATCCGGTAATTTCGATAAACCGGCACCACGCCGGTCCCGGTTAATAAAGAGTTTCCTGTATATCCAATTTTGCTGATGATACAAAGCTGGGTGGGAATGTAAGTTGCGAGGAGGATGCAAGGAGGCTTCAAGGGGATATATACAGGCTAAGAGTGTGCAAGAACATGGCAAATGGAATGAGAAATATGAAGTTATCCACTTTGGTAGGAAAAATAGAAAAGCACAGTATTTTTTAAATGGAGAGAGATTGGGAAATGTTGGTGTTCATAGGGACCTGGGTGTCCTTGTACACGAATCACTGAAAGTTAACATGCAGGTACAGCAAGCAATTAGGAAAGCAAATGGTATGTTGGCCTTCATTACAAAGGATGAGTATAAGAGTAAAGATGTCTTACTGCAATTATATAGGGCCCTGCCTGGTGAGATCACACCTGGAGTATTGTGTACAGTTTTGGTCTCCTTACCTAAGGAAGGATATACTTGCCATAGAGGGAGTCCAACAAAGGTTCACCAGACTGGTTCCTGGGATGAGGGGATTGTCCTATGAGGAGAGATTGAGTAGACTAGGCCTATATTCTCTAGAGTTTAGAAGAATGAGATGTGATCTCATTGAAACATACAAAATTCTTACAGGGCTTGACAGGGTAGATGCAGGGAGGATGTTTCCCCTGGCTGGGGAGTCTAGAACCAGGGGTCACAGTCTCAGAATAAGTGGTTGGCCATTTAGGACTGAGATGAGGAGAAATTTCTTCACTCAGAGGATGGCGAATCTTTGGAATTCTCTACCCCAGAGGGCTGTGGAGGCTCAGTCGTTGAGTATATTCAAGACAGAGATCGATAGATTTTTGAATATTAAGGGAATCAAGGGATATGGGGGTAGTGAAGGAAAGTGGAGATGAGGTAGAAGATCAGCCATGATCTTACTGAATGGCGGAGCAGGCTCAAAGGGCCAAATGGCCGACTCCTGCTCCTATTTCTTATGTTCTTATGAAAGGCCCATTGAGTCCACTCCTTTAACAAGGGCCCAGAATTTGCTGGGAAAACAAGCTAGTTTAATGCACACGCTCTTATCGGTGCGTAAAAAACCCAGCAATTTGCAGCAAGGAAGAGATACCCTGTGAATTGCGAATCGCCACAAATTGCAGGACGATTTGCGCCACTCTGCAATTAGCCTCGCGAAAATGGGGGCTCGCCGTCAACCTACCTGTGAGTTTCAAGAAATTGCTGAATTTTCGCCGTAAATACAAATTAAACTCGCCGCAGAAAAGTTAGGGCTGCTATTTCACGGCACAAGGACCCCCGTTAATGGGGTGATTTATGGTCCTGACGTGCCACTCAACCAAGGAGGCCCAGAAAGGAACAAATGAAACTGTGGAGTCTCACTCCTACAGGTAGTAAATTGTTCCTAGAGGTTTTAAAAATTTTTTTAAATGTTTTCTTACTTTTCCTTGGTCTCTTTTTTCCCTCACTCTCAATCCAATCTTTCTTTTCCTTTCTTTATTTCTGTTTCTGCATCTAATTTGACTCTAATTCACCCTATTTCCTTCTCCGTCATTTGCTCTGTTTCTTTCTCTATCCTTAAATCTTATTGGTTAAGGAGATAGATAGACTGTTAGTCCCGTCGTTCACCAAGGTCCCAGATGAACCCTTGGTCTCACCGTTATCAACACGCACTTCCAGCAATTTGTGGTGCAAAAAAATATATACTGGGGCTGAAGGGTGAAGATGCCCCGCTCCAGCAAATTCTGGGCCAGAATATAAAAATCCAATTTATAGGGGAACTGTGGAGAGGGCTCATAAAAATCTTACTTTTGATCTCTTAGTACACATTTTTGAATTATTTTTCCATGTACAGATGCTTTTGATATTAACGCTGTAACCCGGACATGGCTATCCAATGTTGCTGGGATTACAGCCGCATCACTATGGAGATGAAAAATTTATGCCCAACAACATGGGACTTTTGGCCGTCATATCCAATACCCAATTCTCAGCACAGAAGCCTTGCAGCAAAGTGAAATAAAAAGTGTTTTCATGGTATATTTTCCTCCCAGCACATCATCTCTTTGCATAATTTCCATCTCATTCCAGTAATGCAAATTCTGGATTAACGTTCAAAGCAGATAGATTTAAACTTTTGTTCTCAAATCAGATACAAACAAATAAGGCTCCTAAATACAACACAAGAGTCTTTCTTCATTCAACTGAGAGATGTGAACAAGTAAAATATCCAGGAGGAGGAAAAACCTTACTATTCTAATCCAGTGAAATCTTCCAGACATTTACCGAACCATGATCAGGTGTATTGATTGGGTACTCTCATTTCACAAAGTAAAAACAGTGCCTTATATTTGAGAGATTACAGTGGTAAACTTATTCCATTGGGATTATTTTGTAATGTACACTCATTTTTCCACACTGCATTCTGGCTCACTGTTTCCAGCATTTTATGCTCTACTTGTTTCAAAGTTTTCAGGAAGAATAAGACCTGCCGTTTTAAAGAAATGGTTAGACGGTGTGTTCAAAACAATATAGAATTAAATGGTGCCTTGCTTAAAAAGCAGGGGCTGTTTCTACTAGAACAAGAGATTATGAAGTGATTTGATAGCGGTGTTTAAAGTTATGAAGGGATGGGGCAGAGTAGATAGAAGCAGACGGGTTCCAAGGGTTGAGAGATCCAGAAGAGGACGACAAAGATTAGATGTAAAAGCTTTAGGATAGAGATTTACTTTCCCCCGACATAAACAGTTGTGGGGTTGTGGAATGCACTACCAGAGTTACTGATTGAAGCAGAGACCATGTCATCTTTTAAGAATAGGTTAAATTGGTGGTTGAAACAAAGGGGAATATGGGAACAGGACAGGAAGGAGGGATTAGGAGGACTGCTCGTTTGGAGGATAACACCAACTGGTTGGTTCAAACGGCCGGTTCCACGTTATAAAATCTCCGCAATTTCTATGTAATTGAAAGGACAAAAGCCTCAATATATTTATAGATTGTTTTATAAGGCTTGGCAACTTGTATATCAGCCAAAAATGTAATCCAAATAAAGAGGTTGTGTTGTATTTTAAGATTTGGAACATGCATTTAGTCAGGAAGTACCACAGATGGCTTAGAGATATTAGAATATTCAATTAACTTTTGTTTCAATAATTGATTATAAAATCAGCACTAGAAGTTTGCTAACAGCTTTACACAAATGATTTCTGTTTATAGAAATTTAAAATAACTCCAAAATCCACAGCACATTGGTTCCTAGTGCATTAGCTTTGCTAAAGAGAGTAGTTGGCCACACTATTTAAAGCTGAAAAAAGTCATCGGATTTTACTACTTGCCTCGCTAGCTCAGGCTTTTCTAAGCTTTCGCTTCACTGTTTAGTTCAATAATATAAAGTACTCCCAACAGTATGGCACCACAAAGGAAACTGACAAAATTGCATACAGTTCATATTTAGTGTTTGTTAAAGCCTATTGGTATAATTTAAAGAAAGAAAGACTTGCATTTCTATAGCACCTTTCATGACCACCGGATGTCTCAAAGCGCCTTTACAGCCAATGAAGTATTTTTTGAAGTGTAGTCACTGTTGTAATAGAAACATAAAACATAGAAACATAGAATCTAGGAGCAGGAGTAGGCCATTCGGCCCGTCGAGCCTGCTCCACCATTCAATACGATCATGGCTGATCATCCAAATCCAATACCCTGTCCCTGCTTTAATCCCCACAGTACACATATCCCACCCTACCCCCGTAACCCCACGTATTTAATTCCCCCTAACATATCCCATCCTATCCCCATAACCCCACATATTTAATCCCCCCCTAACACTAAGGGTCAATTTATCATAGCCAAATCAACCTAACCCGCACATTTTTGGACTGTGGGAGGAAACCGGAGCACCCGGAGGAAACCCACGCAGACACGGGGAGAATGTGCAAACTCCACACAGACAGTCACCCGAGGTCAGATTCGAACCCGGGCCCCTGGCGCTGTGAGGCACCAGTGCTAACCACTATGCCACCGTGTTGCCCATGTGGGAAATGCGGCAGCCAATTTGCGCATAGCAAGCTCCCACAAACAGCAATGTGATAATGACCAGATAATCTGTTTTTGTTACGTTGGTTGAGGGATAAATATTGGCCAGGACACCGGGGATAACTCCCCTGCTCTTCTTCAAAATAGTGCCATGGGATCTTTTACGTCCACCTGAGAGCAGACGGGACCTCGGTTTAACGTCTCATCCGAAAGTCGGCACCTCCGACAGTGCAGCACTCCCTCAATACTGCACTGGCGGGTCAGCCTAGATTTTTGTGCTCAAGCCCCTGGAGTGGGACTTGAACCCACAACCTTCCAACTCAGAGGTGAGTGTGATACCTACTGAGCCACAGCTGACACACGCTCTAATTTAATAAAATATTTGGGAATGGATAAGAAATTGGCTTTAGGGTGCGAAGCAGCTGGTACTTGTGATGGGTGCAATGTTGGGGTGGGGAGGAGGTGCTGAATGGAACAGCTCAGGGATCGGTGTTGGAATCCTTACTATTCCTAATTTACATTAGAACCTTGGATTTAGAAGCTTAATACAAACTGGTCAGATTTGCAGACAATACCAAACTATGAGTGGGGTAGGCGGGAAGAGTTGTATCTGAGAAGGCAGTGGGAGACCTTAAAATAAGTTAGATAAGTTAGTGGACAGTGGCCGATTAAATTTAATACAGATATCTATAAATTATTGCACATGGAATGAAAAATGAACATGTGTACTCTCTAAATTAAGTTCAAATAGCCATGGGTGAAATTGAGATCTAGGAGTGTTAGTCGACCCAAAGCTCAACATGTCCAATCACTGCAAAGCAGCCAATAACAAAGAAAACTGATTGCTGAATAGTATAGGCAAAGCAGTAGGGTGTAGGTCAAAGGAAGTTATGCTTATACATAGATAGTGCTCTACGCAGACCACATCGAGTACCAAGTCCCGTTCTAGTCACTGAGAAAGAAAGACTTTCATTTATATAGCCTTTCATGACCACCGGACAGCAGGCTTGAGGGGCCAAGTGGCCTATTCCTGCTCCTATTTCTTATGTTATGAGATGCAAGGAAGACCTTCGAGTCCTGGAAGTGGTGCAAAGAGTCGCAGCACTGATCCCAATTATCAGAGGGCTCTGTTATAAGGAATGGCTGGAAAACCTTGGGCTTTCAGCCTTGAAGGGAATGAGGGGCAACCTCGGAGATAGTAAATAGCGAAAAGTTGAAAGTCACAACACTACTTCAAATGAAACCATGGCAGCAGGTTCAAACGATTGAAAAGCAAATTTAAGATCGATATCAGGAAATTCCTCAGTGATTGATGTGGAATGGACTTCTGCATGTAACGGTGGAGACAAAACCTTGGATGATGAAATGATAAAGGAGTAGGAAACTGGAAGCACCATCTGGAAAGATAATCTAGGATAGGCCAAATGGCCTTCCTCATCTGTATGCATCATATGATCATGAGAATTTCAATCAACGTAGAAGACAATAAAAGGAGGTTTGGCTCATCAAAGCACTTTGTTTAAATGCTTTAACTCAGTCACAATATCCAAATAAATCTTGCCCTCCCACACATCCCCCAATGTTTTTCCCTTCACTGTCCTACTTGGTAAACCACTGCAAATACATCACTGAATAAAAAGGGGTTTCACTTTCAAATTTAGCTTTCCATTTTTATCCTACTTTTCTGGCTTAGTTTCACTCATACCATTCAATATTTTGTATACCTTAATGAGGTTCTCCACCACATAACTGCTGTCTTTCTGGACTGCAAAACTTATTTTTCTGATGTTTCCCAGCTCATCCCCTTACACTTGGGTTCAGTCTTGTCCTTCTCTACCTTTTTTCAATACATATGTTGTATTTTTATAATATTGTTTTCTGGCATTATGGCTAAAACTGAAAATGTATTCTAAGCATGGTCTGACCAGTGCACTGTAAAAGCTCAGCATAACTCTGTAGGCTTTAATTGCTTTGGCCCATAAGATTAACATTAAAAGCAACATGTCTATTACTCCCAGATCCCTTTCCAAGTCTCCCTCTGCAAATTTAATTCCATCAATGGTATGTTTTTTTTTTTAAAACATTGATCAATGTTAAATTCAATTCTGCTCAATTACATAGAATTTACAGCACAGAAACAGGCCATTTGGCTCAACTGGTCTATGCCGGTGTTTATGCTCCACACGAGCCTCCTCCCACCCTACTTTATCCAACCTTATCAACATATCCTTCTAGGATTTTTTTTGTAAATGTTTAGCTGTATCCTCTATCTCTATTGCTTTCCCTATTTTAGTGTTGCCACCAACTTAGTTAGTTTTAGTGATTTATGTAGATTAACAACACTAGAGGTTAAAAGCAGTGACTCCAGTTAACACACCCTCCGCAGACTTAACATTATATCCCAGTTTCTTTATTAAATTAGCTTCTTGTTCAGTTGCACGTTCTACCCTAAATTTCTATGGCTTTCAGTTTAATTGCGTCTTTCATGTCAAAAGGCTTTCTGAAAGTCCAAATAAACATGAGTGAATACTACTATCTATCTGTAATGTCCTCAAGGAAGTTGAGGTGGTCTGTCAATCAGAATATTCCCCTTCTAAATCCATGTTGACTGTTTATTAAGTTATTGCTATTGCGTAGGCCCTCAGAATGGATTCAATTACTTTATTGATATTAAACTAAAGGTGCTGCAGTTGTTTGGGTCAGATATGATGTCCTTTTTAAAACACAGATACTTTGTTTTCCTGCTTCCAGTCATGTAAACTGTTCTATATTAAATCTGGGAGTTTCCACAATTGTAGCAACACTGCCTGGATTGCTGAAGACAATATTCTATACTCTGCGCACAACCATCTTTTTAAATGGACTCTCTTATTGCAGCAGTGGTATTCGTAGTAGGGCCCGGGGATCACTTTCAGCTCTCTTCCCTCTCACCTGTATCCCTCAGACCTACAGCTCCATGTGTTCCTAGAACTCCATTCTCAGCCCACCAATTCTAGGAAGTTGCTGAAGCCGAATTCAGGGAAGGAAGGCAGGAGATAGTGTGAGTGAACAAGTGTCCAAGAAAAAAAAAGTATAGTTAGTAGTGGATCGACGCACAAGTCAGCGTCTCTTACCAGGGTATCCTGTTGATGTCTTGATATACATCTGTCCATACTGATCTTCTGCCATAGTCTCATATGCTTCATCCTCATCTTCTTCTTCCTCGTTATGGTATGAAGTTGGACTGTCTGTGGTCTGATTACTGCTTCCACCTGGGCTTGTGCGCTCTGCCTGAGCGTAGGTTACCGGCTGCACAAAAGTTGTGGCACCCCAGGATCCAGGATAGGAAACTCTGGGTAACTTCAAAGGAGTTGCACAGTTTAGGTTACTGGCACTCTCACGCTGGCTAGCCTCCAGTGAGCGCTTGGTTGCAAGGGCATGAACGCCAGGCACCGTCAGATCTTGCTCGCAGTGTTCACTCTTTACCCTAGAAAGCAGTGGAATGGGTAAAGCCGGAGACACAACAGTCAGGGCGGCAGGCGGCTGTAGAGGGCAAGGACTCTGCGGCTCGGAGCCAGTGTCTTCGATGGATGTTGTCTGAGAGTCGCAGTGCGGGGAGCTCACTTTGAACATCAGCTCGGTCCCTTTCTCGACGATGCGCTGTATTTGCAGGAAGCCTGCTGTGTACATCACCACCAGCTGCTCGCTGGCTGCCATGGTGAGCTTGCCGGTGTAACAAAAGGAAAGGATCTGCTGAAAGCAGGCAGGCGGCACAGTGGCGGGCAGCTCAAATGCACTTTTGCTGTTGCCACTGAACAAGTCCCGGAAATAGAGGCTGTTGGCAGCCAGCACGGCACGGTGCGCCTTGAAGGCTTGACCTTTGACCACGATGGAGACATCACAAAATAACCCCATTAACCGCTGCTCGTTCAGGCATCCCAGGACATTGTTCCCAAAATTCGGAATCTCGAGATGGAGGATCTGAGCCATGGCGAAGGTGAAGTGCTGGTCCTTGCAAGAGTCACAGTGACAACATCGAAGCACAGCTGCAAATAAAAAGGGGGGATAAAAATCAACAGGTCAGTGCTGGCTCGACTCCACATCTTAAAGACAAGCAACCAGAACCACAAAAAAACTCAAAAATCTTGCACATTTGTTTCCAAACTAAAGCCACTGAAAAATGTGCCAGAACAAATTACCTGTTTTTTTTTTAAAAAGCAAGATCAAATCCCTGCTTTAGCCAGCTCAGTCTGTACAAGTCAAGTCCCTGTACTGCTGTGCACTGAATGTAAATGAACAGGAGGGACAGCGATTAACATTCAGGCTACACACTTGAATGAATGGAGCTTTTGACTGACGGCCCAAAATGCCCACCAGATTAGAAACGAGACTTCCAAACACAGTACTGTGATCTTGTTGCTAAAGTGAAGTTTTGCATTGGTACAAGCTGTAGTTTGATGACTCACTGCAAAGATGGCAGTAAGCACTGTATGCTTTGTCTCACCGTTTAGCAATGCCTGGGAAACGGAGATTGTTTTGAATTATGTATGTACCCAAGAGCTCCCACTGCAGTTTAGTCAATAGAGCCATTCACAATGCTAAAACATTTCAATCATTCCAAGTATTCGGCCCGGTTGGAACTACAGGTTGTTACATTAAATGCTTTTAAAACTTACAGCCGTTACAGTAGCTGATGAACCCACACATCAACGAGGATTAATGCCAATACTGAGCCTTTTCTGTATTAATGCAGATACAGTATGTGGCCTGACTAAATATTCCAATACACGCAAGTCTACAGCAGTCATGTGTCATGTTAGACAGCAAGCTCTGTGCAGGAAATGTGCCAATAATTCAAACTATTCAGTGACTATGCAGTACTGTAACGGTAATGAAATCATTTAGACTTTGTTTTAAAGCTGAGAAAGCAGCACTGGAATTTAGGGATTAGAAATATTAACTTTACTTTTAAATAAATGAGTCATAGAATTTTACAGCAGAGGGAGGCCATTCGGCCATCGTGCCTGTACTTTGAGAGAGCTATCCAATTAGCCCTACTCTCCTGCTCTTCCCCTGTAGCCCTGCAATTCTTTTCCTTTTCAAGTATATATCCAAGTTACTATTGAATCTGCTTCCACCACCTTTTCAGGCAGTGCATTCCAGATCATAAGTCGCTGTGTTAAAAAAAATTCAGCATCTCCCCTTAAGATAATTTACCAATTATCTTAAATCTGTGTTCTCTGGTTACCGAGCAGTGGAAACAGTTTCTCCTTATTTACTCTATCAAAACCTGTCAGAATTTTGAACACCTCTGTTGAGTCCTAACTTGCACCAAGTCCCATTAACCCATCACCAATATTCCCTGTAATTTATTTGGTGCCGTGCGGCCCATTCAAAATACTATGCATGCGCGGTTTTTGCATTGATAAACCGGAAGCCGGCTGCACAGGATCACAGCTTACAGGGAACATTGCCTATCACCCCTGTGCTCGCTGACCTACATTGGTTCCCGGTTAAGCAACGCCTCGATTTTAAAATTCTCATCCTTGTTTTCAAATCAGTCCATGGTCTCGTCCCTCCCTATCGCTGTAACCTCCTCCAGCCCCACAACACTCCAGAGATATCTGCACTCCTCTAATTCTGGCCTCTTGAGCTTCCCCGATTTCAATCGCTTCACCTTCAGCTGCCTGGACCCCAAGCTCTGGAATTCCCTGCCTAAACCTCTCCGCCTCTCTCTCTTCCTTTAAGGCGCTCCTTAAAGCCTACCTCTTTGACCAAGCTTTTGGTCATCTGCCCCAGTATCTCCTTATATGGCTCGGTGTCAAATTTTGTTTTACAACACGCCTGTGAAGCACTTTGGGATGTTTTATTACATTAAAGGTGCTAAATAAATACAAATTGTTGCTGTTGTTGAAATTCCTCTCAACTTTCCTATTAAAACAACAAATAAGTTTAAAGCATCAACACTGCATTAATCTGCACATATTAACACATCCCAAAACAGAAATGGATGCAAAAACAGCGATTAGCATTGTAACCTTATAACAATGTGCACAGTGAAGGAGGACTCTCAGCAACTTGTTCACTAACATTAAGTTGGGGTGAAATATTGTGGATTTAATTGTAACACTGGAGGGAGAGGAATTGAGCAATCATGAAACACAAACAGCCCAGAGTGTGAATTCAGTGTTCTACAGTTGCAAGAACCTGGGAAAAAATGATTTTGAACAGGAAAGAAAGAAAGACAGACTTGCATTTATATAGCGCCTTTCACAACCTCAGGCCATCCCAAACCACTTTACAGCCAATGAAGTACTTTTGAAGTGTAATCACTGTTGTAATGTAGGAAACGAAGCAGCTAATTTGTGCACAGCAAGGTTCCACAAACAGCAATGAAATAAATGACCAGGTCATTGTTTTAGTGAAGTTGCTTGAGGGACACCAGGAGAACTCCCCTGCTCCTCTTCAAATAGTGCCGTGGGATCTTTTACTTGCACCTGAGAGAGCAGATGGGGGTCTCGGTTTAACGTCTCATCCGAAAGACTGCACCTCCGACAGTGCAGCACTCCCTCAGTACTGCACTGAAGTATCAGTCTAGATTTTTGTGCTCAAGTCTCTGGAGTGGGACTTGAACCCACAACCTTCTGACTCAGAGGCGAGAGTGTTACCAACTGAGCCACGTATGACACACTAATTAAAACAAAAACAAATATGCAAGCAGGAATATGTCTCCAAATAAGGAAACTAAGAGATGCTGTGAGCAAGAAGCAAGAATTGGCGATGCACTGAAGACCCTCACTGGGAAGAACAGAAATGACTATGTAGGAACATTCCAACTGCTGGAGGCTCTTCCACACATGGACAATCGCAAGCAGTGCTGCCGGGTTGGAGGGGTTGTATCACAGACACCAGGGAGGCGACGGACATCCAAGAGTAGCTTTCCAAAGCTCACCACTAAGGTTCCATTTTGAGAAGATCAGTAGACTAGGATCACATTGTTCTTGCAGACACTGCAGTCATAAAGGAATATGCCAAGTAACAGTATTTTAACTGTTTTGTACTTTTATCATTAAAATCTTGAATTAAATCAAGAACATTTCTTCAGGTGCTTTGATCTCCAACATTAAGTGGCGGAGCTTTCAATGCTTGGCAGCAGGTGGTATGATCTAGTAATCAGCCAAATGATATGCAGACACCCATTCAGAGAGGTCAAATAATGGGGTGGCCTCCTTTTTCCATTAGTTTACTTACACATTAAATTGCTTTCCCTTCCATTATCCAAAGGAGTGATCGAACAAGCCATTTCCACACATCTGTGCCCTGTAACCCACTGCTAAGTGGTGTGTAAAAGCAGCCCAGGAAGACTCAACCTTATGGTTTTCTTCCACTTTCAGGAGGGAAGTACAGGCCTCTCCTCGGTTCTTCGCCAGCAAACTTACAAAAGGTAAAGAACTCAGATTCTGGGGAATTGAGCTTGGAAACCAGCATTCTCTATGCTGGTACAATGCATGTATACAACCACCGCTCAGTTGTTAAGAAATAAATTGTGCCTCCCCCAAAGCATCAAACATAATTTGCTGTAGGAAACCCAGAATAGTAGCGCTATAAAAAACCAAGAGTAATTTTTAATTCTTCGTTAGATTTGTATGGGCGCGGAGAAAAAATTTACATGACTAAAAATGGGTTGAACTGAAAACCCAAACTATTTCACTAAGGAACTTTGGGATTGGGTAGGAGAGAAATTAATACACAAGCATTGCACTCAGGTCACAAGACAAAAATTAGCCCAATGATGGAGGGTCTAAAGGGTGCCTTGTTCAGCTAAAACAAATATCATGCTGTTCAGATCTTACTAAAGGTTTTACAATTATGATTCTGTAATGGTCCATAAAACAGAGCAGTACAATAGTTTTCCAGATCCTAATTAAGTTTACCTTTTCATTAATGTTAGCTTCTTTTACTTCCAAATAGCCAACTCTTTTTAACCTAGAACAAGTTGAGGCCACCTGATCTTCATGCAGTAACAAAACAGATCTGTATTATATTATAGTTAATTTTTAATTGGATGGAAACCAGTGATACTTGTCAACATGAATAATCAAGAGATGAAAATAACAAGGCCACATGACAAAGCTTCAAATTTAGCCTCAATAAAACCAAATCTGTGAAGCATTTCCAGTTAGTTATTTTGGACTAATTTCTTAATGATTTCTGCCTCTACCACACAAGAATCCAGTACAGAAAGAAAATTAATGTCTTTACGCAATTTTAATAAGCACTGCAAAGAAAAAAATTGCCTGCTTTCAGTACAACTGAATGAAAAATTCGGCATCCTGAATATTTCTTGCAGGAAAATTATCGTACTGTAGGATCATAATCGCACACTTGACAGCGACCAAAGCCATCTATCGCAGTTTCGCTTAAAGGCTAATGAACTCACCTTCCCCTGCTCTTCTGTCACATTCTCCCCTCCTCCTCCCCACAACCCCAAACCAAAACAGCCTCTGCCCATGTACTGTCTGGTATTCATTCCACCAGTGTGCTATGAACTTTTGCAACAAAAAAATCCCACCACTGCTTGCTCATCAATAAAAAAAAAATCAATGCTTTCTTAACCTAATTCAGTACATCTTGCATGACTCATGAGACTGGTTTCCTAAAGTTAGCTTGAAAATGAGTCAATACCATAAAAAGTCAATTAGTGACTAGCTTCAGTGAATCAGGTTCTGTCACTTTCATTGCTTCATTACCATTTATGGTGGCACAGCTTGGTATTTTATACGCAAATCAGTCCCTGAGTCAGCATTACTCGACATGAGAACATCAGGACAGAGTGCCCATTTATTCTGCATTGAATGTTGTGAAAACAGAGTTTAGCTGGGACATGTGCCATGTACTCATTTCCCCCTTTGTGCTCCATTGCAGATTACTTTTTTTCTGCCAGTTTGCAGATTTACGACTGAAGACATGTTACAAATACCATTTCCCCTTCAATGCCTTTTCTTTTCTCAAACTATGCAGTGGTCAGCAATGCTGGGAACAAGACTCACATGAGCTGGCTGAACCAAGGTTCAGTTCTAATCTACAGTACAAGCATCACCAAGTAGAACACAAAACAGCCCAAAAAAAACACTTCAGTACGCTGAATTAACAAAAATTACAAGCTTTCCAGCTGTGCTAATTATATTCATTATACGGATGCAGAAATTTATAATCATGGCGTTAATGATTAGTAACTTATGATTAGTAGGCTTAAATTATACAAGTCACTATTTTATAAAAGCCGTCATGCACTAGAGTTGATGCCATTCCATTGTTGTGTCTGCTTCACACAGATGGAACTTGCCAGGGCTCCATGAAGTAGCTGTGTAAATGAAAAGAAACTGGGGAAGGGGTGAAGAATTCACCCCATTGTTTGAACTCTATGGGTCAGTATCGATCAGTGATTGTACTTGGGCAGAGGTCCATTCTACTCAAGCTGTGGAGGAGCCAGAGCTTCTTCCAGTTGAACAATCGTGAAGACCAAAACATAGAATATATTTCCTAGACAAAAGGACCAGCCAAGCTACAATGTTTTTTCTCTGTCCCTTAATTAAGGCTGTAGTTACAGCACTGTGTGGGGCTCTGGACACTCCATGGAGGAAGGATATAAAAATCAATGGGAAAGGTGCAGCATAGATCCAGTAAGAGGTTACCAGGGATGAGGAGTCACAGTTATGAACCTTGTGAAGAAAGAGACTTGAGTTTTTTCACTAACGTTGAAAAGGTTAAAGGATAGCCTGAGAGGGGGGTCTTCAAGATTATAAAGGATTATGATGGGGCTAACTAGTGTTAGATCGTTTTCATTAGATGACGAGATGGTAGAGAGAAGGCATAAATCTAATATGAATTAAAGGGGAGGTATCATGTTTTGGATTTCTTTGCCACTTTCCCACAGAAAGGTTTTGGAAAAAAAATTATTTCAATTGAGTTTTTAAAAGAAAAGTGTATTCACAAGTTTAGAAAAAAAGGTCCAGGACAAAAGGTGGAAAATATGCTAATGGAAGTCATTTTCCCTCCCAAAAAGTGTAAACAATAAGCAATTCATTAGCTTGTCTTAGTAACTGAAAAAAACCACCTCACACCCATTGTGCTGGGAAGTCCCCAGTCCCACCTATCAATGAACAGAGGATGATTTTTTTAAAAATCCAGAAAGAGAGACATGGGCAGTCAGCCAGATCCAGCAAATGATGCAAAGTGAATCAGGCTTTTAACAGAAACAACCCACTGATGTGAGGAAGCATGTTGATTTTTTTGGATTATTACACAAAAACAAGTAGTACTCATTCAATGAAGCAAGTCCAATCATCACGGTCGCTCTGTACGTTCACCTATATGAAATAACGCAACTTAAACTATTTACCTCACCTCACCAGGCAGTCTCTTAATTTTGCCTTTGAAAAGATTAGAGGCGCCCGCAGGGGCAAACATGAAAGGCTCGAATATCGGTTCCGATCACAGAAGTTCTATTATTATACCCATGGATTATGCTATTGTATAGTTAGATATCAGGCAGTGCAGATGCTCAGACCGGTTATAGGAGTGAACCGCACCGCAGTACCCGACAGAATATCTACGGCAAGACCCTAGCTTGTAGAAGGCGGCTACAAAAAATAATTCTTTACACAGAGGATGGTTGAAATGCAGAATCCTCCATCAGGAAACATTGTTGAAGCAGAGTTCAGAAGTACTTTCAAAAGGGAATTAGATAGATGCTTCAAATAGAGGAATATTAAAGAGTCCAGGGAATGACCAGGTGAGTGGGATTAGACTAGCTAATGTGGAGAAAAATATCAGTGTTTCTGTGCTGGAACATTCAGATTCCATTACTGCTTGCCATCTGTTCCTTCTCTGTGAAGCGCCTTAGGATGTTTTACTACACTAAAGGGACTATTTATTGTAGTGGTTGTTGTTACACGATGTTACAGCTTTGGAAGAGGGTTTTTACTGTGAAAGTACAAAACTGTGCAGAATTCCATGCAAATATGGTCTCAAAGCTCTACTTTGCCAAAGGCTTAAAACACACGCAGCGAGAACTTGCCTAACCATAAATTAGCAAAATGGCTGTTGATAATCTCATGACTGAACATTGTTAACAGGTATGCCACATTGAAGTGTTCGAATCCACTGTTCTTTCACTGCTGGGGCCTGGGTTGAATCCAGCTCAGAGAAGAAATGCTCCTCTCTCCGATAGTTCTCAATGAGCAGTTTCAACATATTTCCCAATGGGTGCCATTCCAAAGCACTAAACTGACAACAATTCAGTACAAAATGGACCCTCTGACAGAAGGAATGGCAAGTATGGGAAATGCAATGACCCAATGTTACCGCACTCGAGGCTGGGATGGAGGCAAATGTTTCATTCCACAGCACAGAATTCACCCAGTGTCCAATTCTACTTATTTAAAAAATATAATTCCAAAATAAAATGTAATGCCCAAGAGTTTTCATCTGTTTTTACTGCACAAGTTTAAGATCCGGATGAGAAATGCTTATAAGTTAGGTGGGTATAAGAACGTTAACAGAATTGTGGAGAAACTTCCAACCATTACAACCATTGCACTGAACATGCTTAATGGGATCATTAATGAGTCAGAAACTGTTGCTGGATAATTTACTTCCAGTTGTCACAAGGCTGTAACGGTTTGAAGTAACACAAGAGTACATTTGTAAATATGCCAATGCTTGCTTAAAGCTGGTTGTATCTCCCCACGAGCTTAGTTTCCCCAACAGACAATCCAACTAAAATGGTTTGTCAGCTGAAAAAATTGTTCCTTGGTCATTTTTTTTTGTGATAAGCACGAGCCAAAAGAAAAAACCTGCACAATTACAGATTTGGTCAAAATCTGCAACAACTGTAATTTATAGATTCTGCAAAACTGCCCTTCAGAAAAGGTAATACTTTTCCCAAGGGTGCTAGGCATGACCAGATTATTTTCTTTAAAAAAGTTCACTCAAAGCCATAAGGAGCTCAGGGGTAAAAACAAATGTCATTGGTGCAATAACAATGATCCTCCTTAGAAGCACGAGGAGTTTCATTCTGTTGCACTTCCAAAGCCCTGTCATGAAGCAGCACTGTAATAGAATTCTCAATTGAAATATACTAGTTGGTCTCAATTTTCTTTAAAATATATACCTCATATATTACTAATAGATCTCCAGTGACATTGCTCAGTGAGACACAGAATTTGCTGTTTTATTTTAGCAACAGGGGTGTTTAATCAATGTTGGGCATAACACTGATTTACAGGTGCTGAATAAGTTAAATTCCATTTTTATTAAATCGTATTCGAAGATTTTTTTTTATTTTTTTTTAAACAGTGTTTTGGGGATCGAATTTCACAAATCAGTCCATTATTCTGTGAAAATTGGAAATGCCTTTATTTTTTATATGTATTCCATCATTTATGTATTTAACTTTTATCCTGTAGCATTTTTAAAGCTGACAATACACAGCAAGAGGGTTTGCAGGATATACTAAATGAAGGTAGAGATTTGGTATTTAGCAGTATGGGGGGGTGGGTGAAGAGGGAATGGGATTTAGCTGCACCAGTGGGCAGTCCTGCACTTTGGTAGCACTGGAGAATAATGCAGCAACCCCGAGGTTCAGCACAACTGGGCACTGAACGTGAGGTTTGACGCACTGGTAGATTCCTGGTGTATGTCAGCATTGAGCAGAGAAGCAGGGCACTGCCCGGGGGGTGGGGAGTTGTGAATCCCATGTCTGCTGGGGGGGGGGGGGGGGGGGGGGGGAGTTGTGAATCCCATGTCTGCCAGCACTGCTTTGGTGATTTTCTAAAGAGATCTCCATAAACACTCAATTTGAATTTTCATCGACTGTGTTTTGTTGAAAGTTGGTCATTAGAATATTTATATTTTCCTATAGCTGAGGGGGAGAAAGACACACCAATGCTCGTCCAGGAGCCAATCACAAAACAACAAATTCAGGTTTGGCTTAACTGGGCGGTGGTGCACGGAAAAATATTCCATCAGTACAGCTGACTGAATGGTATCGATATATCCTGGGAAATTAGATACAACACACGCTCAGAACAACAACCCAAATTCAGCTCACAGCACCACAGACCTGGGCAAAAATATCAAGTCCAAGCCCAGGCTTTTCAGAGAGGTTAAGGCCTTCAAGTAAAAACTTTAATGAAGACAGTAACTCATCGTAAAAGGATAGTTCAATGGATAATGTAATCATTGTCAAATATGTCATTTATTTAAATCCTTATTTTGGACATTAGAAATTTCATTTGCTGAGAAAAGATAGAGAGTGAAAAGTTTTCAGACTAAAATTTTTCAAAAGCATTTTCAGTAATTTGTTGGGAAAAGATAATGCAACACTATCAGTGGTCAGATTATAAAGGAGCAACTATAAAGATTTATCAAGATGATTTCCATTATAAAGGTGGACATATGAATTTACAATAGAAGTTGACACAAACGTGCGACAAAAAGTGACAAAAAAAGTTGCATTTCTATAGCGCCTTTCATGACCACCGGATGTCTCAAAGTGCTTTACAGCCAATGAAGTACATTTGAAGTGCAGTCACTGTTGTAATGCAGGAAACACGGCAGCCAATTTGCACACAGCAAGGCCCCACAAACAGCAATGTGATAATGACCAGATAATCTGTTTTTTTGTTATGTTGATTGAGGAATAAATATTGGCCAGGGCACAGGGGAGAACTCTCCTGCTCTTCTTCGAAATAGTGCCATGGGATCTTTTACGTCCACCTGAGAGCGCAGACGGGGCCTCGGTTTAACGTCTCATCCGAAAGACAGCACCTCCGACAGTGCAGCGCTCCCTCAGCACTGCACTGGAGTGTCAGCCTAGATTTGTGCGCTCAAGTGTCTGGAGTGGGAATTGAACCCACAACCTTCTGACTCAGGAGAGGGTGCCGCCCACTGAGCCAACAGCAAGTAATATTTTAGAGACAGGAAGTGCACGTAGAAGCAGGATTTTTAATAAAATATTAGTCAATGCCTCGTGGCATCGCACGAGTGAAAAACAGGGAGTTCGGAGTATAACTAGAGGAGTTTAGCCCAAACAGAGGTGCTATAGCGCTACCACTGGCTGGAGGGTGCAACTGCAGTAAGACAAGTTTACCTAGAAAGTTTCCATTAGAAATGTGGAGATAGGAATTTTATAATGGAAAAAGTTGACACAAGAAATGCACAGACACACAAGATTTTTAAAATAATATAGATGCTATATATATTTCCTGTGATTCCACAATTTGTGAAAAGATAGTTTATCCCGCTCCATGTCACTGTCAATTATGTCATTCCAGGTTAGTCAAGACCAATAACAGGAGATTTTTCAGTCATCCTGTTTCCACAGACTAATCTTGGGGTTGAAATTTAATGAGCAGCAGTTACCCTGGAAAGGTCATGTCAATTACCAGGGACAAATCAACCATTATCAAATAAACTGAAATCTACCAAATCCCCACACCTGCCTTTACTAGAATTGGTCCAGAGTCCTGTCAAACAGTAATCCGGTCAGTCACATGGTTACCAGCAACCAGTGAAAATGGCTAAAAACTGGCATGTAATTACTACTAACCAGTGAGATTGCTACAAAGTTGCCAACATTTGATGATCACCATTGCCCACTAAGATTCCAAAAAAAGACACTAATTGGAAAGATCACATGATTCCCATTGGGACCCAGCATGATTTTTTTATATTATAGATAATGGCCTGGAGCTTCCACTCGGTTGCACTGGTTTTTTCGGCGCAATTCGCCCGAAATCGGCCAAACCAGTGCGAAAGATCACGGAACCTTAAGCACAAATTACGTTCAGCGCAACCCGCATTTCCGCGATGTTTTGCGCTCGTTTAAAAAAAATTGTATTAGAAGCC
This sequence comes from Squalus acanthias, assembly GCA_030390025.1. NCBI lineage: Eukaryota > Metazoa > Chordata > Chondrichthyes > Squaliformes > Squalidae > Squalus > Squalus acanthias. The sequence continues at coordinate 92,686,019 of CM059438.1, forward strand.
AGCCTAAACGCACAAAACTGGCCACGCCCTCAGTTCAAATTAGTCACCATTGTAAGTTTCCGCCAACTGCGCTCGTTTGCGGGCCTTCAAGACTAAAACAAATTAAGCTTTTTTTAAAAAAGGTGCAAGGACACCAATAGGTACATTTTACATACTTTTGAATATATATTTTTTTTAAGTTTACTAAGAAACTGACTACTGTACACCAATATAACTAGCAAATAGTTCTGTTTGGCTTTTCTAAAGTCATTTCCAGTTATTTAAAATCGGTTTACTCACAGGTGGTTGACTAGACACTGATTAAAATGCGATAAACCCATTTTCAGCTGGATTAATCAAACTGCACCAAGTTACCACTCTTAAATATATCAAGGATTACTTTTTAAAGCAAAATCTTTTTTAAAAAAAAGTTACCTTCTAAAATGCTGCCCGAATGTGCTGGTTCATGGCAGATTTTACATTCAACGATATGCAAAAACGATGAGGAAGTGGCAACACTAGAGAGGGAAAAAAAGCACTTCTGAAACTAGTACAATTTTGGGCGCAATTCGTGCCCGGATTGCCGATTGCGCCCAAAGCAGAAACTCTACCCCAATATGTTCTACATCCAGACGAGAGAGACACTATAAAAAAGCCTAGCTGTATGATGCAGCCTTCTATTGAATCATCCAGAAGCTGGAATCTGACACGACTCATTTCTAGGAAGAGGAAAAGTAGATGCCAAAAGGCACAAACCACCTAGTGTGCTTCTGTTTTTCATTCTTGACGATTCACACGACGTTGAAGCTTCATTGAGGGCAGCATATTTTTCACCAGCATTGTCAGTCGGTCCTCTTCTCTCTCCCTGCATCTTTACCTTGAAACCTTTGCTTCTCACTATCCCTCTCACAACAACAGCCCCCCCCTACCCAGCAAAGCACATTAATGAATCGTGGTTTTAGATACCAACACAAAAATACAAGCATGGTGCAATCAAAATGAACACTAAAAAACAAGTCTTGGCAGCACCGATAGCAGGTGAAGACAGTTCTATAAAAGTATCCCACTAATAAGTCATCACTAAGCAGAATACAAATAGCCAAAATGCGCTAAGTACTCCGTACACTTCAGTTCTGGTCATCTTGTGTTACAGGCTATCTGCTAAGCCTCAGTTCACACCTCTGTTACACTTACCTGGGCCGTGTAAGTAAGCTGTAATACCATCACTTCACTACAGCACAAACACTGGCCAGAAACAGATGCATAGCACCTTAAGGCAGCCCATGCAGGCACCATGACTTTGAGCTTCAAAAGACATTTGAATGGCTAGAGTGCAGAGCAAAAGTAACCTGGTCGCACGCATTAAATTTGACTATAAAGATGTACAGGGCTGAGTGCTCTGGTAACTAATTTTACAGCAGTATCAATGTGCATCTCAACATGCACTGATTGTGGTCAATGGTTGGCTCCTGCTGTCAGATTCAATACTCTACTAATGGAAATGCCTATTCAGTGGGTCTCTTTAAAAGCTCTGCAGCCAAAGCAGAATGCAATTCAGCCATTTTCACGCTGAATTTGCACCACCACAGACACAAATCTGGCATGAAAAATCATAGGATGACAACAGGATTAACTGTCATTTTGGTCATCAGTGTGCTGACATTCTTTGATGAGGTCTGTGCTCCGACCACCCTGCCCCAGCAACGTGCCTTAGCCCCAAACTCACAAGGGCGCAATTCTGCTTTTTCCATTTCCTATACCAGCTATCCTGTGCCCTCTTTGTGCACTAGTGTCAATCTGGACAGCATTTGGGACCCATGCCCACTTGCAATTAATCAAGATTGGTCTTGCTCATTTAGGTAGGGTCCTTAAACAACAGTTAATGTAGACCACAGTCCCATCAGTCCGAGCTGGAATCTAAACACAGGTGCCAGAGGTGAAAGGACCTTGTGATAACTGATGCTGCATTTTGGATTATAACGTTCAACTAACCAGGTACAAACACTGCAACCAACACAAGCTCCGTTATCTATTTTGTGTGCCGGCGTTGTTAAGTATGTTACAAAATGTGCTCCTGGCAAAAAAAAATTTTTTTTTTTTTTTTTTTTTTACTGTTTCACACATACAGTGTGATAATTAAATTAAGTGAAAACTCGCTTCTACTAAAATAATTTAGATTGCAATGATTTGACAGTACTGTTACAAAACATCTCAAATGAGGGGAGGAGGGAAAAATGAACCAAGTTACTCTATTGATATTCAGTTACTGTAATATTTGGGAGTCTAATCGACAATGAAAGCATCACATTTTGATCAATGTTCCAGTCAAGGAGCTTCTCCAGAAACCAGATAAAACAAACATTCCTAGTAACAAGTGCAAAAATATTTATGTCTGCTGCAAGGCGTCAATGAGATTTAACCGTACTGTGTTGTTTGCAGCAGGAAACCCAATGGTGCAAGAGAGAAAAAGTTTCCACATTCAGGCATTCTGCAAACCAACAATTCCAACACACACGGTGAAACACTCAACCACAAAACCAGAATTTCCTTTAACATTTATTGCAACATCAAAAGATTTTTTATGTACTGTAAATCCTGCTGATTCAGAAAAGAAAAATGACCGTCATTCATGAAGCACAAAGAGACTGTAAATTAAGAGTACGGTATTAAACAGGCACATTTCGATTTGCTCAGCACACGGTCACATTTGGATGGTTTTGAGCCAAGGATGAAATTAAGCTCGATAATCCTTCTCTGCTTCTAAGTGCTCCATATTTCTTACCAGGGAAAGGCCTGATTCAGTGGGTGAGACTGTTAAATTTCACTGGCTGTCAGATTAATATTTCTAACATGTGACAGTCAAATACAATAACTCTCACATGTGAATCAATTAATGATCAGCAGCAGTACAAAATGATCCTGAATTCATTTAAAGATGTGTGCTAGGTTCTATCAAGAGCTACAAACACACACACACAAACAATTTAGCACCTGGGTTCCAATCCAGCGCAGACTGATGGGGTGAAAATTTCCTGTGCCTGCAGAGATTCTACACAAAATTAATTTGGTTAAAGGTTGTGGCCCACAACACAAAACCGGCAGCTTCACTCAGAGAAAATGGTCTCAGCCCACTGTAGATGTTTTGTTTCCAACCAGAAGATAAGGATTTCATCACAAATATTTCACTGTTCACCCCCCCCAGTGTCCACTATACCCGAGGCCTGAAGTTCCACCCATTAAGATTTGTGGAAAGACTGCCATAACTCAGTCACCAAATGAGAGGAGTTGCAGAGCTCGCCCCACTCATTACTTCAGATGTGGAGAGAATCCAGCTGTGATGTGTGCTTTGTGAACTACCAAAGCTGATATGGCATTGCAAAAAGAGGAATAAGCAGTGCCCAGAATTTATGGAAACAGTACATATGCAAATCAGCCTTTATTAAAATTCCATTGACATGAACTGCCCGCCCTGCCAGGTTGGCTCACCAGCCAATGTCTCTGCCCACCTACACATCAAGCCACAGGAACCAAGAGCAAATTAACTTGACCTTAAACACACATTGACTCCAATACCTACACAGCAACACAAAGTAGTCGCCTGCAATCAGAATACACAATAGCTTCATAAAACATGTACATTAGTATAACATTCAGGAAAATCAATTTTTTTTTTTTTAAAAAGGGGCATTAAAAGCATTTGCCCTTCCTCTGATGAAAACGCTGCCTTAGCGTAGAACTCAGCCCTACAGACAAAGGTGGTCATAGATTCAGTGCCTGGTCTATGCTGAATCAGTGGATCGAGCTGGATCAGCAACAGAGGCACTGCAATTGTTCTCTTGGCTTGAGTTACATGGGTGGGCAGGGGGAAGAATGAGAAGGAAAAATAAAAACAGCCTGCCCCTAAAGGCGACCCAGTGATAACTGGTGCAAAGAAAGGAGTGTGTTCATTCCCACATATGCAAGACAAGGACATAACTGAGCTCTGCTGAGACACCCCACGACCAAATAGCCTGCTGACAACTATTTAGCTTCTCGCATCATTTGGCCAAGGTATTTGTGGACAAATGTGAGAAGTCGCACAACACCAGGTTATAGTCCAACAGCTTTATTTGAAATCACAAGCTTCGGAGCGCTGACCTGACGAAGGAGCAGCGCTCCGAAAGCTTGTGATTTCAAATAAAGCTGTTGGACTATAACCTGCTGTTGTGCAACTTCTCACATTTGTCCACCCCAGTCCAACACCAGCATCTCCACATCAAGGTATTTGTGGGCAGCCAACAATACACCAATGAGAGTCCGTGTCTTCAGGGTTGGAAACTATTTTTTTTTAAACCAAGAGGGGAGATTTTCCTGGATCTGCACCAAAGATTGCCTGGGCACAGCAAAAATCAGAGCGCATGGCTATAATGGAACCTACGAGTCAATGCAGGAAAATCAGGCAGGTTCCTTTACAGGCAGGCTTGCCCAATTTTCTGCATCCTGGAGCAGAGCAGGAAAATCTACCCCGACATCTTCAGAATACATCGGTTGATTAGTGACAGACAAAAATGCTTTTAACTTCGACCAACCAGCAGATGCATACCTCTGTCATTTAGGATTTATCTAGCCTAATTTCAATAAACGATTTTCCATAATCCATTGCTCATGTATCCTCCATTATACATGCATACAGTACCTAAAACTATCCATTTCACAGCACCACACTAAAATGAGATCTCAATTTTTTTTTTAAAAACAGCCTTCAAGTGACAGTGGATTTATCAGTTTGACAGGAGAGTGATCATTTCAACACTCCAACCTCCAGTAATGCTGTACATTACAAATTTTTTATTTTACCCAGACTGAACTATGGAAATTTCTGCAAGAGATCTGGAGCAATGCCAACTTTATTATGCCAGGCAAGTCATATAGAACTCCACACCAGACTAAAGTGGAGGGGAAGGGGGCAATCAAAGCAGGTACATTCGACAGTAGGTGCAGGCAAATTATGAACACCGTGGTAATACAATGGCAGTGAGTGAAAATTCAAAAGAAAAATAATGCAAAGTTAAAGAAATAATTTAAAATCAGTAAATAAAGATTATGTTTCAATGGGTGGCAGGTTTCTTTCTCCAGCAACTGGAATCCTAAAGGTTGAAAACAGCGTAAACAAACAGGATCCCGAGGAAGGGTCTTTGACATGAAATGTCAACTGACTGACTTCTGTTTCTCAAAAGATTCTGCTGGAGTGACCTGCTCAGTATTTCCAGCTTTTCCTGCTTTTGAATTGTATTAAAATTCAGCTAAAGGCATCTGAAGGATCCAAGTACAGAATAATGTACAGAACATTGTTCCACTGTATCTGTGGGGGCTATTGGTGGAAAAACCATCTGTTAAGTAGGATATACTTTGCAGTTCAGATTCTTCAGCACTTACTCCCAAACAGGTCAGGAGTTTGAGTCTGAACATCACTACATGGAGGTGAATTTTATCAGTACCCGGGGGTGGGGGTAGGCTGCTAGAAGCAGCAAAAGCAGATGATCACTTTAGGAAGGAAAGAGTCACAAAACTTGAACGCTACTTCAATCAAATGTTGCTTTATAAACTCTGATTCTTTGATTTGGAGCAGGGAGAAGAGGTAAAAGGACGTGTGATTTTGCAAGCACTTTGAACAAAGTGGAAAAAGGTTGTAGCAGTTCAGTATCAAAAGGTTGCATCAGTTACTCGGTGACAAAGGATCTTTACATTAAACGGGATGATCTCTTACGGTGCAACGAGCAGGAAGGGACTGAGAGCCAAAATCTGGGGATGCTAAACTGTGTTGCGAGTGAGGAAAAGAGATGAAAGGTCAAGTCCAAGTCCTACAATGGGGCAAGAAATGAAGTCCAGGGCTCCGCAGATAATAGCAGGGAGAGACACGGTCAGGATTTATTCTATAGTGCATCGCTTTCTTACATCAGCCCTCAGCTAATGGAGGGGATAACGAAGGACTGAGGATAGTCAGGAGGCCAGGGGAGGCTGGTCAGAGTTGATGGGACGAGAGGGAGGGTTGGGAATAGAGGCTATTTGCTATAGGCATTGGAAGGGTACATTTGCTATAGGCATTGGAAGGGTACATTTTCTCTGGATTGTTTAATTTTTAATGAGTTTGAGATAAATTTTATTTGTGAGCGAGTGAAAAACGGCCATAGAAATTACAACCTGTAAACAGGCCAGTCAGCCCATGTTGGCATTTCTCCTGCACACAAGCAATCACCCTCTCACGTCCCCATCTTGTTCTCATATCCCTTTAATTCCCCTTTCCCTCAACCACATATCTAACCTATTCTCCAATGTTCACATGGTCTCTCTATTTCAATTACCAACTCCAATAGTGCATTCCACAGCCTCACAATTCTCTAAAAAAAAAGTTTCTCCTGCTCTCGGTCTTAAATCTTGGACATTTGATCTTAATCTATGTTGCCTTGTTCTAGACCATTCAACCACTGGAAACAGTCTGTCCCATCCCCTCAATTTTAAACACCTCTATTCAATCACTCCAAAATCTTCTGTTCCAACAAAGCTGTGTCTGAATTTTTTTTGCTGCAATGTGATTCGGCAGAAATTTTGGAGGGCGCAGAGAGAAAGAATTTGTGCAATATGATTGAATATGAAAACAGATACAGTCTTAACTAATGTGGGAGAAGAAAGTTGACAGAACTTCGCAACAGACACTACAGTTATGATCATGACAGAAAACCTCTTGTACAATAGGAGTGCTCCACTCAGAGACCTGAAACCTCCATGCAGAATCATAGAATCTTACAGCACAGAAGGAGGCCATTCGGCCCATCACGCCTATGCCGGCTCTTTGAAAGTTGTCCAATTTAGCCCACAACCCAGCTTTTTCCCCATAACCCTGCAAATGAGTCCTCTTCACATACATGTCCAACTGCTTTTTAAAAGTTCCTATGGAATCTGATTCCTCCACCCTTTCAGGTAGTGCGTTCGAGCTTAACAACCCTCTGAAGAAATTTCTCCTCATTTCCCCTCTTAGCTCTTTTGCCAATTATTTTAAATCTATGACCTCTAGTTACCGACCCACTTGCCAGAGGAAATAATTTCTCCCTGCTTGCTCTATCAAAATTCCGTATAATTTTGAATACCCCTATTAAGGGAGAATGACGCCATTTATTAATGCCTCTGCTCCTGAAACAAAATTCTCAATATTAAGGAGGTAAGTGGAAGTTGGCAACAGCTCAAGGAACCTGCAAAATTGCACGTCTATGATGCTGGTGGGTTGCTAGTTTTATGCTAGAGTGCCATTGGCAATGGGACAATCGCACACCTACCAATGGCATTATCAGTGTTAAAGTGCCTATAATCCAGCCCAGACTAACGAGGCGAGAGTTACCTTCTCATGCTGCTGTACAGTTCTTAGTCAATTAAATCATTCTGCTTCTCAATGCAGTGTCCAGTGGCCACAAGTCCATAGCAGAGAGCTGCTGCTGAAGTGCCAATTTTACAGTCCGTAAAGACAGCTGCTGTGGGAAATGGAGATGTCAGTGGTGCAGGAGGGGGCCGTCCTCAGAGGTTGGGGTTAAAGCTTTGTTTTTGAGGGGGGGGGGGGGATCAGTGCAGAGTGCGCTTTTTACTGCACTTGGTGCAGGTACTTCCCAGAATAGACAATACTAAGCTTGATGAGGACAAAGAACACAAAATCTCAGGCAGTAAGCTCATAATAAACTGATCAAATTACCTATGCAATGAAATCACAGAGCTGTTTAATACCTTCTGAGAACACTAAATTCTAGTACTTCCAGCTGCCAGTTTACTTTATAAAAGTAGAGCAGGGCTAATGACATGATAAAGCACTGAAAAATTACAAACTCTAATTGCATTCCAGTCTATATTTTAAAAAATCATTTCACGCCGACAGTGAGCCTTATATGCTGCTCAAGCACCAGCCACTCAATTACATTACTGTCTTTTAATTCACTTTATTCTATCCATCATTTATTTGTCCGTTTGGAAGCATTAAAAATTTGCTCGGCAATTTGATAAACTTATTTTTTTTTTTAAATAGCCAAGGCACACAATGGCCATTGGCTAGTTGAGTCTGAAGCAGTGGGGAAAAAAAACCCACATAAAAAAGGGATAATGATGTGGTTATGTTAATTAGATATGCATAAACATCACCCACAGCAACCGTGACCAGTTCCAAAGATTTCCCCTTGTAGAAAGTGAAGCTTGCAAAACAGAAATCTCGTATCACCGCTGGTTTCCTTCAATTGTCCTGTACATTAGGAAAACAAAGAGTTTTATTTATACAGTTCCTCATCACGTCTCAAACATCTCAAAGTTTCACACTAATACAAAAGCAAAATACTGCGGATGATGGAAATCTGAAAAAAACCCAGAAAATGCTGGAAATACTCAGCCGGTCAGGCAGCATCTGTAGAGAGAGAAACAGAGTTAACGGTTCAGGTCGGTGACCCTTCATCAAAACTGGAAAAAGTTGGAGACGCAACAGGTTTTTAAGCAAGTGTAGGGGCAGGGAAAGGGGGGAGGGGAGGAAAGAACAAAAGGGAAGGTCTGTGATAGGGTGGAAGGGAGGAGAGATTAAAAGACAAAAGGGATGATGATGCAAGGCAAAAGGAGATGGTAATGGGACAAGTTAAGAAACAAAAGATGATTCTAGATGAAGTGTAAATGACAGAATCATCAACAGCTGCCATGAGAAAGAGAAAAAAAAATTGGGGCCGAGGTTATGATCTGAAATTGTTGAACTCGATGTTGAGTCCAGAAGGCTGTAAAGTGCCTAATCGAAAGATGAGGTGCTGTTCCTCGAGCTTACGTTGAGCTTCGTTGGAACAGTGTAAGAGGCCGAGGACGCAGAGGTCAGAGTGGGAGTGGAGCGGAGAAGTAAAGTGACAGGAAGCTCGGGGTCACCCTTACGGACTGAACGGAGGTGTTCTGCAAAGTGGTCACCCAACCTGCGTTTGGTCTCCCCAGTGTAGAGAAGACCGCATCGTGAGCAGCGAATACAGTATGCTAAATTGCAAGAAGTACAAGTAAATCGCTGTTTCACCTGGAAGGAGTGTTTAGGGCCCTGGACAGTGGAAAGGGAGGAGTTAAAAGGGCAGGTGTTCCATCTCCTGCGCTTGCACAGGAAGGTGCCGTGAGAAGGGGAAGGGGTGTTGGGGGTGATAGACGAGTGGAACAGGGTGTCGCAGAGGGAGCAGTCCCTTCGGAATGCTGAAAGGAGGGGTGAGGGGAAGATGTGTTTGGTGGTGGGATCACGCTGGAGGGGTGAAAGGTCAAGGAGGGGTGAAAGGTCAAGAACAGGCTGAACAGAGGCCCAACCAGTCCCCTTCCACCACCACCCTCCTTCGCCTGGCTGAACTTGTTCTCCCATTGAACAACTTGTCCTTTGACTCCACTCAATTCCTCCAAATTAAAGGTGTTGCTATGGGAACCCGCATGGGTCCTAGCTATGCCTGCCTTTTCATGGGATATGTGGAACATTCTTTGTTCCAGTCCTACTCCGGTTCCCTCCCTCACCTCTTTTTTCAGTGCATTGATGACCATCGGTGCCGTTTCCTACGCTCGCCGGAACTAGAAAATTTCACTCACTTTGCTTCGAATTTCCACCCTTCCCTCACCTTCACATGGTCCATCTCTGACTCTTCCCTTCCCTAACTTCTCTGTCTCCATCTCTGGGGATAGGTTATTGACAAACATACACTATTAAGCCCACTGACTCCCACAGCTACCTGGATTACACTTCCTCTCACCCAGATTCATAAGAAATAAGAGCAGGAGTAGGCCATACGGCCCCTCGAGTCTGTTCCGCCATTCAATAAGATCATGGCTAATCATCAACCTGTAAGGACTCTATTCCATTCTCCCAGTTTCTCTGACTCCACCGCATCAACTCTGACGATGCCATCTTCCATACTACTGCTTCTGATATGTCTTCCGTTTTCCTCAACCGAAGATTCCCCTCTACCAGGTTGACACGGCCCTTGACCATGTCCGTTCTATTTCCCGCACTTCTGCTCTCGCCCCTTCCCCTCCCTCCCGGAACCACGATAGGGTTCCCCTTGTCCACACCTTTCACCCCACCAGCTTCCACATTCAACAGATCATCCTCCGCCATCTCCAGCATGATCTCACCACCAAACACATCTTCCCCTCACCTCCCCTTTCAGCATTCCGAAGGGACCGCTCCCTCCGCGACACCCTGGTCCACTTGTCTATCATCCCCAACAGCCCTTCCCCTTCCCACAGCACCTTCCTGTGCAAGCGCAGATGCAACACCTTCCCTTTTAACTCCTCCCTTTTTACTGTCCAGGGCCCCAAACACTCCTTCCAGGTGAAACAGCGATTTACTTGTACTTCTTGCAATTTAGTATACTGTATTTGCTGCTCACGATGCGGTCTCCTCTACATTGGGGAGACCAAATGCAGATAGGGTGACCGCTTTGCGGAACACCTCCGTTCAGTCCGTAAGGGTGACCCCGAGCTTCCGATCGACTGTCCTTTTAATTCTCCGCTCCACTCCCACTCTGACCTCTGCGTCCTCAGCCTCTTACACTGTTCCAACGAAGCTCAACGTAAGCTCGAGGAACAGCACCTCATCTTTCGATTAGGCACTTTACAGCCTTCTGGACTCAATATCGAGTTCAACAATTTTAGATCATAACCTCGGCCCCAATTTTTTTTTTCTCACATGGCAGCTGTCTCTCATTCTGCCATTGTCATTTACACTTCATCTAGTCATCTTTTGTTTCTTAACTTGTCCCATTACCATTTCCTTTTGCCTTGCACCATCACCCCTTTTGTCTTTTAATCTCTCCTGCCTTCCATCCTATCACAGACCTTCCCTTTTGTTCTTTCCTCCCCTCCCACCTTTCCCTGCCCCTACACTTGCTTAAAAACCTGTTACATTTCCAACTTTTTCCAGTTCTGACGAAGGGTCATTGACCTGAAACGTTAACTCTGTTTCTCCCTCTACAGATGCTGCCTGACCTGCTGAGTATTTCCAGCATTTTCTGTTTTTATTTCAAAAAGTTTCACAATGTATTCACTTAAAGTATAGCGACTGTCATGTAGCAGTCATTTTGTACACAAGATCCCACAAACAGTGGCAAGATGAATGCTATTTTTGCAATTGGGTAAGAGGAGTTAGTTGGCCAGGGCACCGTCAAACTCCTTGCTGTGCTTCAAATAATGTCATAGGATTATATTTTTTTATATAAAATATTGATCTGAAACAGTGGAGCATGCAGAAAAAAAACTTCTTTTCATTGAGTGGACACCATCGCAGTCAACAAATCACTCCTCCAGTATTTCCCGGCAGTATCAGCCCAGATCGTGTGCTCAATTCCTGGTGCAGGGCTTCAACTAGGGTTGATAAAAGAAAGTATACATATTTCAAGCCAGCCCAGTACATTAAGTAATGCCAGTAAATTTCTTGGACCACCATTTTGTGTTAGTGCTGAGCAAGGTCCTTCTGCCACAAGCTTCTAGTAAAGCAATCTCTTAGGTATGCCGGTTTTGGGCATCTTTACCACAAATCCAAACCACCGCAACAGCTTCTTTCAAACAACGACAGAAACTGTCCTTGTATCCTGTCCAACTTCTGCATTAGTAATTCTGTCCCCAGTAGGACGTGCCAACATCAATGCTCAAAGGTATCCAGTATTCTCCCAGTAATTTCTATCACGTTCTGGCTTCTAGACACAAACATTCGCAGGCAGGGTTTTCCCAGGAATTCTATATTGGTGGTAAAAGAAACTCTATTCCAAATTTTAGGGAGAGGGTAACCAAACTACGTCCCACAGTCGATAGCTATCCAGTGATTTTGCTATTTGTACTTATTTTGTACACTTGATTTCTCCTGCATGAATTTTGCAGGTCTGTAGATTTGATAAGGTCTTCTCTGCACTGCTCCCTCAATTCTGGATCTTGGTGATTATCTGTGAATCAGGCAGCAGCATTACGATTTACTTAGTTTTTCCATTCACTTTCTCTCACTACAATTGTTGGTAAGATTCAACCATAGTGTGGGACTGGGTCACAAGTAGGCCAGACTGGGTCGGGTTGGCAGAAGAAGATTAGTGAACCAGTTGGGTTTATTATGATAATCCAGTAGCTTTCATGCTAGGCCACAAATTACCAGATTTATTGAATTGCTAGTCCAGTGCCATAACCACGACACTAAAGGTACCCTTGGGTATTAATGAAGATGTGAAACACAAGGGATGAGTTGAAGGTTGAAGATTATGTAGCGGTGCGGAGGGGGAGGATACACAAGCAGGTGAACAAAATTAATTTTAAAGGCTTACAGAAGAAAAAGATGCGGAGATGCCGGTGTTGGACTGGGGGGGGACAAAAATGAGAAGTCGCACAACACCAGGTTATAGTCCAACAGATTTATTTAAAATTACAAGCTTTCGGAGCTGTCGCCCCTTCGTCAGGTAAAGGTGCAATGAAGGAATCTACAATATTACACTGTATATAAACACAGAAACTGCAGAGATACAATCTTTCAGGGAAGCATTACTTCAAAGACACACCAGAGCACAGCCAAGACAATGAGATGGATCACAGGGGGTCCAACGTGTCAAACGAAGAAAAAGAGACTTAGAATCATAGAAAGAGGAGGAGATTTAATAGAGGTGTTTAAAATTGAGAGGTTTCCCATTGCTCGGTAACCAGAGGACACACAATTAAAGTAATTGGTAAAAGAATCAGAGGGGAGATGAAGAGAATTTTTTTTTTATGCAGCGAGTTCTGATCTGGAATGCACTCCCCAAAAAGGTGGTGGAAGCAGATTCAATAGTGACTTTCAAAAGGGAATTAGATAAATACTTGAAAAGGAAAAATTTGCAGGTCTATGGGGAAGAGCAGGGAGGTGGGACTAATTTGATAGCTCTTTGAAAGAGTCGGCAGAGGCATGATGGGCCGAATGGTGGTCTTCTGTGCTGTATGCTTCTATATAGCGCCTTTCACGACCTCAGGACATCCCAAAGTGCTTAACATGTAATATAGGGACAGCAAAGGTGCCTAACTGCTTGAAATACACAGTGCGATAAAGTCTTGGTCAGGCACAGTACTTGTGTGGCATGTCAAAACATGGGTTGCATCAATGCCACAAATTTATGCAAAAATCTAAGTGTCTGCCCCAAACATTTTACTTGAAGTCCACACAGAAATCCCATCTTTTTAAAATCGCTAATGCTCTACTCTCTGAATGGTTGAAGAGAACACTGGAGATTACCCACATCCTAAAGAAAAACTGGAATAAAATCTAGCAATGCATCATAGAGGGTCACAAAGCAGTGTATATGATGTGCGATTTGAAAAATGTAATTACGGTTCCAAAGCCCCTCCCTGCCATTATAGGGACACGCTTCTACGCCAAGATCCTGAAGTTCCACTCAACTGATGAAATCTGGCCTAGGCAGGATGCCCATGCCAAATGTCTGACGGCTGAAAAAGTCTACAAATCTTATTCAGGACGTCAAGGTTCAAAAATGAAGCACACAGTTCAACCCAGCACCGCCAAGTAGGTCTTCAGTTACAATCACAACATAAATTGGTGTAAGATGCAGAACTGATGTCAATGATTGAGATGTACCATCATGAGAAATTCCAAAAGCCGCCGGCCAAGAATCTTAAAACCTCAGATTCATAGAAACTTACAGCGCAGAAGGAGGCCATTCGGCCCGTCGTGCCTGTGCCGGCTCTTTGAAAGAACAGTTGTGCTTAATCCCACATCCTCGCTTTTTGTCCGTAACCCTGTAAGTTGCTCATCCTCCAGTACCCGTCCAACTCCCTTTTAAAATTATTTATGGATCAGCTTCCACCACCTTTTCAGGTCGAGTGCTCCAGATCCTGACAACTCAGTGAAAAAATTTCTCATCTCCCCTTTAGATCTTTTTCCAATGATTTTGAATCTATGACCTTTGGTTATTGACCCACTCGCCAGAGGGAATATTTTTTCCCTATTTAGTCCAACAAAACCTCTCCATCTTGAAAACCTCTATTAGGTCACCACTTAACCTTCTCTGTTCCAAGGAGAACAGTCCTAACTTTTCCAACCTCTCCTCATAACTGAACTGTTTTGCTAATTTGCCATGAGGAAACAAAAAAAAAACAGAAGTGCGTTCAGTGAATCTCAGTACAAAGCCAATGAAAATGTAGAGTTCTTACTGAATACTTGGCAAGTTTTCACCTTTGAAATAGCACAGGGGCAGGCCAAAACACATCCAGCTTTAAATCCAATATAAATGCAGAGCCGCCTACTTTAAACTTAATTTAAAATTAATGGATGGCATTGTACCAACAGCAGATAAATGTAGCAATGTGGATCTGAGTTCCTGATATCCACAACCTTTCTCACCCATCCTGGCCCCCCCACCCCAACCCACCCAAAAATAAATGTGGTAAGTTTCTGATCACAGAGGGAAGCAATGAGTAGAGGGAAGGCAGGACCGGAAAGGGAAAGGAGGAGAAAAGCCAACCTGATTTGTCCTTGCATATCTCCAATGAGCTAATGGAATCCACTAGTTGACACTATCTCTAGTCATCTGCTCTAAAATCTGACACTTAGAGTGCCAAGAAGCAATTATATACAGGTTAAAGTTAGCAAAACATTACTAATGGAGATCAGGGAGGAACTCGAAAGTTAGTCACCTGTGATGGCACTCCACTAAATATCTTTCGGAAAAGTCTATTTTGAAAGGTCAGCTAATTTTATAGTTGAGTCCCATGTTCATTAAAGGTCAGGTGGGATGATGAGACAATGATAAGCCGGTCTCATTCTCTTCTATACACCATGCAAACAGGGAAATGAAGACATGCTGCAGGAGCACAGCTGTACCTTCTTGTAATTGGAACCCAGCCAAAATGTCAGACCTGATAGAGGAGCGGGAGTATTCTTCCACCTTGTTTTGTTAATTAAAGCCTTTTAATTTGTAAAACAAGCCACAGAAGTGTACATAGAATAAACAATAGGGTACACTAAGTGACAAGAGACTAGTGACACTGCAGTACAGTGCTGACAGAGTGCTTCATTGTTGGAGGTCCCAGCGCCGTTCAGTCCGCAAGTGTGACCCTGAGCTTCCGGTCGCTTGCCATTTTAATTCTCCGGCCCACTCTGACCTCGGCCTCCTACGCCGTTCTAATGAAGCTCAACAGAAGCTCAAGAAACAGTACCTCATGTTTCGATCAGGCACTTACAGCCTTCCGGACTCAACATAGAGTTCAACAATTTCAGACCATAACCACTGCTCCCATTTTATCGGACAGCGGGTGCTGGTAATGGTTCTGTTCATTAAATCACAACTGCCTTCCACCCTATCACAGACCTTCCCTTTTGTTCTTTCCTCTCCCCCCCCCTCCCCCTTTCCCTGCACTTGCTTAAAACCGGTTACATCTCTAACTTTTTCCAGTTCTGACGAAAGGTCACACACCTGAAACGTTAACTCTGTTTCTCTCTCCACAGATGCTGCCTGGCCTGCTGAGCATTTCCAGCATTTTCTGTTTATATTTGAGATTTACATCATCTGCAGTTTTTTTTCTTTTATAAAACAATGAAATTGCGTTGAGAGTTGAGACGACCCCATATGATGCTCATGAAGAAAAGTACTGAAACTCAATCTCATACCAAATCAAATTAAAGAAACTCTTACAAACTATTGAGATAGAAGAATAGAGTATTCTGAATATCTTCTATTACTATCTATAGCCTGTCAGCCCAACACGCAATGTTATAGCAAGATTCAGACACCTGATCCCTATCTCGGTGGTCAACTGAGCAAAAACTCAATCATTTAAATTACCATTCATCTCTCTCTGCCTCTGTATCTGGTTGGACACCATGTAATTGGGGCTATTTAACTGAAACCATAACATGAAATCTATAACCCAAGGCAGTATTTTTCAATCCCCTTTGTGCTCCACCTGGCAGAGCCCTGCCGTTAACAGGAGGCAAGTAAATCAAATGGAAAAATTGGCATGATAAAGGGATTATTCTTATTCATAACCAATTTCACACGGGGAAATTTTATACTCCTTTATTCAGCAGCTACTACACCAAGCAAAAAGCTTCCACTTTCTGCAATCATACTTGTAATTTCCATCCTATTCAAAACTAATAATCCTCAATACATTTTGAAATGTTTGTGGACACTGCAGTCACGAGTCATATAGCTCCCATATCTGGAAAAAAAACTTCTGCTCCCAAATATCAGCATAGTGGGCTCCAAGGAACTGTATTGCTGTGTTAATAATCTGACAACTAATTTCAAGCTTGCTCCATGTTCATAGCAGTACATCAATAGCAACATTTAACATATATTAACACACCTCCCAGTGGTGTTCCTCAAGGGTATGCAGTTTTAGAACGACAGGAACATCATTTGCAGCTCCACCTCCCCAGTATAACAAGAGTCAAATAGAGGGATCCAGATAGATTAGGCTGACAAGTGGCAGATGTTGTTTGATGTGAACAAACACAAGGTGATGAGACTGGATAGAAGAGATGAGCAGTAGGAATACAAGATGAATGGCTACAGGTGGCAGGCTACAGGACAACATGGCCAGATGGACTGCAAGAGTCTTTTCCAGTTTTGTGCATTCCTATGTTCTTGGGCCGCTTAGATCATATAAGGCACAATGTACTATAAAATATATCTCGCCGCTGACATTTTTATACAAGACTAATCTCAAGTGTGATGGGGATTTGCTATGAAAGATCAGCAAAGCTCAAGTACTAGAGAGTAGAAGAGTGGTGGTTGAGGGGAAGAGGGAAAGGGGCTATGGAATGTTAAATAGTCCCAGTTTTCCAGTGAAAGGAATTTTGTTCCAAGCATATATTTCACAGGGGCTTCCAGACCGTGTGGAGATCGGGCTAGAGATGGAATGGGGTCAGTCATGGACAGGGGTGCAGGGAGAACAGGAAACTATTTTCTGATTACAATTGAAAATGTGCACTCAAAAAACACATCCTTACATTACAACAGTGACTACACTTCAAAAGTACTGCACTGGCGACATCCTGATGTCATGAAAAGCACTATTACAAATGCAATTTTATTCTTTCTTTCTTCTCGAAGGACAATTGCAAAGCACTAAAAATCCCCAGTATATAAAAACGAGATTTCCAACCAATGGAATCGTGCATGTGCGAATGCTCAGGTCAAACCCAATGGTACACGTGTATGATCGATTCAGATTTCAAATGAGAAAAAAATCTCCCACTAAAACTAAAAATACCAAGTAAAAAATTACAATTCAAGCAACAGTAGCAAAAATAAGCTGGTCAGCAAAACAGAGCCTTTAAGGAATGCAATCGCCGGTGCGTTGAGTCAGTGTGCATGTGTGAGTGGGTCAAACTAGAAAATTAAATCAGCTAAAAATCTAACAGATGATCAGTTCACAGAAGCAACAGTGCAGCCAAGCCCTAGGCCATGCAACAAATTCAAATTTAAGGAGAAATACAACAAAGCCAGCCCCAAGAATTGAAGTCCCAAGGAAGGGTTAATTAAAACTTGGATAGAGAGATAGGCCTCTCGAGGGAAACCATGCAAGATTTGGAACATCAAAGCAGCAGCTTTGTGAGCAAGATGAAAGATTTTGGTATGGATTAACGTTGAACCTGTTTGTTGCAAGTATTATTTAGATGGGTATGTACTCCGCTGGGTGAGAGATTAAAGATGGCTGCCAAAACAAGCTTGAAAATTTACTTCAGTGATAGGATTGGTTATGTTTTAGTTGCTGATTTGGGCAAATTGATTGCTTGGTTTTATGGGAGCTTCCTGGCACAGACTGCAGTTTTCCAACCCGTTTACATTTCAGCATGGTGAAGTGAACAGACTCATATCTGAGTCAATCAGAATACAACAATGCACACTCATGGAGGTAACGGCACCCTACGTATACATAGACCGAGAGGGACGTGCTACATATATTTTTTGGATGCAATGCCCTACAGATGCACACTATACACGAGGTTTGAATTAAATGTTAAAATCACAGAGCTGCAGTTAGCAGCTTTGCCTACAGTAGAATGGGTGCCGCCACTGGCGCCGTGCCATCAAACTCCATGCTCAGCTGTGTCACGTTCAATGTCTGCATGAAAAAAAACTCTCAAAACAAATTACAGAATTATTCATGAACTGGCCATTTTTTCTAAATTATAAACTTAGGCAAAGGTCCAAAACACTACCACGGCTAAAAGGAATCGAGAAGAGGAGAAGAGATAAATCAAGTAGCAGGGGTTAGGTGACACTAAGATGGAGTTTTAAAAGCCTGTAGGTGGGTGAGGAAGGAATGATTGGGGGGAGGGAGGGGACAAGAAATTATATACTATAGAGATCCTGAAAACAATGAGAGTAGGAGAGAAGTGTGCCAAGGCTTGATTTCAATATACTGCTACACAAATTTTATTAATCAAAGTACATTAACTGCAGATCTTCATTCAGCCTCCTTCATAGAGGTTGGTAAATGAACCATTTCTACAGTTCTAGCATTTATATTTTTATATGTTTCTGAATTGGCCGTCAAACATTACCCTCAAATTGTGTTATGCTGGAGCTGCCAATGAGTTGGCGATACAATGGAATGTGTTTTACTGGTCTGAGTTGGACTGAAGATTGTCAAATGGATCCATGCTACTCCTTCAGAGATTCTGTAAACCAATGCCCTTTAAAACAGTTCTGGAGATACAAACTACTGTTCTCTTAACTAATGGGGCACTGGAACCAGATTCTTGTCCTTTCAGCCCTGGCCAGATTAATGCTGAGTCACAAAGACACTTATTATCCTGCTACGGCAATCAGGGAGCCACTTGTATAACCCACAGGGTGAATGTGTTCAAAAGTGTATGAATCCGAAGGGACGGTCGTTATAAAATTGGGCCGAAAGTGGGTCTCTAGCATCAAATTCAGGACACAAACCCCTTCTCAGGATCAAGGAACATGGAGGATATTGGTCTAGTGGGCTTGCCCAGGAATGGAGTACCATTTGCCTCCCAGTTACAGGATTATTTGGAAAACTGGGATTCAGAGTTGTAGTTGGAATTTTCTTGAAGATTTGTATAATAGTCTATGATTGTGCTGTTTGTAGTTCAATCTAAGAAATAACATTTCTTAAAAACTGCAGGATTCCTTGCATTCCCTATTGTAATGTACACAAACAGTGCACAAATAATAAAATCAGAAAATGCTGCAAATATACAGCATGCCCATCAGCACCTGAAGAGAAAAAAAGACAAGTTAACAGTTCAGTCAGGATATTTTACCAGCACTGTGTACTTGTATAGTCTTACACTTGTATACTTCTACATGTGACTCCTGATCAGATTTTGAGGAGGAAGGAAGATAGAGAACAGAGCAGCAAACATCAACCTGCTTAAAATCTGTTACATTTCCAACTTTTACCAGCTCTGAAGAAGGGTCTCCGACCTGAAACGTTAACTCTGTTTCTCTCTCCATGGATGCTGCCTGGCCTGCTGAGTGTTTCCAGCATGTTCTGTTGTATATCAAGTTTCTGGTACTGGATGTACAAGATGAAATGTGGTAAGGTTGGGTCCCACACAGGACTTGGACGGCACAGCAAGCAGGGCAGGCAAAAACATTTCTCTCATTCCCACATACTTATACATCAAGATATATAAAATGTAGTCATAAAAAAAAACTTGCATTTCTATAGCGTCTTTCACAACCATCGGATGTCCCAAAGCACTTTACAGTCAATGAAGTACTTTTTGAAGTGTAGTCACTGTTGTAACGCAGGAAACGCGGCAGCCAATTTGCGTACAGCAAGCTCCCACAAACAGCAATGTGATCTGTTTTTTTAATGATGCTGATTGAGGGATAAATATTGGCTAGGACACCGGGGATAGCTCCCCTGCTCTTCTTTGAAATAGTGCCATAGGATCTTTTATGCCCATCCAAGAGAGCAGACAGGGCCTCAGTTTAACGTCTCATCCGAAAGACGGCACCTCAGACAGTGCAGCACTCCCTCAGCACTGCACTGGAGTGTCAGCCTAGATTTTTGTGCTCAAGTCTCTGGAGTGGGACCTAAACCCAAAACCTTCTGACCCAGAGGCGAGAGTGCTACCAACTGAGCCACAGCTGACACTGTCATATTTAAATTACAGTACATAGCGCAAACTCAATTCTGAAGTTACCTTGACTGCAGTAGCAGGAATGATGGTGAACCAACATTGAAAGGAATCAGTATGAAGAGCTATATAGCCCAGTGCTTTCTTCTTAAATAAATGGCACTCAAACCAATGCGTTTGTGTGAAGCTCTCAATTCAATATCTCAAATTGTTCCTACCACCACCAGCGACAGATCAGTAACCACCAGTTCATCAACCTAGTGACGGGCAGCTCAAAATACTGTCTCCAGATGCATCTCAAACTTGGAATGAAAAAAGCTATAATTTAATTGTACAGCTAGTTGTTTTTCAGAGCTCAAGTAGATACATGCTCAGTATAATGTTTCACTCTAATCCCGATGACATGCAGATAACTTCGACAATTAGTAACCACAGCCCAGCGACAGTCTACTCCTGATAATTCCAAGTCGTTTTTGCACTACAAAATGTGAATTATCCAACAGTCTGAATTAAGCAACACAAGTAACAGGAGTAGGAATCCGTTGCTTAAAAAGAGATTAATCATCAGATAATCTGAATTAAGCAACTTTGAATTAAGAGTAGACTGCACCCTAATTGTCTGGTGAGGCAAATTAAATAGACTTGAGACGAGGAGAGGTAGCACGTTAAGCTGGGTCCTGAAAAAAAGTTCAGACATGTAATCTACCAAATGTATGCATTTAATATTTGACATTTCAGATTAAAAGATGTCATTAGGTGCCAAATTCAATGTTTTACAAGTGCGATATTTGAACCACACGTCAAAGGATTATCAAATATTCTCATAAAGCACAACTTCAATTGTGCATGTGTAATGACCACACACAAAAGGCATCAAGGGGTATGGGGAGAGAGTGGGAATATGGTATTGAGATAGAGGATCAGCCATGATCATACTGAATGGCGGAGCAGGCTCAAAGGGCCTACTCCTGCTCCTATTTTTCTACATGGAGTTCTCCTATAAATACACCTTATGATTCACATTCCATCAAAGATAACCAGTAATGTTCTCAAAGTCACTCATTGGGTTTTGTGCATGCACAAGCATAGAACAGGCCTGAAAATGAACACTAGTCTGCTGGCCAAAACCAATAGGTTTACCATGAGCCATTACGTCTAGGCCAGTGCGCCAATGAATGCTACATTACAACAGTGACTACACTTCACAGGTACTTCATTGGCTGGAAAGCGTCTTGGGACGTCCTGAGGTCATGAAAGGCGCTGTATAAATAGAAGTATTTTCTTTCTGCAGTTAAGCTTTCAGCCCCGACACCTGGAACACAGCAAAACACCCCTACATTTCAATCATGCATTCTGTATGTATGAATGGAGACAAAAAGCCGGCATTGCTCTGAATATCATACATGCTTGTTTACCATCAAGTCATTACATACCTAAATGAAACAATCACAGCAATAGAATTAGAAAAACTGCTAATCAGTTGCACAACTTCCAAAAGACATGCTCTACCTCTGTGCCCCTGAATGACCAGACATTCCCA
Source organism: Squalus acanthias (assembly GCA_030390025.1). NCBI lineage: Eukaryota > Metazoa > Chordata > Chondrichthyes > Squaliformes > Squalidae > Squalus > Squalus acanthias. Next base: position 92,707,636 of record CM059438.1, read on the forward strand.
GATCATTCTGTACAGTACACGGCTCCTTTTCTAATATTGAATACATTTGTTTAAAAAAAAGTGGTGTCTCTAAAATAGCAAGACAAAGCAAAACTTCTTGAAACACTGCATATATGCAAAATTTACAGGGAAAAAAACAGAAGTGAAAGTCCCTTGTCATAGAACACTGGTGCCACAGAGCCTACTGAGATTGGCACACACCAACACATTTTTCCTGAGCGAAGAAGTGTGCAGCATATAAATTGTGAAATCTTTCAACTGTACTGTGCATCAAAAAGGTTTCTTAAGACCATGGAAAATACCATTTCCTGTCCCAGCCTTTATGCATCATTATTAGAAGTATCTTTTGTAACAGCTAGGAACCGATCAAAGCTCTCCCTCGAAAATGAACCAATTCCATCATCAAGTTTTAATATTACACAATACAGTGGCTTGAATCAGGTACCCACGTGTAATCGCCATCAACCTCCAAACTGTCAGCAGCTTTTTGAAGGGCATTAGCTTTCAAAACAGTATTCAGATTGCCAGTGGACAAGTACATGACTGCCAAAAACATACATCCCCAAACCATAAAGAACAGAGTCTGTAAATTACAACTTTTCCGGCCACCCTTTATTCAGAATTCCCAATTCAGCTGGATCCAGCTTATAATACTTCACCAACTATCCAAATTTTTATATCCCAAATATCACCCTATGTATACAACTGCACCTCTGGTGTAAACTAAATCGAGATTATAATTTTTACTTTAATTGTGAGTCAATTGCAGAAAAAAATGATTAAATGGGTCAACGAGGAAGAACTGCAGTTTTTATATGCAGTGCAAGGTCATCTCAAAATAACCAAACTTGCTGTGGATCTTATGGGAAAAGGATCTTACTTTTTTCAATATATAATTCAGAAACAAAAAAAGAGAAGGGTTAAAGTCCACATCAAAGGACAGCACCAAGGCTAATGAGAGAACAGAAGGTATATCACCAAATGACGGCATGCTGATGCCAACCTTGTTTAATACCTCGTAGGTAACAGAAGGAAAAATTGATAGATGGAGGTAAGGGATTCCAGTTGTCTTGGGAAAGAACAAATTAGTGTAGGAGACTGTTCAGTGAGCATTGATTTTAACACACATGTGATCCCCTTTTGCTTGAGTCTTGGAAGGAGGACAAGGCATTAAATGTCAACAGTGCTTTATACTTGTGTGATCAGTGTTCCAATTTTTTTTATGTAGATTTCCCCAACCATCTTTTTGCTGTAAAATAACCTACAAAAATTCTAATGTAAGTGCTAATGATCTCACCAAATGGACATTATCAGAACAGTTCTGCTTGCTCATCACTCCCATCCTCGATCTACACTGGCTTCATGACCGCCAATGCATTAAATTTAAAATCTTCATCTTCAAATAAGTCCACATCCTGTCCCCATTCTATCTCTGCAGTCTCCTTGCCCCTTCCCGCACCCGTTGGTCCTTTACATTAGCATTTTGTAATCCAATCAATCTCTGATCCAGTGTTTGTTAGTGGTTTACCAAGCAAAGTTTCAGTCCTGCAAATGTGGAATGTTATGCTATTCTCGGATCACCAAGTTTATGAGATGCCACTTTGATCAAACTTTTCTGATGCAATCTTGCCAATACAATAGTCAGCATTCATCATCATTTCGTGGACTCTTGTAAAACTGACTTCCACCCCCCCACTGCCCAAAAATAGGAACACACATAATCAGGATTATGCAGATTACAAAACTAAAGAGGGCAGTTTTGTCAAAATGGTCATGTGTTGACCTCAAAAGACTTGAGAAATGTTAAATGTTCCTCTTCTATATGCAATAAAATTGATATTGCATACAGGATGGGTGCCTTTAGCCAAAGACATAAATCACAAGTCACATCAAGCACCTACATGCCAAGTCTAAACAGCAAGTTCTTATTTAAAAAAAAGATTTCATCAGGACTAAATACAGAAGGCGGCTGCAAAATAACAGTCACAGTTGATGATTTCAGCATAGAGACAGTGGCTGATGTACATGTCACGGAATGCTAGAACACAACAGGCAAGGATGTTGGATACCTACACTAGGTATGGACTTCACTATTCTATGAATTTACTTCCCAAATAGGAACTTGCTATCATCATACAGAGTAAAGCACCAGAGGCACAATATTTGGCTTCCATAAAATATATGAAAAGATAGGAAAAGACCATCAACACCCACCTCGCCCAGAGACAATACAACTCAAACAACTGACCCACCCCAAACCATGCAAATTCTTGGGAAAGGCAAAAAAAACACAAAATATCCACAGCCATTTTGGGGCAAGACTCTAAGAAATGGGCTGTTGAGTCCCTAAAGCAATCAAGCAAGGCTCCAGAGGGCCTACAGACAGACCATTACTGATCAACCCAACTATAACAATTTACCTTCTACAACAGGCTTCTTCACTCAAGATCCCTTTCGAAGGACTACAGCCAATCCATGCCCTCTATTTTTATTTACCTATCTGTAACCATGTAGTACTTAACTATACAGACCAAACAGTCCCAGGTTTGATTCCCTGTCTGCCAATGTATTTGATCTCAGCCGGGGCTGCACCTGGGGCACTTTAACTGGTCCCAGAACCTCTGGGCAAGGGAGGGAAGAAAAAAAATTAGCACAGGTCCCTTGTTCCTAATCACTACTCATGTAACTAAGTAACTGGAAAATGTATGTGTATGGACATTAGATGTTTTACCCCTCAGTCAAATAGTCTGGTATTCGCTGTCTAGCCTCTCAGATAAAGAATGCTCTCTGAGGTAGAATACTGGCTGGCAGCCAGAACCCATGGAACCATACTCCATTACCACTCAGTGCAATTGGACGGGCTTCCCTCCAACTCTGGCCTCTTGCACATCCCCCACTTCCTTCACCCCACCATTGGCGGCTGTGCCTTCAGCCATCCATGCCCCAAGCTCTGAAATTCCCTCCCTAAACCTCTCTTCCTCCTTTAAAGATGCTCCTTAAAACCTGTCTCTTTGATCAAGTTTTTAGTTACCTGTTCCAATGTCTCCTTCTTTGGCTCAGTGCCAATTTTTGTCTTATTATGCTCCAGTGAAGCGCCTTGGGATGTTTTACTACATTAAATGAGCCATATAAATGCACAATGTTGTTGCTACGTAAACTTGGTCATTCAAAACTTGGCTGCCCGTGTCCTAACTCGCACCAAGTCCCGTTCACCCATCACCCCTGTGCTCGCTGACCTACATTGGCTTCCAGTTAAGCAACTCCTCGATTTCAAATTTCTCATCCTGGTTTTCAAATCCCTCCATGGCCTCGCTCCTCCCTACCTCTAATCTCCTTCAGGCCCACAACGCACCCACCCCCCACCCGAGATCTCTGCGCTCCTCTAATTCTGCCCTCTTGAGCATCCCTGATTATAACCGCTCAATCATTGGTGGCCGTGCCTTCTGTTGCCTAGGCCCTAAGCTCTGGAATTTCCTGCCTAAACCTCTCTTTCCTTCTTTAAGACACTCTTTAAAACATACATAGGATATGCGACACAGAAACAGGCCATTCGGCCCAACCAGTCCATGCCGGCGTTTATGCTCCACTCGAGCCTCCTCCCGTCTTTCCTCATCTAAATCTAATCAGCATAACCCCCTATTCCCTTCTCCCTCATATGCTCGTCCAGCCTCCCCTTAAATGCATCTATACTATTCGCTTCAACCACTCCCTGTGGTAGCGAGTGCCACATTCTCACCACTCTGGGTAAAGAAGTTTCTTCTGAATTCCCTATTTGATTTCTTGGTGACTATCTTATATTGATGGCCTCTAGTTATGCTCTTCCCCACAAGTGGAAACATTCTCTCTGTATCCACTCTATCAAAACCTCTCAATTTTAATGACCTCTATTAGGTCACCCCTCAGCCTTCTTTTTTCAAGAGAAAAGAGACCCAGCCTGTTCATCCTTTCCTGATATGTATACCCTCGCATTTCTGGTATCATCCTTGTAAATCTTCTCTGCACCCTCTCCTATGCCTCTATATCCTTTTTATAATATGGCGACCAGAACTACACGCAGTACTCGAAGTGTGGTCTAACCAAGGTTCGATACAGGTTTAGCATAACTTCCCTACTTTTCAACTCTATCCCTCTAGAAATAAACCCTAGTGCTTGGTTTGCTTTTTTTATGGCCTTGCTAACCTGTGGCGCAACTTTTAGTGATTTGTGTATTTGTACTCCGAGATCCCTTTGTTCCTCTACCCCACCTAGACTCGCACCCTCCAAGTGATAAGTGACCCCCCCTATTCTTCCTACCAAAATGTAATACCTCACATTTATCTGTGGTGAACTTCATTTGCCAATTATTTGCCACCTACCTCTTTGACCAAGCTTTTGGTCACCTGCCCGAATTTCTCCTTATGTGGCTCGGTGTCAACTTTTTTGACTTATAATACTCCTGTGAAGCGCCTTGGAACGTTTTACTACATTAAAGGCGCTATATAAATACAAGTTTTTGCTAATTGGGAGCCATAGCAAGACAATTATGCTAACTATGAAAGCATCTGAGTTGTGGCAGTTAGTTGCCAGGCAACTATCCACTATCCTCTGCAGTTTAACTAGATGTTTTAATCTCCAATTATGTTTTTGAGAAACTGCAGGGCTCTGAATGAACAGAAAGGGGTGGGATGAGGGAGAATATTATGAAAAAAACCTGTGAATCTTATTACCCAATGGAGATGCAAGGATAACTATTATGAATTGATGATTTTTGGGCAATCAGCGAGTATTTATGTACAACTTTCAGAAGAATAAATGAGTGCTACAGAGTCTATAGCAGGGTGCATTCTACATCATCTGTGGATAGAGCAGCCTTGGTGGATTGAATGGCATTTTTATGTTGTGTGATTTATTGTCTAACTTTTAAGATGATCTTTTATTGTGATTTGATCACTAAAAAACAAAAATCTATGATTCAAGGAAACATCTTACCTGCCACTTCCAGGGCACAACCCAATGAACCAAGATATCTCAGTCATTAGTAACATTGGGAGCTACCAAATCCACCACATCACAGCGGTAGTATTCAGGGCCCAAGCTTGTATTTTGCAGGAAGTCAAACAGGGTTTAAACGTTCTGACGAAAGGTCATCGACCTGAAACATTAACTCTGTTTCTCTCTTCACAGATGCTGCCTGACCTGCTGAGTATCTCCAGCATTTTCTGTTTTTATTTCAGATTTCCAGCATCTGCAGTATTTTCTTTTTGTTTTTGTATTAGGGTTTAAACACATTGAAACAGAATCTAGTTGCAGTTGTGGTACTACTGGTTTTCATGGAGGGGCTGGAATTAAAACAAATTCCTGGAGATCAATTATAAAAAGAATATCGCATGCAAATGTATTCTTTTTCAAAAACTAAAACCATAAGAAAAATATGAATAGGATACCATTTTTACAATAGACATGTCTGTTGAAAGTCTGTCATAAAAGCCAGACAATTACTAACCAGAATTGAAGAGTACAGAAGTTATGTTAAACTTGTATAGAACCTTGTTAGGCCACACTTGAGTACTGTGCACAGTTCTGGTCTCCATATTACAAAAAGGATATAGAGCCACGGGAGAAGGTGCAAAAAAGGTTCACAAGAATGATACCAGAACTGAGAGGATATATTTATGAGGAAAACAGGCTGGGGCTCTTTTCACTAGAAAAGGAGAAGGCTACAGGGTGACCTAATAGAGGTCTTTAAAATTATGAAGGGGTTTGATAGGGTAGACGGAGAGAAGATGTTTCCACTTGTGGGGAAGACCAAAATTAGGAGCCATAAAAAAGTCACCAATAAATCCAATAGGGGAATTCAGGAGAACTGCTTGACCTAAACAACAACAAATATTTATATAACAACAGAAAACGCTGGAAAAACTCAGCAGGCCAGGCAGCATCCGTGGAGAGAGAAAGAGAGTTAACGTTTCAGGTCGATGACCTTTCGTCAGAACTCAGGTCATCGACCTGAAACGTTAACTCTCTTTCTCTCTCCACGGATGCTGCCTGGCCTGCTGAGTTTTTCCAGCGTTTTCTGTTGTTATTTCAGATTTCCAGCATCCGCAGTATTTTGCTATCGTACAAATATTTATATAGTGCCTTTAACACAGTAAACATCCTAAGGCGCTAAAGAGTGGTAAGAACGTGGAATTAGCTACCACAAGGAGTGGTTGAGACGAATAGCATAGATGCATTTAAGGATAAGCTAAATAAGTACACGAGAAAGGAACAGAAGGATATGCGGATAGGGTGAGATGAAGAAGGGTGGGAGGAGGCTCATGTGGAGCATAAACACCAGCATAGACCAATTGGGCCAAATGGCCTGTTTCTGTGCTGTAAATGCTACGTAAAACTAATTTCCTGGAAACATAACATTTTGTACATAAAACCTTTGCTATGATTCCTCAGCCATTTTACTGAGTGGGTGGGGGATACTTGCATTGTCAATGTCAAAAGAGTTAACTCTGCAAACTGTGCTGTTCAGCTCAGTTCAGTTTTAGCACTGATCAGCAGCTCATTTTAAAAACAAGATTAAAAGCACACTTCCAGACCATCACTCACTGTCGGGCTTGCTCTGTCAGTGCCCTCCCTGCCAGCCCCGCCGTCTCCTCTCTAAAAACAGATTCAATTGGGAGACAGAGACATTCACAAAGATATGACCAAATAGATGAAATAAACTTGATAAAAATGAGAATAAAACAGAGTGACAGGAAGTTAAAAAGGATAAGAAAAAAACGAAACATAATTTAGGGAAGAAAAGGACAACTATCTAAATGTTAAATCTTAAATACATTTCTTGGTTAACTAATAGCCAATTATGAATCTTCCCTCCACGATGCAATATGCTGGAAGTTAAACTGCTTACAGAAGTAGTTAAGCCTTGGATGGATCATGCTGTGCGTTAAAAACATTAATTAACGGCACCAACAGCAAATGGTATTTTCAGCCCACAGACTGAAATCATGCTGTTACTTCGCATTGATTTGGGAAGTTGTGAAATGACTCAGGAAGGCACACATTGTGCTCTTTACATATTATCATAGCTGCTGCCCAGACCTGCACATTTTACTTAACCTTCTATTCCAGGTCATTCAAATAAAAGATACTCTGAACTGCGAGCTTAATCGGCAGTGAAACAGCTATCGCATGAACTGGCACTTTAACGTCAACAAACTCAGATGACTCCCTACTGTTCGACAGGGTGAATTAAAGGGGCGAGACCACTGAACACTGCTACACGGAGCAGAGATGTTGTTTCCAGCCTATCAGACTCTTGTTGTGAAGTAACCCTGCTAATAATACCAGATTTAAACTCTTATTTTTAAACTAGTTCTGTAGTTATAAAGGTGCTTACTATGCAAAAGATGGGAGAATCAACCAGTAGGTTTTTATTCATAGTGGAATTTAGCCATTTTAACTTCTCCATAAAACCCTAAAGTCACTTATTGCTAGAAGCTGGATCTTACTTCATGGGTCCCGATGGCTCGTGTCTAAATCGGTTACAGTGGGGCCCCGAAGGCTAGCCCCAATTTTAAAATACCATGCCAGTAGCCTTTTAAATCACAATCTGCTCTTCTCTGTTGATACCAACACTTCTGATATTAACTTGCAGATTCTTCCAAGATGTCCTCAATTCTGATTATGTCTGCACTTATATAAAGAGGAAAAAACTATCAAATTTAACTTGTGATGTTGGTTGCGGAATAAACATTGGCCTGGACACCGGGGAGAACTACCCTGCTCTTCATCGAAATAGTGCCATGGGATCTTTTACATCCACCGGAGGGGGCAGACAGGGCCTCACTTTAACATCCCATCCAAAAGACAGCACCTCCGACAGTGCAGCACTCCCTCAGTACTGACTGGAGTGTCAGCATAGAGAGGGGACGAAATAAGTCAACCAGTGACTGCCATAGAGTGACACCTGTATCCATTGAGTGAGGATAGGATTGGACTTGCTATGATGGCCACCATGGCCAAATAGCTTACACATAGATGAGGTGTTGGAGAGTTACTGCTGGGTATACCAACACTTTCAGGAAAGGAAGGGAAAAAACAGCATTGGGTGAGGGAGTTGGAGGGGAGAAGATTGCACTCTGATACAGCGATAAGATCACATGGAGCTAAGTTTTTGCAAATGACAGATACTGTAGGCAAGTAGCCAGAACGGTGCCCGATACAGATAATCTCAGCTAATACTACTCCCACAAGGACACATTCACTATAGGGAAATTGAAATTGCCAACCCATCAGGCTCAATCACACATACGAACATTAGATCTGGCTCTGCTAAAAATACACAGCTTAAATCAATACTGCTTAATCTTCCCACACCTCAGGCTCAGGAAAGATTTGCACTTCTTCATAGAAAGCCACAACCACTGCAGCATGCTCCTACTGTACAGTAACTTAAGACTTCATGAATCTATCACCAACTCTTTCCACAGGCTCTCAGAGGCGAACTCAAAATACATCACAAGACATTTCTGCAGAGTACATTTGGTTTTTCTGTAGGAGGTGCAAAGCTACATTTTGATGGAGTGAAGACTCCATGTTAACCACTGCCCTGGGTAACAGCCAGCAGCAAGGGAACCAGTGCTTGCTAGTTACCTGCCAATCAGCCTTGTTGAATATACCAGTCCTTGGCCTCTGCCAGAGAGCTGCAGGATGGAGAACGTATGCAGCTTTCTCATTAAAAAGGAAACCACTTTTAAACTTTTATGACTAAGTCTTTAGAGGCTAGGTAAAAGGTTCATCTACCATAACCTGTTAAAGGTGCCTTGGAGGATTTAGAAAATTCAATAAAGTCATTTGGAGACTAAGCAGCACAATTGCTCTCTAGACACTGGAATATTAGGGTGATACATATTCTATTTCCAGAGCTCATTGATTCACCACATCATTTTAATGAACTGTTTTAAATTTACAAATTTGGGAAGGCTGTACCATTAGTATCTAATCTATGCTAAGGCTATACAACTTCAAGATACAACAGCATGTGTCTCCTCTATTAGCATACCTATCCACACTCCATTACTGCTGTCTTTTAGTTTAAAAAAACCACAAGCAAAGATGAGCAAGCATTTGGGAAGCACAAGGGGCAAGTGCTCAAAAATGTTAATGTTGGACAATCGAGAGCCTGCCGGGCTGAGAAAGAGGCCGACTACCCTCCAAACTGTACTGCACATTCTAGGGATGAGAATACATTCTTAGGGAAGAAGTCACATCACCTTCTGGTACTCAAGAAGGTGCAACCAAAATATGTAGAAATAGCCTAATCAGACTTTTACATGAGGGAGGCTCAAGGAAAAACAAGGAAATACTGGAATTCCAGATTTGGACCTTGGGTATGTTGGTTGAGTACCACTACCTCAGGAATTTTTTTTGCTGCTTTACAATCATATTCCTTTCCCATGTGCAATCCTAAACATTTCTAATTTTAAACAATTCGTATGAAAATTGTATTGAATTGATCCAGTGTGTGAATTTATGGCATTTTCACAACGTTGGGCTATAAAGGCATTACAGCCAGAGCAAGATGGCAACCATGACGAAAAGATTCTTCAACGCCAGAGGCGGGGAACGAAGCCATCTCCCGAAACGTGTTGTATGCCCTGTGCCCAAAATTGGGTTTTACATGAAGGTGCAACTTAAACATCAGGATTTAAGGTAATTGAACATAGGAATCACTTGATGAAAAATGACCATAGTCCATCTCGTTCCCTCTACCATCCTGGTAGTTACATGATACAATGGATAATGGAATTGTTGACTAATCACTGCAATCAATCTCTATCAATTAGTCTCCAACAGACCCAGACATAGGCAGGGAAAATCCCACTGTTGGAGAGCTTTGGGAACCATAGGTCCAAAGTCACCTGTTCCTCCCAAGCATGCTACACTTTCTGCATGTCATGTCTCAAATTACTCATATACTGTATTCCAAAATATTATTTGCTGAAACAGATCCATCTAATTTGCATTTGAATGAATCAATACTAACTGCTTCCACTATCTCTCATACATTTACCACTCGCTCACTGGAATGATGTTTCATTGGCAGTGAAATCAGTACTGGAATCTGTATGGTATATTAGGGAACCCATGGATTACTTTTAAACCTTCACTAATCCTTTTGTTTCACACAGTTTACCCAAAACTCCAATGCTAAAAAGGAGGAACAGGTAGATCACATTGCATGTAAAGTAGGCTATATTTCACAGTGCAGTGTACCTGTGAACCTTTGCCCCACACATCAGAAATAGCTTCGCTTGGCTCTGAAGGGACAGAGCACATAGATAACTATTTGCAGAAGGATTCAGATCAGTTGAGCAGACAAATGGCAAGACAAAGGATGCAATGAAGGAATTGAATTAGCAAATGGAGACTCAGAAAGGGACCTGCGAGTAACAGTAGACTCAGCACTTTCAAAGTCAAAGCAAAAATATGGAGACGTAATTAAAAAGGCAAAAAGAATGTTGGGATACACAGCTGGAACAAGTCTACAGAGGTTACACTGACGTATTATAACGTGCTAACCAGAGCATGCTCAGGACTGAGGTGTACAATTTTGGTTACGGTGTCTATCTTCAAAAGGGCCATGCAGACATTGGAGAGAATAGCAACAAGAATGGCCCCAAGTGCAAAGAGGATAAGCTGTGAGAATGTTTGAAAAAAGCTGGTATGGCATGGGTTGGGGCGGGGAGGCGGTGGAGGGAGAGCCTCATCATAATTTTCTTTTTAACTCTGTGTATGCACACACTTCCAGCACACAAGCATTACTCCGTGCCAGCATTTTATGTAAATATTTATAATGGAAAAAACCCATAGAAACATGTCAGCATTTAAAATGAAAAAAAAAAAAATCGCAGAGGAAATTGTCAATATTTTATAAGTGAAAAACATTGCGTTGATACACTGAATACATCAAATTGCTATTTGAAAAATTTTCATACGCCATTTTGTTCTTAGCAACTGAAATTTGTAAATGCTTAAAATAAGGTTTCGAAGATTTTAAAAAATGCAACAAAATATGTATTTTACAATAATAGTGAGTTTACCCGCTGCCTTTTGTGTGTTTTAATACCCTCCTTAAAAAATTTATTTTAAGGCTTCAGTCTGTCTCAAAAGCCTTGGCCTTCAACCAATTTTTTTTTTTTTTACTTCCGAACATTTACGACCACATCTGGGCATTTTGAGCATGTGTAGTTTGCTGGATTTTCTAGCACAAACTTTCAAATCTTTACTTCAGGCAAGTGAAGATACCTAATTAAATTTAAAATGTATTTCTGTTGTGAACTGCTTAGTCAGACAACACCTACGATCAGCTGCATTTGAGATTGCAGTTTCTTTGTTAATGGTTATTAAAAAAAGTGTGTTCATTTTGCTTTTTTTTTAAAGTCACTGGCCTCTTTATTGCAGTTGAAAATTCAGCTAACAAGATGTCACCTGAATCATTTTTGAGACTTACGGAAATTTTTTGATATAAAATCTTGGAAACTATAAACAAATGTGCGGGTTTTGAGGTCAGTTATGTGTTTATGGAAATAACTTTTTTATTAAAGACCATCTAGGTCAACAACAAGGTGGAAGAGCCAGACATTAGCACCATGCAAAATGCAGTTGGATTCTGGGCTGCACGAGGTTGAACATCCAAACGATAATCTTCAATAGGCCAAATGGCCTTTTCTCATCTTTAACTTTTCTTATATTCTTGCATTTTAATAGGATTTCAAATTGGATTTTTTTTTTTTTTAAAGGCAGTCCCATTCACTATCATATGCTTTCAACAAACAACTGGCTGATTTATATGGTCTTTACAACAAGCCATCTAGTCAATGTAACTACCTCATCATCCCCAAAAACTGGAAGCCTGGCAACTGAACATAACTGTACAATTGTGTTTTCGCAGCATAATTACCAGCTTTATACACACATGCAAAATTGATAGCCCAGTTAAACACACTGCCAAGGAACATTCACTGCTGTGACCTCCAGTTGTACTTTTTAGTTCCACTAGAAGTATTGGACCCAAACCGATGGCATCATGCCCACAGCAGCATTACACACAAAACTGAAGAGATAATATCGGTAAACTGAAACTAACATGATCCCCAAGCAAATTTTGATACCGTGTTATAGCAGGGGTATCCAAGGTTTGTTATTTGTCGGTTATTTAAGGTGTGTACCATGGAAGCCTTGGAGGTCACGCCTAAAGATTAAATCCTGGTTCTATTCATTTGCACATCTCAAACTGATGATACCAACATCTCGATGCCCTGATTTAGGACCGGAGAAACAACATTAAAGGATAACTCTCTCCAAGCCGTGAATATTTAGAACAAGACAAACCAGGAAACAGAAAATATAAGTGAAACTAGGGCCAAGTTGCCTGGGCTTTGAGGTCCGGATTGTCATGGCTCGCGTGTCACATGTGGCCCACTGCACCCATACAACAACTTATAGCACCTTTAATGTAGTAAAACACCCCAAAGTGATTCATAGGAGCATTATAAAACAGAATTTGACAGAGCCACAGAAGGAGATATTAGGACAAGTGACCAAAAGTTTGGTCAAAGAGGTAGATTTTAAGGAGCGTCTTAAAGGAGGAAAGAGAGATAGAGAGATTATTACAGAATATCTTGAGAATTCAGATTAAATCGTGTTACATCTTTAGAACACACTTATTTACAGGTAAGTTTACCCAATACATTCACTCTAAAAAGATGGAACTGACCTATCCCCAAGCGAGTAAAAATGCCAATTCAATATGATGTGACCCATACAAACCAGATAACCAGTACATTGAATGGCACAGTAATCTACTGGCAAAAGGTAAAACTCAAATCAGGACATGTCATATTTTAATGTAAAATGAAGCATGATGAATGCATTTCATCAGTCAAAACAAGCCAGGTACCATAAAAATCTACATAAGAAATCATGCCTAGGTGTCACTTTTTAAAGTCACTTTACCAGTTAGACATTACAAAAAACGGGTTTGATAGCTAAAATACATGCATTGGAATGTACAGATTACAACCATATCTGCAAAATATGGAATCATGTCTACCACAATGAATCACAACAAATACAAAAAAAAGTACAGTTCCTGCATCTGGAGCTGTCAGCGAGAATCGTGATGTTCGACTCCCCGCAATAAAAAAAATTCTATAATACGTGCATGGTCTTATTAGAGGCAAGTGTTACTTTCACTTCTAAAATATTAGATGGAGAATTGCAACATTTAACAATGAAAAACTTGCCTCAATTTTTTGCAATTGATGAGATGATTAGCAATCTGCTCGTACCCAGCATCGCCTGTCCTGCTGGAGCAGAATGCACTTGGCGGGGGTGGAGAATGGGGGGAAAAAGGGAGGGAGGCTAAAAGCGAAAGATCCATCAGCAATAGAAGGTGTGGGCATGCAGAAACAGGGGTTTGCAAAACAATATATTGGGGCGGGGGCTTATCGAGTATTTAAAAACAGGAAACTGGGCATGCAGAAACAGAGGTTTGCAGATATATGGGGAGGTGCAGAATATACGGGGGGGTGATGAGTATTTAAAAAACAGGAAACTGGGCATGCAGAAACAGAGGTTTGCAGAACAATAATAGGAGGGGTGCAGAATATACGGGAGGGGGGGGGGTTGCTGAGTATTTTAAAACAGGAAACTTTTACTGAAGTTTTTTTGGGGGGTTTGCAAACTTCAGGAGCTTGCAGATTTGTTCGGCGCGCGCGCTCCGGCAGTGGCCCCGCGCGCGCCCACCGTCTCCCGGGGAGCCAAGTCCCGGTCCGCGCGTCGCTAGGTGACCGCCCGGCAACTGCCGGCCTTTCCGCTCCCTCCCCCAGCGGCCAGAGCCGCCCGCCGGGCTGATAACCAAACCCTTTCTTCCCCTTTATTTCTTGCTGTTGTTGTTTTACCTGCTCTTTGTCTCCATAGAGCGGCCGAGCGTTAGTCTCTCTCTGCCTGTCTCTTCTCTCCCTCACCTCACACACTCTCTCTCTCTCTCTCTCTGCTCGAGTGCCGGAGAAACAAGCGCAGCTTCGACCGCACCGGAAACCGCTGCGCTTAGCAACGGACGTGACGTGACGACGCTCGCCGACGCGCGTATCCCAGCAACAGGCCCCGCCCTCCGGTAAACAAAGCCAGCCACCTGCTTCTGAATCACTTCAGGTCATTCCTAACCCATTCCCTGCACCACTTCACACACCAGGGTTATTCCTAACCCATTCCCTGCACCACTTCACACACCAGGGTTATTCCTAACCCATTCCCTGCACCACTTCACACACCAGGGTTATTCCTAACCCATTCCCTGCACCACTTCACACACCAGGGTCATTCCTAACCCATTCCCTGCACCACTTCACACACCAGGGTTATTCCTAACCCATTCCCTGCACCACTTCACACACCAGGGTTATTCCTAACCCATTCCCTGCACCACTTCACACACCAGGGTCATTCCTAACCCATTCCCTGCACCACTTCACACACCAGGGTCATTCCTAACCCATTCCCTGCACCACTTCACACACCAGGGTCATTCCTAACCCATTCCCTGCACCACTTCACACACCAGGGTCATTCCTAACCCATTCCCTGCACCACTTCACACACCAGGGTTATTCCTAACCCATTCCCTGCACCACTTCACACACCAGGGTCATTCCTAACCCATTCCCTGCACCACTTCACACACCAGGGTCATTCCTAACCCATTCCCTGCACCACTTCACACACCAGGGTCATTCCTAACCCATTCCCTGCACCACTTCACACACCAGGGTCATTCCTAACCCATTCCCTGCACCACTTCACACACCAGGGTTATTCCTATCCCATTCCCTGCACCACTTCACCAATGAAGAAGAAAGCTGTAGACTGCAGGAAGATAGCAATGGACGGGTCAGGTGGGCAGGAAAGTGGCAAATGGAATTCAATCCGGAGAAGTGTAAGGTAATGCATTTGTGGAAGGCTAACAAGGCAAGGGAATACACAATAAATGGTAGGATACTGAGAAATGTAGAGGATCAGAGGAATGCATGTCCACAGATCCTTGAAGGTAGCAGGCCAGGTAGATAAGGTGGTTAAGAAGGCATACGGAATGCTTGCCTTTATTAGCCGTGGCATAGAATACAAGAGCAGGGGGGTTATGCTTCAACTGTATAAAACACTAGTTAGACCTCAGCTAGAGTACTGCGTGCAGTTCTGGTCACCATATTACAGGAAAGATGTGGTTGCACTAGAGAGGGTGCAGAGGAGATTTACAAGGATGTTGCCGGGAGTAGAGAATCTTAGCTATGAGGAAAGACTGGATAGGCTGGGTTTGTTTTCCTTGTAACAGAGGAGGCTGAGTGGAGACCTTATTGAGGTGTATAAAATTATGAGGGGCCTAGATAAATTGGATAGAAAGGACCTATTTCCCTTAGCAGAGGGGTCAAAAAACCAGGGGGCACAGATTTAAAGTAATTGGTGGAAAGTTTAGAGGGGATTTGAGGGGAAATTTCTTCACCCAGAGGGTTGTGGGGGTCTGGAACTCACTGCCTGAAAGGGTGGTAGAGGCAGAAACCCTAACCACATTTAAAAAGTACTTGGATGTGCACTTGGGATGCTGTAACCTGCAGGGCTACGGACCAAGAGCTGGGAAGTGGGATTAGGCTGGATAGCTTTGACGGCCGGCGCGGACACGATGGGCCAACATGGCCTCCTTCCGTGCTGTAACTTTCTATGATTCTATGATTATAGCCGAGGCATAGAATATAAGAGCAGGGAGGTTATACTTGAACTGTATAAAACACTAGTTAGGCCACAGCTCAAGTACTGCGTGCAGTTCTGGTCACCACATTACAGGAAAGGTGTGATTACACTAGAGAGGGTGCAGAGGAGATTTACGAGGATGTTGCCTGGGCTGGGGAATTTTGGCTATGAGGAAAGATTGGATAGGCTGGGGTTATTTTCTTTGGAACAGAGGAGGCTGAGGGGAGATTTAATTGAGGTGTATAAAATTATGAGGGGCCTAGATAGAGTGGATAGGAAGGACCTATTTCTCTTAGCAGAGGGGTCGATAACCAGGGGGCAGAGATTTAAAGTAATTGGTCGGAGGATTAGAGGGGATTTGAGGAGAACTTTTTTCACCCAGAGGGTGGTGGGAGTCTGGAATTCACTGCCTGAAAGGGTGGTAGAGGCAGAAACCCTTATCACATTTAAAAAGTACTTGGATATGCACTTGAAGTGCCGTAACCTACAAGGCTACAGACCAAGTGCTGGAAAGCAGGATTAGGGTGGATAGCTCTTCGTCGGCTGGCACGGACACAATGGGCCGAACGGCCTCCTTCTGTGCTGTAAATTTCTATGATTCTATGATTCACACACGAGGGTTATTCCTATCCCATTCCACCCCACCCCCCCCCCAGTCAGATAAGAAGGAGAGACTGCAATTAAGGAGTGGCAATCTTGAATTTTAAAAATCAGAACAGAAAGTGCTGGAAGTACACAAAAAGACAGCTTAATGTTTCAGGTATTTGTGAATGAGCAGAGAAATTTTGGGGGAGGGGGTCCAAGTACAGACATCACTAAACGCTAGTGGATACGTACAAAAAAATAATTTAAAAGGCTAAAGGAATGCAGGCATTTTGTCTCAAGGGGGCTGGAATATGAAGGGTCATGTTAAAAAGAAAATTGAGACTTGCATTTATATAGCGCCTTTCACAACCACCAGACGTCCCAAAGCGCTTTACAGCCAATGAAGTACTTTTTGAAGTGTAGTCACTGTTGTAATGTAGGAAACACAGCAGCCAATTCATGCACAGCAAGCTCCCACAAACAACAATGTGATAATGACCAGATAATCTGGGTTTTTTTGTGATGATGATTGAGGAATAAATAGTGGCCAGGACACTGGGGATAACTCCCCTACTCTTCTTCAAAATGGTGCCATGGGATCTTTTACATCCACCTGAGAGAGCAGACGGGGTTTAACGTCTCATCCGAAAGACGGCACCTCTGACAGTGCAGCTCTCCCTCAGCACTGCACTGGAGTATCAGCCTAGATTTTTGTGCTCAAGTCTCTGGAGTGGGACTTGAACCCACAACCTTCTGACTCAGAGGCAAGAGTGCTACCCACTGAGCCACAGCTGGCACTTATGTTATGTTACAGTTGCACAGAACTCTGGTTAGACCCCATCTCGAGTACTGCCTTCAGTTCTGGGCACCGCACCACAGGAAGCATATGTTGGCCTTGGAGGGGGTGCAGCGCAGATTCACCAGAATGATACCGGTGCTAAAAGGGTTAAATTATGAGGACAGGTTCCATAGACTAGGCTTGTATTCCCTTGAATATAGATTAAGGGGTGATCTAATTGAGGTGTTTAGGATGATCAAAGGAGTTGATAGGGTAGATGGAGAGAAACTATTTCCTCTAGTGGGGGAGTCCAGAACAAGGGGGCATAAGCTTAAAATTACAGCTAGGTCATTCGGGGGTGATGTCAGGAAGCATTTCTTCACACAAAGGGTAATGGAAATCTGTAACTCTCTTCCCCTAAAAAGCTGTTGAGGCTGGGGAGGGTCAATTGAAAATTTCAAAACTGAGATTGATAGATTTTTGTTAGCTAAGGGTAACAAGGGATATAGATCAAAGGTGGATAGATGGAGTTGAGATACAGATCAGCCATGATCTAGTTGAATGGCAGAACAGGCTTGAGGGGCTGAATGGCCTCCTCCTCTTCCTATGTGCCCCTCATCAGACTGAAGGTTAAGAGATGATGGGTACACACCGAAAACATCATAACCCATCTTTCCTCTTCACAGATGCCTTTTTTTCCATAATGCGGAGATGCCGGTGTTGGACTGGGGTGGACAAAAATGAGAAGTCGCACAACACCAGGTTATAGTCCAACAGTTTTATTTAAAATTACGAGCTTTCGGAGCTCCGCACCTTCTTCAGGTACAGGTACAGTGAGGGAATACAAATCGATTACACCGTATATAAACACAGAGAACAATGTGTCTGCAGAGATACAATCTGTTAGGGAGGCATTACATCAAAGACACATCAGAGTACAGCTAAGACAATGAGGTGGGTCACAGGGGGTCCAACGTGTCAAATGCTGCCGTCTGCAGTTAAGCTTTTAACTTTTTTTTTTAAACTGGAAAAACAGACAACGATGTCGAGTCACGTTCTGTAGCGTGACATGAACCCAAGATCCCTGTTGAGTCCGTCCACATGGGTGTGGAACTTAGCTATCAGTTTCTGCTCGATGATTTTGCGTTGTCGTGTGTCTCGAAGGCCGCCTTGGAGAAGGATCACTGAAAGGACTACACGATAACATCAACAGGTTCCATCCCACCATCAAACTCACCATGGACTACTCCTCAGAGTCAGTTTCATTCTTGGACACACGAATCTCCATCAAAGACGGACACCTCAGCACTTCACTCTACCGCAAGCCCATGGACAACCTCACGATGCTCCACTTCTCCAGCTTCCACCCTAACCACGTTAAAGAAGCCATCCCCTATGGACAAGCCCTGCAAATATATAGGATCTGCTCAGACGAGGAGGAACGTGATGGACACCTACGGACGCTGAAAGACGCCCGCGTAAGAACGGGATATGACGCTCGACTCGTCGATCGACAGTTCCGACGGGCCACAGCGAAAAATCGCATAGACCTCCTCAGAAGGCGAACACGGGACACAACCAACAGAGAACCCTACGTCGTCCAGTACTTCCCCGGAGCGGAGAAACTACGCCATGTTCTTCACAGCCTTCAACATGTCATCGATGACGACGAACACCTTGCTAAGGCCATCCCCACGCCTCCACTACTCGCCTTCAAGCAGCCGCCTAACCTCAAAAGTACCATCGTTCGCAGCAGATTACCCATCTTTCAGGAGAACAGCAACCAAGACACCACACAACCCTGCCACGGCAACCTCTGCAAGACATGCCAAATCATGGACACAGATACCATCATTACACGTGAGGACACTACCCACCAGGTACACGGTACATACTCATGTGACTCGGCCAACGTTGTCTACCTGATACGTTGCAGTAAAGGATGCTCCAGAGCATGGTACATCGGCGAGACCATGCAGACACTGAGACAACGTATGAACGGACACCGCGCAACAATCGCCAGGCAGGAGGGTTGCCTCCCAGTCGGGGAACACTTCAGCAGCCAGGGGCATTCAGCCTCGGATCTGCGGGTAAGCGTTCTCCAAGGCGGCCTTCGAGATACACGACAGCGCAAAATCATAGAGCAGAAACTGATAGCCAAGTTCCGCACTCATGAGGATGGCCTCAATCGCGATATCGGGTTCATGTCACGATACAGAACGTGACTTGACATCATGGCCGGTCTTCCCAGGTGTTTTTTTTTTTAAAAAGACTAACACAAGACAGGATATGCAGCCAGCAGGTGGTTTGACACGTTGGACCCCCTGGGACACATCTCATTGTCTTGGCTGTGCTCTTTGTTGTAGGGAATAATGTGAATAGATTTTGTCTGGGTTTAAATTGTGAATTCTGGGAGATTCTCTCATTGCTAACTTACCTGACGAAGGAGCGAACTGCTTCGAAAGCTTGTAAAATTAAATAAATCTGTTGGACTATAACCTGGTGTTGTGCGACTTCTCATTTTTGTCCACCCCAGTCCAACGCCGGCATCTCCACATCATATCTCATACGTTGCAGGAAAGAATGCACCGCGGCATGGTACATCGGCGAGACCATGCAGACACTGAGACAACGTATGAACGGACACCGCGCAACAATCGCCAGGCAGGATTGTTACCTCCCAGTCGGGGAACACTTCAGCAGTCAAGGACATTCAGCCTCGGATCTGCGGGTTAGCGTTCTCCAAGGCGGCCTTCGAGACACACGACAACGCAAAATCATCGAGCAGAAACTGATAGCCAAGTTCCACACCCATGAGGACGGACTCAACAGGGATCTCAGGTTCATGTCACGCTACAGAACGTGACTCGACATCGTCGTCTGTTTTTCCAGTTTTTAAAAAAAAAGTTAAAAGCTTAACTGCAGACGGCAGCATTTGACACGTTGGACCCCATGTGACCCACCTCATTGTCTTAGCTGTACTCTGATGTGTCTTTGATGTAATGCCTCCCTAACAGATTGTATCTCTGCAGACACATTGTTCTCTGTTTATATACGGTGTAATCGATTTGTATTCCCTCACTGTACCTGTACCTGAAGAAGGAGCGGAGCTCCGAAAGCTCGTAATTTTAAATAAAACTGTTGGACTATAACCTGGTGTTGTGCGACTTCTCATTTTTTTCCATAAGAATGGCACTGAGGCAACAGAACAAACAAATTTACTCGTGCTCCCCTTTTTTAATGGGCACAGCTAATAAAAAAAAATTAAACATAAAGTGTACTTTTCAACATAGCAAAAGGAAACTTATAAAACAAAATCAGAAGATTCTTGTTTGTGTCTATAAGAGACGGAAGGCCTCCTCACAGATGCTGACTGACCTGTTGTGTATTTTCAGCATTATCCGTTTTTATTCCACCAATCAACTTTGGCCAATTAATGACCTCGATAATTCTTCCATGACCCCCCAAGAACACAGGAATCATCCTGTACCAATCCATCCAAAGCTTGGTTTTCTCTGTCTGTTCTTAACTAAAGACCTCTAGGCTCACTTTATGAAGACTGTTAATATGCCCTTCCCATGAGCTAGCAAGCAACAGTCTCCTCTGCCTGTTTCTGTGCTTCAAGTGGACTTCACAGATTCTTTGGCTCTATTCAAAAAATGGGGAGTTCTCCAAGTATCTGAGCTACTATTGCTCCCCCAATCAACACCTCCAAAAAAACTGATTAAATGGGTGTTCATCTCATTGCTGATTGTAGGTCATTCTTGACATCGAATGGCTGTTGCATACCGCAACATAGCAACAATCACCACCTTCAAAGTAATTCAATCCGTGAAGAGCTTTGAGATGTTTTGGAGTGATAAGACACTATGGGGGAGAAATTCAGTATCGCCCCATTTAGGGCGCAATTATCGGCCGGGTGCAAAGATTAGCGCCTGGCGCAAATTATCGCCACCGACTGCAAACTTGATTTTTATCGCCCCTGGAGGTGATTGGAGCGCTAAATCAGGCGCTGCACACCTGTCTTAAGACGCAAAGGCCGAGGAGCGAGGCGCTACCTCAGAGCGCTGGCGAAGCTCATGTAATGTCAGTCAGCAATGGAACACACACACAATGGCACGGGCCAGTTCTTAAAGGGGATGGTTAATCTTGCTTTCCATCCACATCCTGCCCATTGCAGCCTTGAATCTCGGCCTGGAGAGACCTGCACATCAAATCTGCTGGAAAGAACAATGGAGAGTACCAGGCAAAGAGCTCAGAGTGCAGCCCCCACAGTCTCTTCTAAATCGATACAAGGAATGGCAAATCAAAATGAACCTGCAAAGTGCTGCTCAGTACCCAAAACTCCTTCACACAACGTTGAATCTCTCCAGAAGTCTCTCTCTCTCTCTCTCTCAGAATGCGTAGTTCAAAAATGGAACCAACAATAAAAGGCAGGAAGCGGTCACCTTTAAATAGCGCTCCCCCTTTCCCTTCATGACTGCAGAACGCTCCCCTCAACCTGTCGTTGCTAGCGTCAGGCGGTAAGGCAGGGGGCGCCACTCAATATCCGCTCCGGGGCGATACCGGAGCGTTGCGCACTCGACTGACGTCACGATCTGCCGGCGCAGGAGATCGTGGCGGTAGTGTTTAGCGCCGCCGCAAAATCTCTAGTTAATTTCGCGAGCGGCGCAAACTTCGCCGCGCCTGGGCGCTAGATGCTTTGCGCCCCATTAGCGCCCTCTTAAGGCGCTAACGGGAAGCGCAACCAACTAAATTTTTCCCCCTATATTAACAAATGTATCATTATGACTACCAGGTTTATTTTTTTGACTTCTTAACTTTCTTCCTCCCAAGATCCAAGTATACCAACTTATGCAGAAGAGATTTACTAGAATGGTACCAAGGATGAGGGACTTCAGTTATGTGGATAGACTGGAGAAGCTGGGGTTGTTCTCCTTAGAGCAGAGAAGGTTGAGAGGAGATTTGATAGAGGTGTTCAAAATCATGAGGGGTCTAGACAGAGTAGATAGAGAGAAATTGTTCCCATTGGCGGAAGGGTCGAGAGCCAGAGGACACAGATTTAAGGCAGAAGAACCAAAGGTGACATGAGGAAAAACTTTTTTACGCAGCGAGTGATTAGGATCTGGAAGGCACTGCCTGAAAGGGTGGTGGAGGCAGACTCAATCATGGCTTTCAAAAGGGAATTGGATAAGTACCTGAAGGAAAAGGAAAGTAAAAAATTTGCAGGATTACGGGGAAAGAGCGGGGGAGTGGGACTCGTAAATAAGGAGAAACTGTTTCCAATGGCAGAAGGGTTGGTTCCATAGGACACAGATTTAAGGCGATTGGCAAAAGAACCAGAGGAGACATGAGGAAACATTTTTTCACACAGCAAGTTGTTGTGATATGGAAAGCACTGCTTGAAAGGAAACAGATTCAATAGGAACATTCAAAAGAGAATTGGACAAATACTTGAAGGGAAAAAAAATTACAGGGCTATGCGGAAAGAGCAGGAGAGTGGGATTAATTGGATACTTCTACCAAAGAGCTGGCACAGGCGCGATGGACCGACTGGCCTCCTTCTGTGCTGAATCATTCTATGATTCTATGGTATGCTCGTCCTCCTCTTTCCATCCTCACTGTGTAGAAATCTATATATATATATTGCACTTCTTCTATTCTAACTCTTCCCTTCCTCTTACGTTCTACAAGCTTTTAAAACCCAGAACGATGCTGCCTTCTCACTACTTCCTGATTTGTCCCACCGCCTACTCTTTTCAACCTTGGCGATACCCTGCACTGTGACCTTTCACCGAGCTTTGTTAATCTTAAAAAATATGCTAATGAACCGTCAGTTGCATTAATGGAGTTTTTTATTGATGATTTAATCCACACAGTATTGACTGTTTTTGTTCGGAGTCTGTTACTCATTGGTCTGTGAGATTTTAAAAAAAATCTGTAATCTTAGGGGCTCCTGATCCTGAGTTAATGGGACCATACCAATATCTTGATATGGAAAACAACTAAAGTGGAATATTGTGGGATTTGAGCAAATATATATTCTAAAATTCCATTTAATTACCTTTGAAAGGGGAACCCTCAGTAGATTAAATGAATGAGGTGGAGTCTATGACAAGCTAATCTGTTCATGGACTTAGGAGCCACTTTTCATATTCCACACTTTGTTGCCTTCTGATGCTTTTAAAACAACCAGGATGCTTAGATATGGTCCTCACATTTCTATTGGTTCCAACAAAGGAACTTTAAAGAATGACCCGCAACAATGTACAGGAAAGAACCCAAGGGTAGAGGTAAGGGGCAATCTCTTGTTTAGAAAAAATAGAAAATCATGAAGTGACACCATCAACAACAGTCACAACTTGTATTTATATAGCGTCTTTAATGTAATAAAACATCCCAAGCACTTCACAGGAGTGTTTCAAAAAGAATTTTGACACTGAGCCATATAAGGAGATGTTCGGGCAGATGACCAAAAGCTTGGCCGAAGAATTAGGTTTTAAGGAGCGTCTTAAAGGAGGAAAGAGAAGTGGAGAGGCGGAGACATTTAATTGGTTAGAATCTGGTGCAAAAACCGTCAAATACAGGGATGTACAGTTTTTAAAAATTCAATTCTTGGGATGTGGGCATCACTGGCAAGGCCAACGTTTATTGCCCATCCCCATATACTGAGTGGCTTGCTGGGCCACTTCAGAGTGCAGGTAAGAGTCAACCACGTGGGTGTGGAACTGGAGTTACATATAGGCCAGACCGGGTAAGGACGACAGGTTTCCAATCCCTAAAGGACATTGGTGAACCAGATGGGTTTTTACAACAATCTTAACAGCTTCACGGTCACTTTTACGGATACCAGCTTTTTCATTTCCAGATTTTTTAAATTTAAACTAAATACAAATTCTCAAAATTGCCACAGTGTGATTTGAATTGAAGCCCAATATCATCGCAACTACACTTGTAGGTGCAAGCGGAGGCATCTTTTTTAAGTAGGGGAGTGGGGACAAGACTTCGCAAAAATAAATACTCCCAAACCTGCCAAAATCATTTGGAAAAAGCTACCAAGTATTTAACATCTGTCACTACCCTAATCATTAGCAAAGCAATAACCCCATTTTAAAAAAAAAAGATACTTTGACTGGAAATGTTTTTAATATCTTACTGTGATTTGGAGATTTTCTCCGCAGCCATGACGTTCCTATCATATAATATATCACAAAGTGATTAACACGTTGATGAATGGGGAAGAGGACATGGAACTGAACCTTAAATTATTACATTTATGGTCTTAGCATTTTAATTGTAAGGAAATGACCTTGATTGTAAACCAGGACGTTTAACACTGCCTGAACAGAAAGGGTTGTGTACATGGAAAAAAATGTGTTTTTAAGTGAATTTTTATTGGTTCGGAGTTAGTCAAAGGTCTGTTCTACAACATGTTGTACCTAATTTGCTAGCATCAGCTCAACCCAGACATAGATCATGTATTAAAATAGAGATAACTCAGGGTATTCATTTGTTCCAGTCAGAAACAGATCTGTCTTCATTGCTTTAATATTTACTTCCAGCAATCTTAAAATAGCTCCTGCGCTATGAAGTTGTTTAGTATCAATTACACAAGAAGAATCAAGGACCAAAATGCTGTGCTTATTAGCAGGGTTAGAAATAGCAGCTCTGTGAAAATTTGTCGCTTCAGACCTGCTTTGTGCAGAATGAATGTTGCATTCTCCAATATTCTGCCTTGCAGCTGAGCATTTATGAGGATTGGCAGCTCCAAGAACTGGCATATGCTGATCTCACAGAGAATGGTTTCACATGGATTCAACTTTTGGTGCCTCATTCATTGTAAGCCAGTTAATTGAGTAAGACCGGTGGAATTGTATTTGTGAGCAGCTACTGTCAGAACATTGCTTTTTCACACATTTCTGAGGAAACTGCAAGTGGGAAGTGGGAATTTTATTTATACATTTTGTGCAACTTGTATTTGAAAACACTTAGTTTAGAGAAAAGTAATTAAATTATTTTGGCGCTGTAGAAACCACCTAATGAAGGCAGCAACTCGTCAAGCTCTTTTAATTCAAAAGTGAAATAGTGCAGATGCTGGAAATCTGAAATAAAAACAGAAAATGCTGGAAATACTCAGCAGGTCAGGCAGCATCTGTGGAGAGAGAAACAGAGTTAACTTTTCAGGTGGATGACCTTTCATCAGAACTGGACAAAGTTAGTGATATAACAGGTTTTAAACAAGTGCAGGGGCAGGGAAAGGTGGGGAGGGGAGGAAAGAACAAAAGGGAAGGTCTGTGATAGGATGGAAGGCAGGAGAGATTAAAAGACGAAAGGGATGATGGTGCAAAGCAAAAGGAGATGGGAATGGGACAAGTTAAGCAACAAAAGATGGGTCTAGAAGAGGTGTAAATGGGAATGGCAGAATCATCAACAGCTGCCATTTGAAAAAAATAGGGGCCGAGGTTATGGTCTGAAATTGTTGAACTCGATGTTGAGTCCAGAAGGCTGTAGGGTGCCTAATCGAAAGATCTTTTTATTCAACCATTGCATTAAATGGAGTGGGTTGCTCAATTGTTACATGTTCCTTAATATTGGCTGTGCAAAGGTAGCATGGGAACAGATACTTTGTACAGAATCTTCTCTCACCTTGTCCCACCTGCAGTGATGCCAAAATGAAAAGTGCTCCCTGTAAGAATAAAGAATGATTATCATGTTTCGGCATTCTTATGACTTTTCTTTTCCACAGAAAGGATTTGGAAAGAATGTTCGGTTTTCAAAGCAAAGTATATTCTCACAAGTTTAAAAAAAAGGCTCATAGACAAAAGGCGGTTAACATATTAATGAAAGCTGTTTTCCCCAAGGACTATAAACAATAAGCAATTTGTTAATTTGTCTCGGTAATCAATAAATACCTCCCACACATTGAAAGTCTTGCATCCTTAACCAGCTGTAAAAAGAATACAGTAGCAACAACAACAACTTGCATTTATATAGCGCCTTTAACGTAGTAAAACGTCCCAAGGTGCTGAACAGGAGTATTTTAAGACAAAAAATTTGACACCGATCCACATAAGGATAAATTAGGGCAGATGATCAAAAGCTTGGTCAAAGAGGTAGGTTTTAGGGAGCGTCTTAAAGGAGGAGAGAGAGGTAGTGAGGTGGAGAAGTTTAGGCAGGGAATTCCAGAGCTTAGGGCCTAGGCAACAGAAGGCACGGCCACCAATGGTTGAGTGATTATAATCAGAGATCCTCAAGAGGGCAGAATTAGAGGAGCACAGATATCTCTCGGGGGGTTGTGGGGCTGAAGGAGAGTACAGAGATAGGGAGGGGCGAGGCCATGGAGGGATTTGAAAACAAGGATGAGAATTTTGAAATCGAGGCAGTGCTTAACCGGGAGCCAATGTAGGTCAGGGAGCACAGGGGGGATGGGCGAACAGAACTTGGTACGAGTTAGGACACGGGCAGCCGAGTTTTGGATGACCTCAAGTTCATGTAGGGTAGAATGTGGGAGGCCAGCCAGGAGTGCGTTGGAATAGTCAAGTCTAGAGGTAACAAAGGCATGGATGAGGTTTCAGCAAAGGATGAGCTGAGGCAGGGGCGGAGACGGGCGATGTTACGGAGGTGGAAATAGGCGGTCTTAGTTACACTGCGGATATGTGGTCGGAAGCTAATTTCAGGGTCAAATATGACACCAAGGTTGTGAACAGTGCGATTCAGCCTGTTAGGGAGAGGGATGGAGTCAGTGGCTAGGGAATGGAGTTTGTGGCGGGGACCGAAAACAATGGCAATTGAAAACAGGAAGAAACCAGCATTTAAAAAGAAAGCTATCAGGGCTTTTGCCGAGACTAAGAGGTTAGAAAGTGGAGGAACAGACAGAAATCATCTTGTTTCAGTCAAACCAGGTAATCCACTGATGTGGGGAAACTTAGTGTGTTCTTCATTTCATATTATTACACAAAGAAAAATTGTAGTGATTCAACACAGTGGCCCCGATATTTCCGGGGAGGCGGGAAGGGAGCGAGGGGGAAGTTTTGCAGAAATTCAGAACAACGGGTTTCCCTCAGGCCCTGACGAATTTAACAGCAGGACCTGATTACCATTTTTGAAATCTGTTTCCCGGCTGCAGCCAGCCAGAATGAGAGGCTGCGGCACCAAGCCACAGCCGGGGAGCATAGAGGAGGGAGGGAGAGATTGGGGGTCGAGGGGAGACATCGATGAGGGGCCCAGAGAGATCATGGGAGGAGGGGGCAGTGGCGGGCACTGGATTGCGGGGGGGGGGGGGGTGGGTGTAGTCCGATCATTGGGGACGTTAACAGGTTTGCTTGTTGGGCCGGGCGGAAGCATCGATGCTCCTCCTGGCCTACAAGCAGTGCTGGGAAAGCACTTACCTCTTCCATGCAGCAGTCCTCGCCTCCCTTTAGCTGCCGGGTTTCCCGAGGCCTGGGAAACCCAGCCGGCCAGTGTTAAAGCTGGAACAGAGAATAAAATCTGAGGCACACAGCCTGATTAAAATATTTAAAAGAGGGACCCGGCACCTGGGAGCGTGTTGGTCGCTCGTGTTACACTTTTCTACTGGTAGGTACAGGGCAGTGTGAACGTGAAGTGCTTTTTGAGCATCAATCAAACGTAGCAGAATAACTAAGAAGACTAACAAGCATGCTAAAGTCAGGAGCTGTGAGCCCACCGGTTTTACACAGGTTTGAATTTACGCCGTGCGTTGAAACACCAAAATTAAGGACACCGTTAACTATGCAAATACCTTCCCCTTGCGGCATTCGAGAATACGTAGGAATTCCGATGAACATCTGTGTCTGAGTCATCACTCTCTTCACTGCATTCCCATTAACTGATGTACTGTGTGAACCTTAACAGTGGTAAATACAAGGTGTCACGAATCTTTTCATTATTCACTACATTTCTAATTAAAGAAGCAGGCAGTGTCTTTTGATCCAAAGATAAAAGTAGTTTCATTGACTTTTCTGATGAACGGACTTGTGAAGCGCGTTTGGAGCACTGCAGACAGAAGCGTATTTCAAGCAGTTCAGGCGTTCCACTGAAATTTTGTTTCACAATCAGCTGAACACTCCATTTCTGCTCTCCTTGGGACAATGGGCCGTATATTCCGATGCCGACGGGTGGGTAGGCGCTGTGTACACACCCGTAGGAACATCGGAAATGCCGGTTTGAAGCATGCCAAGCGCATGCGCTGAAAACCGGCATTTCCGATCTGTCAAGAATGCTCTTGACAGATCGGACGCCTGCCCTGGAGAAGGGCCTCTGCGGGCGGATAGTTCCGCTTTCTGGAGAACCTCCGCCCGCAGAAAACCCTTAGAAATCTTACGCCTGGTAAAAGCAGGCATAAGGCCTGCTTTTACCAGCATAAGAGTTGAAAAAAGTTTTTTTTTTAATTTCACTCTTTTATAATTTAAAAATACTTTTAAAAGAGGCAAGTTTATTTTTAACCCTGTGAAAAACTTGAATTATTTTTTCAAAAAACTAAATTTTTGTTTAAAATATTTAATTTATTGTAATTTCAACTCATTTTAAAAATGTGATGGTTTAAAAAAAAATTATTTAATGTTTTACTGTGTTTTTGGGGTGATCCCCATTCATATATTTGACAGGTCTATCTGTCAAGTGTATGAAGGGAGATTCCCTTCTTTGATTGGCTCCCCATGGCCCACGTGATGCCAGGGACGCTTGCGAACCGCCTGCGCCTCTGGGATACGTGGGTCCTGTGCATTTCGACTGTGGAGAGGCCCAGCAGCGGAAGTGTACGCACCTCGGGAGCCCTCAGGTAAGTCCGTAGATTTTTTCCAGATCGGAGGCCTCCGCACGCGGGAAGCCTCCGATCAGAAAATAAGGCCCATTATCATGGAATCACACGGCACAGAAGGGGGCCATTCGGCCCGTCGTGCCTGTGCCGGCTCTTTGAAAGAGCGGTCCGATTAGTCCCACCCAGTGTTCCCTCCAAGCTGCGCAGGCGCAGCAATCTGCAAGGTCCAGCGCAGGACGCTCACCGGCTTTGACGTTGTAAATATCGCGCACGCGCAGAAATTTAAAGGGACCGCGCATTAAAAGAAACCGGACGTGCAGAACAAAGCGCAGCTCACAGGGAACATTGGTCCCAGCCCCCCCGCTCTTTCCTCATAACCCTGGAATATTTTTCCCTTCAAGTATATATTCAATTCCACCACCCTTTCAGGCAGCGCATTCCAGCTCATAACAACTCGCTGCGTTAAAAAAAAAATTCTCCTCCTCTCCCCTCTGGTTCTTTTGCCAATTACCTTAAATCTGTGTCCTCTGGTTACCAGCCCTTCTGCCAGTGGAAACAGGTTCTCCTTATTTACCCTATCGAAACCCCACATTATGGTATTGAGTATTACGATATGTTGATGCTGAAATTGGTACGAGTGAACCATCTAAAACAGTTTTATTTCTTCAGAATCCACAAAGAGCAACTGGCCCATTACAGAACTTCTCATTGCATGTGTGTTCAGATGGGAGTGTTTTTAGTATTAAACAAATATTTGTGCTGCCCATCATTATTTAATTGTAAATAAATATATTAGTTGCTTTAGTCAATAATTAAAAAAAAGTTCGACTTTGTGTTTAATATCCACGATTTCATAGAATCATAGAATGGATACAGCACAGAAGGAGGCCTCTCGGCCCATCAAGCCCATGTCAGCTCTCTGCAAGAGCATTTCAGCTAGTTCCACTCCCCCGCCCTTTCCCCGTAGCCCTGCAAATTTTTTACTTTCAGGTATTTATCCAACTCCCTTTTTGAAAGCCATGATTGAGTCTGCCTCCACCACCCTTTCGGGCAGTGCATTCCAGATCCTAACCACTCGCTGCGTAAAAAAGTTTTTCCTCATGTCGCCTTTGGTTCTTCTGCCTTAAATCTGTGTCCTCTGGCTCTCGACCCTTCTGCCAATGGGAACAGTTTCTCTCTATCTACTCTGTCTAGACCCCTTATGATTTTGAATACCTCTATCAAATTTCTGCTCAACCTTCTCTGCTCTAAGGAGAACAACCCCAGCTTCTCCAGTCTATCCACGTAACTGAAGTCCCTCATCCCTGGAATCATTCTCGTAAATCTTTTCTGCACCCTCTCTAAGGCCTTCACATCCTTCCTAAAGTGCGGTGCCCAGAATTGGACACAATACTCCAGTTGAGGCCGGACCAGTGTTTTATAAAGGTTCATCATAACTTCCTTGCTTTTAGAAACATCAAAAAAATAGGAGCAGGAGTAGGCCATTCAGCCCTTCGAGCCTGCTCCGCCATTCAATATGATCATGGCTGATCCTCTATCTCAATACCATATTCCCCCTCTCTCCCCATACCCCTTGATGCCTGTTGTGTCTAGAAATCTATCTATTTTGTACTCTATGCCTCGATTTATGAAACCCAGGATCCCGTATGCTTTTTTAACCGCTTTCTCAACCTGCCCTGCCACCTTCAACGATTTGTGCACATATACCCCCATATTTCCAGGTATGGTCATTGTTAGTCTTAGGAAATGAATCTTTGCTAAAGGGTAGATTATCATAGAGGTGTAGATACTGGATCATAGGGGACAAGGATGGCTTACAAGAGCCACTGAGGGATAAAATACCATAAAAACCTAAAGTGTAACATAAAATGATACCAACATCTAGAATAATGTACAGTACAGAAATGCAATTTTCTTAAAATATTACAAGTCAGTTAATGGGCACCCAGTTAATTGGAATGTTTGATTAAAGAAAACATTTGATGAAGCAAATTTATTTCCTGCACATGTTAATGGAAAATGTTTGTTTTATAGTTTGAAATTATTGCTTTATCAGCAACATTCTTCAGGCAACTCCATAACTGATTCATTGCTACACTATTTGGTTTAAGTAGGAGGTGCATTGGAGCGCGAGTCCTACTGTTATAAATTCTGATTTTATAGAGCTGTTTACTCTTTCAATGGTTTCACGGTAGTTCCCCATAGCAGACCCTGTTCCCTACAAACTCTGCAATTTATATAATCTGCTATTGCAAAATTGCACTGCTCAAGGAATTAACAAGTACTCTTATTCACAGTAACCTGTTTCATGGGTTAAATGCACCCGCTCTGTAATGGTAGATATTAAAATGAGACAGACAGAGTACATTAACTAATTAAATAGATACAAAGCACAAAATCTTCAACAAAGTAATAATGAGTACAACATAAACACAATTAGGAAGTCCATAATGGATTACTTACCCTACATCAGGAATGCTTCTGCAGAACTAAACTAAACCGAGGCCCCGTCTGCCCTCTCAGGTGGACGTTAAAGATCCCATGGCACTATATCGAAGAAGAGCAGGGGCGTTCTCTCCGGTGTCCTGGCCAATATTTATCCCTCAATCAACATCCCTAAAACAGATGATCTGGTCATTATCACATTGCCGTTTGTGGGAGCTTGCTGTGCGCAAATTGGCTGCCGCGTTTCCTACATTACAACAGTGACTCCACTTCAAAAAGTACTTAATTGGCTGTGAAGCGCTTTGGTCGTGAAAGGCGCTATAGAAATGCAAGTCTGTCTTTCTTCTTTTTAATCTCTTGGGTTTTTAAAAAAAAAACAAAGTCCTGGTTACTGAAGAAACTAATCCAGAAGGTGTGTCTTCTTGTATCCCCGTTAGTATCAGCGTAAGACAAATTCAAAGGTTTTCCTTGAACAGAAAGTGGGTCTTTTATCTGCTCCAAGAACTGAAATTGCCAGAACTGCAGTACATTTTCCAGTGTGCTGATTCACTTAATTTAAAGTCAAGTTCCGAGACTATTTAACAGCAACACAATAATTTTAAAAGCTACAACCGACAATATGAATATATACATTTTGAATATATACAGATACAAATGGGGCTCAACTACACTCACACAATCCAGTAAGCAGGAAATGTCATTTTTTGTCTGCTAGGCTCCAGTTGATATTCAAATTTCCAAATAGTCACAATGAAAACACCAGTAGTTCATCTAACCCACAGGAAAACCAATGCAATTTACATCAGTGCAGTCACTAGCAATTTCAATCAGTGAACCACTCTGATCTTAAGATCAAGAGACCTGTCTTATCACTTAAGCAGCAGCCGCGATCTGAACGCTCACCTAAAATGGTCAAATCCACATAACGTTTGCAGCACTTAATCATCAATGCTTCTTGTAAAAGCCAGTCACAAAAAAAGCTCATGATTAATTGTTAAACTGTTTCATTTCACTTCTAAACTTTTCTACACATTTTAAAATAAGTGATGGTGATATCATCGGGCCACTAGTTGGAAGGATTTACTGAGTCCAGCAGTGTACCTACATAGTGGATATGTCCTGACCAGCTAAGATATGTAATATACCCGTCTCCGCCCTTGCCTCAGCTCATCCGCTGCTGAAACCCTCATCCATGCCTTTGTTACCTCTAGACTTGACTATTCCAACGCACTCCTGGCTGGCCTCCCACATTCTACCCTACGCAAACTTGTGGTGATCTAAAATTCGGCTGCCCGTGTCCGAACTCGCACCAAGTCACGTTCACCCATCCCCCCTGTGCTCGCTGACCTACATTGGCTCCCGGTTAAGTAACGCCTTGATTTCAAAATTCTCATCCTTGTTTTCAAATCCCTCCAGGGCCTCGCCCCTCCCTATCTCTGTAATCTCCTTCAGCCCCACAACGCCCCCCCCCCCCGCCCCCCGAGATATCTGCACTCCTCTAATTCTGCCCTCTTAAGCATCCCTGATTATAATCGCTCAAACATTGGTGGCCGTGCCTTCTGTTGCCTCGGCCCTAAGCTCTGGAATTCCCTGCCTAAACCTCTCCGCCTCGCTACCTCTCTTTCCTCCTTTAAGACGCTCCTTAAAACCTACCTCTTTGACCAAGCTTTTGGTCACCTGCCCTAATTTCTCCTTATGTGGCTCGGTATCAAATTTTTTGGCTTTTAATACTCCTGTTCAGCGCCTTGGGACGTTTTACTACTTTAAAGGTGCTATATAAATGCAAGTTGTTGTTGTTGAGTGAGCCATGTTTGCTTTTGGCCAGTGATGACATTTTACTTTTAGAGCAGTGTTGTCCAATAGAAATTGCTAACTAGCTACAGCGACACTGTTTTAGTCACATCCACTAATTTTAGTAGTAAACGCCTTACATACACCCACACAATACAGGTGAATGCACTTCACACGTGTATATTTACTTAACAACATCTACCACCATTCAGCAACTAAGGAAGTAAAGCAGTCACCACAGTCAAAAAGCATTCGCACATCCTGCTTTTCCTCTTACCATTTTACCAACAAGTGCAGAAAAAGGTTACAGTCTGCATGCAGACATGAATATTGAGATCACGTGCTCAAACAACGGTGTCTATTACTCATTTTTTAATTACTGAGCAGAAATGCAATTACCCACATCCAGATTCCCAGTTAGCCGCACGCGACTGGTGACTAATGTATAGATTTTTGTGCTCGGGTCTCTGGAGTGGGACTTGAACCGACAACCTTACTGAATTGGAGGCGAGGGTGCTACCAACTGAGCCACAGCTGACACAAGGAACTAAGAGGGCAAGAAGAAGGTTGTGCCCAGAGGACGAGAGGAGATGCACTGTTTCGGCACTGTCCCATCATCTGGGAGGTTGGAATGCACTGCCTGATAGGGCGGTGGATACAGATTCAATAGTAGCCTTCAAAAGGGAATTGGATAAATACTTGAAGGAGACAAAATTGCAGGGATGTGGGGAAAGAGCGGGGGAGTGGGACTAACTGGATTGCTCTTCTAAAGAGCCGGCGCAGACTCGATGGGCCGAATGGCCTCCTTCTGTGCCGTACTATTCTATGATTCTATTGGACAGCACTGTTTCAGAGCATTTATACTAGCTTTTGACTGAAACAAAAATGATTTATGTGTTGTAGCTTGTGTCCAAGAAGATGTTGCTTTGTGCTGTCAAGACATGTTTATTTCCTCTAGAATTTTCACACAAATGTGATAAACAATAATTAAAAGGCAAGTATATTCAATTGCATTAACCCATATTATAAAGAGGAACACCAATACTGATGCCGGTATCTCTCAGTTATTGCACTGTTTAATGCTTTAGAATCGCTCATTAGAGACAGTCAGGGAACAAACATGCTGTATCCGACTCTTCCTAATATGGTATCAAGAAACTCCGCTCTAGAGAGATTATGAATAGGAACAGTTGGCTAACGGCAGCAGTCGAGATTGATGGCATCATTGGCAAGGAACTATGAAGCATTTGCTCCCAGGCTGCTTCTATTGGCATTCAACATAATAACAAGACTAAAGACACCAGCAAGTGTTCAATCTCCCTGAGATTGTGTGATTAAGGGCAATACGGAAGAATATACTTTCCATTTAACCCAGGCTGTCTTAGTGATCATAGAATCATCGTAGAATCATAGAAATTTATGGCACAGAAGGAGGCCATTCGACCCATCGTGTCTGTGATCTTGATGTTTCAACTGTGGTTGTTAGTTGAGTTCTTTCATAATGTTGGGATGAAGTCCAGTCAGTTTCCTTCAGCAATATGAAAAGTAATCATCACTGAAATATTTTTTTTTTTTTTATAAAAAAACAGGTAGAATAGAAAGTTATTGTCTTACATTCTCTCCTTTTTCCTTCAGTCTCATGGATTGCCCAGCTGACTGGATAGGCTGGTGACCAACTCCAAGGCCGGTGTCACTGTTACACTATAACTAGACTCTAGTTGGCGGTGGGTGGATTTTCCCTCTGACTTTCTTGCCCCTTGCTGTGGGAAGTGGCTGCCCTTCGCTCCACGCCTCGTCACCAGTGATCTGACTGAAATCAGTCATTCACCCTGTAGAAACTCACAAGTGCAAGCCTGCATCCTAAAATTCGAGTGGTGCGGCCGGCTACAGCTCCAACACGCTGAACCACGACACTGCTCCAGGGCGAGGCAGCCTCTTTATTCAAATGAAGTATAGAAAGCACCATCACTGCAGTAGATTTTGAATAACCTATTGCCACAGGCTAGATTCAGTTCAATTAAACTCGGCTGGCTAGTTTTATACCCTCAGTACCAGATGCAAACTTACTTCTTGAGATGTGCGACTGACTACTTTTTAGGGCTGTATGCTGTTGGACTGCTTTCTTGATCCTTTTCGTTTTGTTACTTTAAACACCAGATTACACAAACATTCAGTTGTAGCAATGCACGATCAGGACTTTATTACAACATCATACTTCCAAATCCAGTATGAGAGTTTCATCATACTTGCAAATCCAGCATCAGCTGCTATACAGTGGCTCACTCACATCTCTTATACCAATTTTACCTTTGATCACTACATTCCATGCATACCACTAATAAATCATAGTACATCAAAGATATATACAAATGAGGTGATCCAAAACTCGGCTGCTTGTGTCCTAACTCGCACCAAGTCCCGTTCACCCATCACCCCTGTGCTCGCTGACCTACATTGGCTCCCGGTTAAGCAACGCCTCAATTTCAAAATTCTCATCCTTGTTTTCAAATCCCTCCATGGCCTCACCCCTCCCTATCTCTGTAACCTCCTCCAGCCCCACAACCCCCCTGACATATCTGCACTCCTCTAATTCTGCCCTCTTAAGCATCCCTGATTATAATCGCTCAAACATTGGTGGCCGTGCCTTCTGTTGCCTGGGCCCTAAGCTCTGGAATTCCCTGCCTAAACCCCTCCGGTTTGCTACCTCTCTTTCCCTCTTTAAGACGCTCCTTAAAACCTACCTCTTTGACCAAGCTTTTGGTCACCTGCCCTAATTTCTCCTTATGTGGCTCGGTGTCAATTTTCTTGTCTTTTAATACTCCTGTGAAGCGCCTTGGGACATTTTACTACGTTAAAGGCGCTATATAAATATAAGTTGTTGACAACAGAATAATAACATGAACTAAACAAACACTTAACTCTTCTAATTATTTTATCACCATGATATATTGCCCCACCATAAACTCTTCCCATCATTTTTATTACCATGATCCAAGTGACCTGATTGCCCTTATAAACTCTTCCCATTAAGAAAGACTTGCATTTATATAGCGCCTTTTACAACCACTGGACGTCTCAAAGCGCTTTACAGCCAATTAAGTACTTTTGAAGTGGAGTCACTGTTGTAATGTGGGAAACGCAGCAGCCAATTTGCGCACAGCAAGCTCCCACAAACAGCAATGTGATAATGACCAGATAATCTGTTTTCGTTATGTTGATTGAGGGATAAGTATTGGCCAGGACACCGGGGAGAACTCTCCTGCTCTTCTTCGAAATAGTGCCCGTGGGATCTTTTATGTCCACCTGAGAGAGCAGATGGGGCCTTGGTTTAACATCTCATCTGAAAGACGGCCCCTCCGACAGTGCAGCACTCCCTCAGCACTACACTGGGGAGTGTCAGCCTAGCTTTATGTGCTCAAGTCTCTGGAGTGGGACTTGAACCTCACAACCTTCTGACGCAGAAGCGAGGGGGCTGCCCACTGAGCCACAGCTGACACTAAAGTGACCAGATTCTCGCCCTGATAGGCACTGAGGGCAGCCTTCTGATCTGTGGCGATACATTAGCTTACAATCTCATGCTCAGCAGAAAGCTGTTTTAACTCAAAACAGACAGCCCAGAAAGGACATCGAGGTACCCAGGTAGTGCAAACCTTCGCTCCCACGTATGCAACAGGCTATTGTCAATTGGGTTCAGTAGCCATTCTTAGATGTTTTTAGTGTTCCAAAATGAACGTTGGATTTGCATACCAGTTCTGCCTAATCCAGTGTCGGTTTTTGCAAACTCCAACTATTCCAGACCAACCTCAGCCATTTGTCTCAGAATGGCAGTTATACCGTCACCTTCACATCAATGCAATGCACTTTGGACTGTACATCAATGCGAAAGTGGGAGTACTTCCAAGAGGCTAAGTACATGAAGTGTCAGAACCATCTCCAAGAGGCCCTCTTATAAAGTTTTAAGTGGCATCAAGTGCAGCAGAACTCCAGCCTGAGCCAGATCAGTTTAGAGTTCTGGGTACTAAACGAACATGTCTGGTATAGAGCAGGGGTTCTCAACCTTTTTGCTTCCGAGGCCCCCCTCCCATGTTATAAAAATTCCGCGGATCCCCGCGACACAACACCAGTACTTCTTCTGTATAAAAATTAGTTATAAAATGAAGCATCTATATTTATTATTATTTTTGTCTTACTTAACATGAAGCTTGTTGCTGGTGAGAACTAAAAATCGTGATAACGCCATCAGCTATTTTATTAACTCTGAAGACATTGAAGGAGAGAGTCACACTGGATCCCGATTGTCACGGCCTTGCCGCAGGCCCAGAGGCTGGAAAGTCTCCATATTTTTGCCCCGCCTCCAAGGCCACGTGGCGCGCGCACTCTCTCCATTGACGGCGCCCCCCTCCCCACCTCAAACACCAGGGGAAAAAAATGGTCTCTTTTCAAACGCGTGAGCAGCTTCCAACTGAGGAAAGCCTAGCTCCGTGTCGAAGTTTCAGAAAAAGTGTTGAAAGGAAGGCGAGCGCTACCGCGGCACATGAAACGCCAGACTAGCTCACGGATTTCCCCGCCCTCCCAACTCAGGTTTTAATCCCCCGGAAGAGAAGTTATAACTCCCACTATTTTATTTAATAGTTAAAAGCGGTGAGTGGTTTATGAACCTGGAAGCGAATAAGGCTCGAACAAATAAAAACTTACCGAGATAAACACTGCTGTAAAAGTCAGTGACACGCAAAGGGACTTGTCTAACCTAACAAATGGTGTTCAACAGTAAGAACCTGAATTGACTGCGCATGCAGTCTTTGTATCGCTAAGACTATTCCACTCATCTCAATATACAGGGGAGACTACTGATGTTTATGTCGTAAACGTCAGTAGACTTCCCTGTATATTGATGGGACACCCCTGGTAGAGAGTGAATGTTCCACTCCCACATTCCATGCATGTAAAAAAAAATTGCTCATGACTGATCTTACTGTTATCTCCATCCCATAGATGACTCCTACTTGCACGCCATGATTTCCTCTACCTCAACCATTGTTTGTGAACTAATTGAAGAACTCTAAATGGGTGCAGTACATGGTTCAGTGGGTAGCGCTCTCACCTCTGAGTCAGAAGGTTGTGGGTTCAAGTCCCACTCCAGGGACTTGAGCTCAAAAATCTTGGCTGACACTCCCAGTGCAGAGCTGAGGGAGTGCCTGCACTGTCAGAGGTGCCGTCTTTTGAATGAGACGTTAAACTGAGGTCCCGTCTGCTCTCAGGTGGATGTAAAAGATCCCATGGCACTATTTCGAAGAAGAGCAGAGGAGTTATCCCCAGTGTCCTGGCTAATATTTATCCCTCAATCAACATAACAAAAACAGATTATCTGGTCATTATCACATTGCTGTTTGTGGGAGCTTGCTGAGCGCAAATTGGCTGCCGCGTTTCCTACATTACAACAGTGACTACACTTCAAAAGTACTTCATTGGCTGTAAAGCGCTTTGGGATGTCCTGAGGTCGTGAAAGGCACTATAGAAATGCAAGTCTTTCTTTTTTACTTTTAAATAAATCCATATGCTCCTAACTGTGCTGTTAATTTCAGTACCGTTCTATTTAAACATTTATGCTCTTTCTGCTCAATCTATTCATAAAAGATTAATCTGGAATGATTTGTTGCCTTTGTATATTTGTACGGTGATACAAAAGTGTGTTTTAAGGTGTAGGTTTTCTTTGAAAAAGAGGGAAACACAGTGTAATTTCATTAACATATGAAATGTGCAGGCTTGTCAGTAATGGTTAAGGGCGCCATCCATTATTCATGGCGTCAGAAGTTTGATTCCCCACATTTTTCTCTTCTGAGTGTTATAAAATGTAATCAGATGAAACCGATACAGCAGAAGCTTCAATGTATTCCCGATCTTCTGTTCATTTGACTGCATTATTGGTCTAAGGGTGCGTAGCAGGAAGCCAGCAATAGCAACATGGGTGCGAATTATGTAACATGATGACGAAACATAATAAAGTTGCAAATAGTTGTGACTGGCGATAAATCAGTAATCTCGCTGGCAGGATTTAGATGTTGTCATCTCGAGCAGCTCAAGAACATTATATGTTCACCTGAACCTCAGGATGAGATTACAAGCCTCGAAATCACTCCAGATATCTAATTTTACATGAAATATTTATTTTGTGAACTATGTGAAAGTCACCTCATCCTGGTTTAGCATTTTTTGTTGTTGTTGTTGCAGGCAGTGACTATCAGGTCAGACCCCCGTGCCGGGCAGTCCAAGGCACTGACACAATTAATCCATTGAAGGATCAACAGTTGTGACATAATCTACTTAATAATTAATAATTGATCACCAGGAAATATTCAGAAATTCAGCAGGACCATTGGAAATAGGTCAACAACAACTTACATTTATATAGCGCATTTAACGTAGCAAAACTCCCCAAGGCGCTTCACAAGAGCGCTATCAATAAAAACATTTTTGACACCAAGCCACAGAAGCAGATATCAGGACAGATGACCAAGAGGTAGGTTTTAAGGAGCATCTAAAAGGACGGGAGAGAGGCAGAGAGGTTTAGGGGGGAAGTTTAGAGCTTCAGGCCTAGGCGGCTGAAAGCACGGCCGCCAAAGGTGGAGCGATTAAAATCGGGGATGCGCAAGAGGCCAGAATTGGAGGAGCGGAGAGATCTCGAAGGCTTGTAGGGCTGGAGGAGCGTTACTGAGATAGGGAGGGGCGAGAGGCCATGGAGCAATTTGAAAACAAGGATGAGGATTTTAAAATTGAGGCGTTGTCGGACCGGGAGCCAATGTAGGTCAGCGAACTACAGGGGCGATGGGTGAATGAGACTTGGAGCGAGTTAAGATACAGGCAGCTGAGTTTTAGGTCAGGGAAACTAAACAATGCATGTTTCTCCCTCCTCTCCTGAAGGCGATAACTCATGCCAGGGTAAGGTCCTACAGGCATCAATCGCCCTTTGGTCCCATACCCAAGCAGCCATTCTTCATGTATGAGCCTAGGCAGTGACAGTTGTTAGCCTATTTGACTGTGGCGGACATCACAGATATCAAAGATTTTGTCCTTACCCAATGTCCATACAAGCAGTTTTCAGCAGGGATCATGGATAGCAACCGGAACTCTTGCAGATCTTCTCCCTCCCTAACTGAGAACACGGAGGCCAATTGTGGCATTCCTAATACCATCACAACTGAGAACAGCTAACTCAGCAAAGACCAGGAATCTCCAGGGCAAGTGAAGGTTAGTGTAAGACCTTGTGACAAGAGCAATAATCCTTTTGAATTCAAATGTTTCCGCTAAACCAATAATGTGGAATGCATAGGGAATGAAACCAATGCCTGAGAAAGAGAGACTTGCATTTATATAGTGCCTAACACTGCGGTAAAGTGGAAACTTGCAGCCTCTTGGAGCGTGTCACTCAATGGCCTTACCACGGGCACAGTGGGCGTTATGAATGGAGTTACTGTTGCCGTTCGCCAAGCTTATAACTGGAATTTGGCACAATCTCTGGCTGCAGGAAATGACGGCAAAAACGGCAAAGCCTGTGAATTTCAAATCTGTGGTAGTCAAAAGAAAAAGAACTTGCGTTTCTATAGCGCCTTTCATGACCTCCGGACGTCCCAAAGTGCTTTATAGCCAATTAAGCACTTTATTGAAGTGTAGTCACTGTTGTAATGTAGGCAACGTGGCAGCCAATTTACGCACAGCAAGCTCCCAACAAACAGCAATGTGATAATGACCAGATAATCTGTTTTTAGTGATGTTGGTTGAGGATAAATATTGTCCAGGATACCGGGGAGAACTCCCCTACTCTTCTTTGAAATAGTGCCATGGGATCTTTTACGTCCACCTGAGAGAGCAGACGGGGCCTCGGTTTAACGTCTCATCGAAAGATGGCACCTCGACAGTGCAGCACTCCCTCAACAATGTTCCTGTTAAGCTGCGTGGCCGCGCAGCGGTCTGGAAGTCCGCGCAGGCCGCTCACCGGCTTTTAAATGGGAAAAACCACGCATGCCCGAAAATGTGAATGGGCCGCGCAGCCACTTAAAGGGACCTCACACTCAAAAAAATTAGAGGGAACATTGTCCCTTAGCACTGCACTGGAGTGTCAGCCTAGATTTTGGTGCTCAAGTCTCTGGAGTGGGACTTGAACCCACAACCTTCTGACTCAGAGGTGAGAGTGCTACCCACTGAGCGACGGCTGACAATTATTCTGTGTACAACAGAAAACGCTGGAAAAACTCAGCAGGCGAGGCAGCATCCGTGGAGAGAGAAACAGAGTTAACGTTTCAGGTCGATGACCTTTCATCAGAACTGGAGACAGCAGGAAATCAAATAGATTTAAAGCAAGGATAAAGCTGGGAAAAGGGGGAGGGGATAAAAGAACAAAAGGAGAGATTAAGAGATATCAAGGCAAGAGGTGGTGTTAATGTGACAGGTTAAGGCTGAAAGAAGTGTGAAATGCACTGGCAGAATGAAGGACAGCTGCCAGCTTCTAGGAGGGAAAAAAAAAGGGGGGGGGGGCAAATAAAAGCGTGGATGAGAAAATAAAATATAAATGTGATAGGGGCTGAGGTTATGATCTAAAATTGTTGAACTCGATATTGAGTCCTGAGGGCTGTAGCGTGCCTAAACGAAAGATGAGGTGCTGTTCCTCGAGCTTACGCTGCGCTTCCGTGGAACAGTGTAATAGGCCGAGGACGGTGAGGTCAGAGTGGGAGTGAAGCGGTGAATTAAAGTGACAGGCGACCGGGAGCTCGGGGTCCCCCCTTCTGTGTAGTTGGCATGTGCTCATAAAGTACTTTCATTTACCTCAGATGTTGCCAACATAAGGACATATGCACAACTTGGATAATGAAATTGGCTCTGTGGCGATGCTGTTTTCTCAGTGGACTAGCTTCTCATTTCAACACTGATAAACAGTAACAAAACAGCCAAAAAAAATCATACAAAATATACACCAGAGAGGTAATTACTTACCTATAAGTGTTGTAGTCAATGCTTTTTTAAAGATACTCCATTTATCATCAACAATGTGCCCAATCTAGTCAGAGATATTGCTGGGATACTCGTCCCCTTAAGAAACGTACAGGCCAGAATATGCAGCCTTCCCTTTTTACATTATAACAGCCCCTCCCAACACCTTTCAGTTTACTCAAAGGCATCAATGCATAAAGTTAACAGTAAAGCCTTCAGTCCCATTTCACCATGACAGAAAGCGTGATTTTACCATATTAAGCACGCAAGACAAAGACCTACCTCATTTTCCTCCTATATGTATAACATAGGACTCCAGGCCGAGAGGTGGTGTGGTGAAGTACTCAATGATAACTCAAGATAACGGGGAGCAATTTGCATTCGTCCTTAAATTCGATTACTCTCTCTCAAGTGCAACCTCACCAAATGACAGATCTGCCCGAAAAGAAAGGCCCAGACAACAATCTGTGAAAGTTTAGCATTTAATTTAGGAGGCTGGCTTCATGAAAGTTGACCACGCAGTGGTTACTGCTCTAGATGGCCTCCAAGAGTTCCACAGGTACCTTGATGACTTGCGCATCCCCAATTTTCATCGCTCCACCATTGGCAGCCGTGCCTTCAGCTGCCTCGGCCCTCAGCTCTGGATTTCCTTCCCTAAACCTCTCTGCCTCTACCTCTCTCCTACTTTAAGTTGCTCCTTAAAACCTACCTCTTTGACCAAGCTTTTGGTCACCTGTCCTAATGTCTTTTTATGTGGCTCGGTGTCAAATTTTGTTTGCTAACGCTCCTGTCAAGTGCCTTGGGATGTTTTACGCGCTATATAAATGCAAGACGTCGTTGTTGACGGCACACAGCAATACAAAACTATTTACTGCGCATTAAATAATCCTAAGAAATTGAAAAGTCTGGAGTTCTGATTTCTTAGAAACATCCTTCATTCTCCCACCCCTCTTTATTTAACCCTATCAGCAGTTCCTTCTGTTCTTTTCTCCCTCATGCCCTTATCCAGCTTCCCCTTAAATGCATCTATGCTATTCGCCTCAACTCCTTGTGGTATCGAGTTCCACATTCTCACCACTCTCTGGGTAAAGAAGTTTCTCCTGAATTCCCTATTGGATTTATTAGTGACTATCTTATATTTATGGCCCCTAGTTTTGGTCTCCGTCACAAGTGTAACCTCTTCTCTATGTCTACCCTGTCAAATCCTTTCATAATTCAAAAGACCTCTATCAGGTCACCCCTCAGCCTTCTCTTCACCTGACGAAGGAGCAGCGCTCCGAAAGCTTGTGATTTCAAATAAAGCTGTTGGACTATAACCTGGTGTTGTGCGACTTCTCACATTTCTCTTTTCTCGTATAAGGGTCTGAAATAATATTGGCCAGATCCACACACTGATGTACATTTAACAAGGACACATTTAATCCGGTTTTAGGGCAGCCTCGACAACTTGTCTTCACATAGTGTCTTTACAGAAAGGAGAAGTAAAATAGACAAGAGGAACAGGCGCTGAGTCATGAGGGAGAGATTAGGACTTGGTCAAAAAGTTGGGTTTTAAGGAGTTTTTTTTTTAAAAGGAGAGTAAAGTAGTGAAGCAGAGAGATTTAAGAAGGGAGTTCCAGAGAATGGTTTTGAGATGACTGAATAGTCTGCTACCAATGGTGGGGTGAAATGACGGGGTGAGGAGATGTAAAAAAGGCAAGAGTTAGAAAACTAAATAGTGCTAGAGGGG
Source organism: Squalus acanthias (assembly GCA_030390025.1). Lineage (NCBI taxonomy): Eukaryota > Metazoa > Chordata > Chondrichthyes > Squaliformes > Squalidae > Squalus > Squalus acanthias. The sequence continues at coordinate 92,751,502 of CM059438.1, forward strand.
AAGTAAAGCTGGAGGAGGTTGCAGAAATAAGATGGATCGAGGCCATGGAACCAGTGTAAGTTAGCGAGGTCAGGGTGATGGATAAGTGGGACAGTGCAGGACAGGTCATGGACAACTGAATTTTAGACAAGTTGGAGTTTATATGAACATACGAACAATGACAGACAGGTAAAGGTCCATCCAGCCTGTCCCACACAATTGTGATACCTTGTGCATCACAACATATACACGGTCCATCCCCCCCAAAGCCATGTGACTATGGAGGATGGGAGACCAACAAGGCGTCTAACTAGAGAAATTGAGTCTAAAGATGAATGAGTGTGTGGCTTGGTAGGGGTCAATTGGAAGACTTGGATGTTAGACAAGGATAACGCCCCACGGTCACGGTCAAAGTGGATGTCATTTGTGATTCTGGCCATGGCAGTTTTGGTGCTGAGAAGGGTAGAAAATAGACTGAAGGGATTTGAGCTGGAAGTTTAGAAAGAGATGGGTATGGAGTTGGGAGATGACGACACGTTTCAGGACCTTAGAGAAGAAAGGGAAGCGAGAGATGGGATGATAGTTGGCAAGGACAGTTGGGTCGAGTTGGTATTTTTGAGAGGCGTGATACAGCAGTTTTAAAAGGGAGAGAGGCAGTGACTAAATAAGGGAGCCTTTAAACATGTCAGCCAGGAGAGGTAGTTGAGTGGTCAGGGGTTAGGTAGGGAGGCGATCAAAGTAGTAACTGGGTCGGTCTCATGGAAGAGATGAGCCTGGAGAGAACAATAAAAAGCATCTTGTGAAATGCTATTGGTACCATCTTATACGCCACAGTAGTTTTAAACTGTAGAGCTCTGAATTCCAGTTGCAATGTCAACTAATTGCACACTTTATGCTTAATCCCTAGCTTTATGTGACAACCCATCAGTCCCCCTCTCCTCCTCTGAAGTAGCTTTTATTGTAGGCAATTTCTATTTGATAAGATCACATCCATAGTGTGGCATGTGGAAAACCCTCTAAATGTTCACTCCCCATCTCTGGTAAATACTTAATTAGGAGATTATAGTTTTACAAACAGACCATAAAAACAGCAATGATCAGCAATGGGCTTGGAGCCACTTCAAGTACAACAATGTACCAGGCATCATTATATGGTGACCTAACTGTGACATACTGTACCTTGTCTATGTGTTTGTATAAAGACTATTCAGAACACGCTACATTTAGAGTTTAAGGGGAGTCGTCTTATGAAATGCAATTTCCAGTCAATAAAACGTAATGGGACAAAACTGCTTTAAAGTAATACTATCACCAATGAATGAAGCCACTCATTAGTTCCATTTATACTGAGCAATGAGATTAGATTTGGACTAATGGAATGTAAATCAAGTGGCGTTACCTCAGTGGGCTCTATGTACATAATGGAAACAGTTAAAATCAGCTGTCTCTTTAGCTGATTCAAATTCAACACACACACACACTGCACAGCAAGATATACAATGTGGTTTGGGATTGGATCGTCAATATACAGAACAGACACACAATAGATAGCAACGCGTGAATTTCAAGGGTTCTACGCAGCGGAGATCTGAGGACTGTGATCCACAATTGCACGTGGCATCATCAATCACACCCATACTGTTGTGTCACGTTACTGAGGGGAGGTCAGGTCATGCCCCCTGGCGAGGCGAAAAGACAAATGAATAAAATGAGAAGGAGGGCTAGTCATGTCATATACCTCTTAGAGGCACTTGACAGAGGCCTGGGCAAGTCGGAGAGGTCAATAAGCAGATCCTTTATTTGAAAAAGTAAATTAAAGATATTTATGAGGTATCAATATACGTTTTTATTGGAAGTATCATAGAAGCTTACGGCACAGAAGGAGGCCATGTGGCCCATCGTGTCTGTGCCGGCCGAAAAAGAGCTACCCAGCCTAATCCCACTTTCCAGCTCTTGGTCCGTAGCCCTGTAGGTTACAGCACTTCAAGTGCACATCCAAGTAGAGTGTGGTGGAGTAGGTGCACACACAAGTCAAAGGCAGTGGGGCACCTCGCTCACAGATCTGGAATTCACCCCTGATCATCATTGTTACTTGTGCAATGTTGAGAAGGTATCTTCCATTCCTAGTGTCAGTTGTGTAAATTGCTTACGGGGCAGGGGGTCCATTGTGTCATAAATATCGCAAGTGCAACAGATCTGACACTGGAAGGAAGAAATCACCTTAACCTACTGACGCACAATTTACAGGGGAACAAGGTGCATGCACCATCAATACTGGGATTTCATCATGTTAAACAAAGGCATTGCATCTGCCTATGAATTCTACAAACCATGAAGGCACAAAGGTTGGGATAAATAGAAGAACATTCAGAACATACTAAAAGGGCGGTCAGAGGGGTAAAAAGGATGCAGTAAATGAGCATAAAACTTAACACTCATTTTTTTTCAGTATTCAACAGTAAAAGGACAGTCAGACAGAAGAGGCGAGAACGCTAAAAGATGTCAACATGACCAATGAAGGATGACCATAAAATAGTTAATATACGAATCACTTCCTCCAAGTATTCACTAGGGAAGATATAAACGTAACATCTTCCATAATTGGTGATAATTCAAATTTATTTTGAATAAAAGATGGTGATCTTCGATAGGCGAAAGGAGCTGGAAACGAATCCGTTCTTGTGAGTGCACAGTATCCTCCGGTAGTAAGGGGTGAGATTTTGAAGTGCTGACAATCATTATGAGGGAGTCTATGAGAGGGCCTGCTGGAATAACAACAGAAAACGCTGGAAAAACTCAGCAGGCCAGGCAGCATCCGTGGAGAGAGAAAGAGAGTTAACGTTTCAGGTCGATGACCTTTCATCAGAACTGGGAAGAGCCGGAAATCAAATAGATTTAAGGCCAGGATAAAGCTGGGAAAAGGGGGAGGGGATAAAGGAACAAAGGGGGAGATGAAGAGACATTAAGAGACATTAAGAGATATGCAAGGCTAGAGGTGGTGTTAATGTGACAGATTAAGGCTGAATGAAGTGTGAAATCCACTGGCAGAATGAAGGACAGCTGCCAGCTTCTAGGAGGAGAAAAAAAGGTGGGGGGGGGGACAAATAAAAGGGTGGATAAAATAAAATATAAATGTGATTGGAGCTGAGGTTATGATCTAAAATTGTTGAACTCGATATTGAGTCCAGAGGGCTGTAGCGTGCCTAAACGAAAGATGAGGTGCTGTTCCTCGAGCTTACGCTGAGCTTCCGTGGAACAGTGTAATAGGCCGAGGACGGTGAGGTCAGAGTGGGAGTGAAGCGGTGAATTAAAGTGACAGGCCACCGGGAGCTCGGGGTCCCCCTTACGGACTGAACGGAGGTGTTCCGCAAAGCGGTCACCCAATCTGCGTTTGGTCTCCCCAATGTAGAGGAGTCCACATCGTGAGCAGCGAATACAGTATACTAAATTTCAGGAAGTACAAGTAAATCGCTGTTTCACCTGGAAGGGGTGTTTGGGGCCCTGGACAGTGGGAAGAGGGGAGGTATAAGGGCATGTGTTGCATCTCCTGCGCGTGCACGGGAAGGTGCCGGGCGAAGGGGAAGGGGTGCTGGGGGTGGTAGAGGAGTGGACTAGGGTGTCGCGGAGGGAGCGGTCCCTACGGAATGCTGAAAGGGGAGGTGAGGGGAAGATGTGTTTGGTGGTGGGATCACGCTGGAGGTGGCGGAAATGGCGGAGGATGATCCGTTGAATGTGGAGGCTGGTGGGGTGAAAGGTGAGGACAAGGGGAACCCTATCGTGGTTCCGGGAGGGAGGGGCAGGGGTGAGGGCAGATGTGCGGGAGATAGAACGGACACGGTCGAGGGCCGTGTCGACCACGGTAGAGGGGAATCCTCGGTTGAGGAAAAAGGAAGACATGTCGGAAGCACTGGTATGGAAGGTGGCATCATCAGAGCAGATGCGGCGGAGACGGAGAAACTGGGAGAATGGAATAGAGTCCTTACAGGAGGCGGGGTGGGAGGAAGTGTAGTCCAGGTAGCTGTGGGAGTCGGTGGGCTTGTAGTGAATGTTAGTCAATAACCTATCCCCAGAGATGGAGATGGAGAAGTCGAGGAAGGGAAGGGAAGAGTCGGAGATGGACCATGTGAAGGTGAGGGAAGGGTGGAAATTGGAAGCATAGTGAATGAAATGTTCTAGTTCAGGGCGAGAGCAGGAGACGGCACCGATACAGTCATCAATGTACCGGAAAAAGAGGTGAGGGAGGGGACCCGAGTAGGACTGGAACAAAGAGTGTTCCACATATCCCACGAAAAGGCAGGCATAGCTAGGACCCATGCGGGTACCCATAGCAACACCTTTAATTTGGAGGAAATGGGTAGAGTCAAAGGAGAAGTTGTTCAATGTGAGAACAAGTTCCGCCAGGCGGAGGAGGGTGGTGGTGGATGGGGACTGGTTGGGCCTCTGTTCAAGGAAGAAGCGGAGCGCCCTCAGGCCGTCCTGGTGGGGAATGGAGGTGTAGAGGGATTGTACGTCCATAGTGAAGAGGAGACGGTTGGGGCCGGGAAACTGTTAAAATGGCGGAGGGCATCGGAAGAGTCGCGGATGTAGGTGGGAAGAGACTGGACAAGGGGAGAAAAAATAGAGTCGAGATAGGAAGAGATAAGTTCCGTGGGGCAAGAACAGGCTGAAACGATGGGTCTACCGGGGCAGTCCTGTTTGTGGATCTTGGGAAGGAGGTAGAAGCGGGCTGTGCGGGGTTGGGGAACTATGAGGTTGGCGGCCGTGGGGGGAAGATCTCCAGAGGAGATGAGGTCAGTGACAGTCTTGGACACGGTGGCTTGATGTTCGGTAGTGGGGTCATGGTCCAGGTGGAGGTAGGAGGAGGTGTCAGAGAGTTGGCGTTCAACTTCCGCTAGGTAGAGGTCGGTTCGCCAAACAACAACAGCGCCACCCTTGTCAGCAGGTTTAATGACAATGTCAGGGTTGGATCGGAGAGAATGGAGTGCTGCAAGTTCAGAGGGAGGTAGGTTGGAGTGAGTGAGGGGAGCAGAGAAATTGAGCTGGCCGATGTCACGGCGGCAGTTAGCAATGAAAAGATCAAGAGAGGGTAAGAGGCCAGAGGGAGGGGTCCAGGCGGAACGAGAATTCTGAAAGCGGGAGAAAGGGTCAGCCGTGCGGGGGGAAGACTCCTGGCCAGAGAAGTGGGCACGGAGACGGAGGCGGCGGAAAAAGAGCTCAGCATCATGCCGAGTTCGAAATTCATTGAGATGGGGGCGTAAGGGGATGAAGCTCAGGCCTTTGCTGAGGACTGATCGTTCGGAGTCAGAGAGGGGAAGGTCAGAGGGGATAGTGAAAACGCGGCAGGGGGTGAGATTGGGAGAAGGGGGGTCAGAGGAAAGTGAAGGGGAAGAAGGCCTGCTGGATTGGACAACACTGGTACTCAAGTGACTGGTGTTGAAACAGCTACGTATGGAACTGAAAGAAATCCAGGGGTATTGGTAGACTCGGTACTCAACAGGTCTGGTCACTGTACAGCAGCAATCGGCAAAGCAAATAAAATGCTGAACTATACGTGCAAAACGGTAGAGTACAAGTGAGAGGAAGTCAAGCTTAAGCAGTTTAGTACTCTGGTCGTACCACACCCTGAGCTCTGTGTCCAGTCTGGTCACCAAACCAAAAAGGAGACATTCAAGGTGTTTCATAGAAGAGCTATGTGACTGCTGCTAGTGTCAGAGGAATGCATTATGAGGAAAAAAACTGAAGAAACTTGGCTTGAAAGAACGTGACCAAGAAGGGGAGCACAAGATAGTAAACTGCATAAAGTAAATCCAGAGCATTACTTCAGATTAAGCTGTAACAGATGGTAAAAGGGAGGGGGGTGTGGATAACAGGTTCGAAGTAGCTAAACACAACCGTAGGACGGATAACTAAACGTTCTCATTCACAAAAAGCGATCAGCGTGCAGAATGAACTTCTAGCTATGGTATTGGAGGCTAACACTCTGGAATAATTCAAGCAGCAGCTGGATGCTGTAATTGAGGATGGATGGATGAGATAAGAACATAAGAAATAGGAGCAGTAGACCATTTGGCCCCTCGAGCCTGCTCCACCATTCAATAAGACTATGGCTGATCTTCCACCACAATTCCACTTTCCTGCACTATCCCCATATCCCTTGATTCCCTTAATATCCAAAAATCTATCGATCTCTGTCTTGAATATACTCAACGACTGAGCTTCCACAACCCTCTGAGTGAAGAAATTTCTCCTCATCTCAGTCCTAAATGTCCGACCCCTTATTCTGAGACTGTGACTCCTGGTTCTAGACTCCCCAGCCAGGGGAAACATCCTCCCTGCATCTACCGTCAAGCCCTGTAAGAATTTTGTATGTTTCAATGAGATCACCTCTCATTCTTCTAAACTCGAGAGAATATAGACCTAGTCTACTCAATCTCTCCTCATAAGACAATCCCCCCATCCCAAGAATCAGTCTGGTGAACCTTCGTTGCACTCCCTCTATGGCAAGTATATCCTTCCTTAGGTAAGGAGACCAAAACTGTACACAATACTCCAGGTGTGGTCTCACCAGGGCCCTATATAATTGCAGTAAGATGTCTTTACCCTTATACTCAAATCCTCTTGTAATAAAGGCCAACATACCATTTGCTTTCTTAATTGCTTGCTGTACCTGCATGTTAACTTAGTGATTCATGTACAAGGACACCCAGGTCCCTCTGAACACCAACATTTCCCAATCTCTCACCATTTAAAAAATACTCTGCTTTTCCATTTTTCCTACCAAAGTGGATAACTTCACATTTCTCCACATTATATTCCATTTGTCATGTTCTTGCCCACTTAATGAGACTGTCTATATCCCCTTGAAACCTCTTTGCATCCTCCTCACAACTTACATTCCCACCCAGCTGTGTATCATCAGCAAACTTGGATATATTATAATTGGTCCCCTCATCCAAATCATTGATATTGATTGTGAATAGCTGAGGCCCAAGCACTGATCCTTGCGGTACCCCACTAGTTACAGCCTGCCAACCCGAAAATTACCCGTTTATTCCTACTCTGTTTCTCTCTCCACGGATGCTGCCTGGCCTGCTGAGTTTTTCCAGCGTTTTCTGTTGTTATTTCATTTATTCCTACTGTCTGTTTTCTGTCCGTTAACCAATGTTCAAGCTATGCTAGTATATTACCCCCAATCCCATGAGCCCTAATTTTGTTTAATAACCTCTTGTGTGGCACCTTATCGAATGCCTTCTGAAAATCCAAATACACCACATCCACTGGTTTCCCCCTTATCCATTCTGCTAGTTACAACCTCAAAAATTCGTCAAACATGATTTCCCTTTCATAAATCCGTGTTGTCTCTGCCCAATCCTACTACAATAGGCTAAATGGCCTTACTCATCTGTATCTATCTTGTGAAGAGATTTAGCTGCAATTTAGTGTTAATAAGATTGTGCAGAGTGGTTTTTGCAATGCATTTTCACTTGGCGACCGGGCTAATTCTAAAGATCAACTGATTCCGTCAGACAGCTATTAGGAGAAATAGAGAGATTCGAGCAAACAGTGGGAATTTAAACACCGTACCTCCTTCTTAATTGCATGACTTACTTGATCACAGATGAGTCTAAATTTATTTCATTTACGAATATAACCTGAGTAATTGAAGATCATTATCTATGTAAGTCTTGCACCGAGCACACATCTGTCACATTCCAGGTGCCACGCTATTCTTTTCTTTAAAAGATTGTTTTGCATCTAAGCAAAGTAATTGGTCCTGAAACCTGACGTTCGCAAGCAATTACAACTGCCCGCTGATTGGCCACAGGAGGCACAGGTTAGATTGGCTGCGAAATATCACAACCATGGGCGCGACTACCCATGACCAATATCGTGGGATGCCCACTTATATAAAACTTTTAATGGTCAGATCAACCTTCACTCCCTTATACATTTCACCGGGCACTCACTTAGCCAGTGAAGTCAGCACTGAGCTGTTGGGAGGTGTGAAATCAACCGCAACCCGAAGCTGTTCGTCATTACAAACCATCTTGCCATTTCCCTATTACAGTCTTTGGAGGCAGATCAGAAAGAGAAATGCAAATATTTGTACCAAGGGATCCCGATACAGGACAAATCATTTCAAAGCAAGCTGCTTAAGCTGACCTAAAATAATTCAGTTAAGAAGGTATAGCTCGTGCACCCGATTTAGGATGGCAGGACAAAAGCCACAAATTTCTTCATGTGTGGTGCGATTTGCTGCCAAATTACACTGCAATTTTCCTGGAGCCAGTGGAGATGACAGGCTGAGTGGATTTGACTGATAACACTTGTCCTCGATATGGTGCACAAATTTCAAGAAAAATTCATACAAAAATTCGGTAACTTTTCGCCTCCTGTTAGCGCCCTAAGAGGCGCAAAGCAACTAGCGCCCGGGCGCGCCGTCTCCAACGCCTCCCGCGAAGTTCAGCGGGAGGTTAGCAGCGGCGGTAACTGGTAGCGCCCCGTGGCGCTGCGCCGCCAGCGATGACGTCATCGTCATGCGCAGCGCCCCGCTCATGCCCCGGGGCGTAGCGCCCCCTGACTTACCGCCGGTCGCTATGTCCGACGGGGTCAGGGGGGCCTACCTGCGGCCGGGACGGCGCAAATTAAAGGGGAGGTGCCGGGTGGCCATTTTTGTTGCTGGCTGCCTGCCAGTACCTGCCCCCTGTTGCCGTCCCCGGCCTCCTCTGCAGCCCCCCCGCGGAGTGCCGGCTGTGCTCCATGAGTCCGGCACTTCTCTTGAGTGCCGGGCTCTTTTGCCGGCACTCCGATCCCTGGTGGCCCAGCTCGGCCCCGGGTCGCGCTACGCTAGGCCCCTCCTCTTTAAGGAGAGAAAGGCCTGCAGTACGGCGGTGCGACGTGCCGCAGAGTGTGGTGCTGCGGCACGTAGCGCCGCAATATTCACGCGCAGCGCCCCAAGAGGCGGGGCGCTTCCAGTAGCACCCCGCTTCCCTCTTGGGGCGCTAATTTTTTCGGGGCGCTAAAAGTAGCACCCCTGCAAAGTTAGCGCCCCAGAGGGGGCGCGACTCAATTTTCCCCCCTAAGCCTTTTATGGTTTCTTGAAAATTATACATCTGAATACAACCTTCAGATACTGAATGATGTGGTGCATCAGGGCTGTCACACGAATATATTTTTCTGATGTCAAAATATAATGCCTAAACATTTAAAAAGAAAAATCTTCCAGGGTAAAATTTTCAGAACTGCATTCAATCCCAGGTGCGAGGCAGCTGAATGAACATGAAATTGAAGCTGAAAGATTTTGGAGTTAATGACCATCTCTATTAATGTTCATTTATTTCCTTCACATTATCGCGCTCTAGAAATTCGTTCAAGGTGGTCAGGATGTGGACAATGCTGGCAAGACTACATTTATTTTTCATCCCTGGAGAGTGTGGTAGTGGGCTCTTTTCTGGCATTTGTACAAAAAAAAAGAGTGGCTGGCGAGGCCACTTCAGAAAGCATCGTCAACCATAGAGTGTGGACTAGAGTCACCCGTCGACCAGACTGGGTAACATAGAATCATACAGCATAGGAGGCGGCCATTCGGCCCATCGTGCCTGTGCCGGCTCTTTGAAAGAGCTATCCAGTTAGTTCTGCTCCCCTGCTCTTCCACCAAAGCCCTGCAAATTTTTCCTCGTCAAGTGTATATCCAATTCCCTTTTGAAAGTTGAATCTGCTTCCCCCACCCTTTCAGGCAGCGCATTCCAGATCATAACAACTTGCTGTGTAAAAAAAAATTCTCATCTCCAAGGTAGGTTCCATTCCCTAAAGGACGTCAATGAACCAGTTGGGTTTTTAACAGCAATCCAGCAGCCCATCGATTATCTGATTTACTGAATTCTCTTTGGTAGGATTTGAGCTCACAAGCTCATGGTTGCTAGTCCTGCACCACAGCCACTACACGATTGTACATAGATGTTCCTAACCTCCCTGCGGCTCAACTTTTCAACTGTCCCTTGAATTCCCATTCCGACCTTTCCATCTTTGATCTCCTACACTGTACTTTGGGAGCAGTACCTCACCTTCCTCCTAAACACTGCATAGCCTTCCATTTCAAACACTGACAGCAGCAACTTCAAATCTGATCTAATTCCCCAATTTTCCTGTCAGTTTCTCCCATTCACGTTCCACTTTGATCCCTTCTATTTGGAGCTATTTGACTCATCTTTTACCTTTCCAAAGCCTTTTTATAGCCTAACTGAGATAGCCTTTATATGTCATACAGCACTTACACCTTTATTTATTCTAAAACCATTATTCTTTCCCTCCTTCGAACATTTTTAAATGGAGATTGGGAAATGTTGGTGTTCAGAGGGACCTGGGTGTCCTTGTACACGAATCACTGAAAGTTAACATGCAGGTACAGCAAGCAATTAGGAAAGCAAATGGTATGTTGGCCTTTATTACAAGAGGATTTGAGTATAAGGGTAAAGACATCTTACTGCAATTATATAGGGCCCTGGTGAGACTACACCTGGAGTATTGTGTACAGTTTTGGTCTCCTTACCTAAGGAAGGATATACTTGCCACAGAGGGAGTGCAATGAAGGTTCACCAGACTGGTTCCTGGGATGGGGGGATTGTCCTATGAGGAGAGATTGAGTAGACTAGGCCTATATTCTCTAGAGTTTAGAAGAATGAGAGGTGATCTCATTGAAACATACAAAATTCTTACAGGGCTCGACAAAGTAGATGCAAGGAGGATGTTTCCCCTGGCTGGGGAGTCTAGAACCAGGGGTCACAGTCTCAGAATAAGGGGTCGGCCATTTAGGACTGAGATGAGGAGAAATTTCTTCACTCAGAGAGTGGTGAATCTTTGGAATTCTCTACCCCAGAGGGCTGTGGAGGCTCAGTCGTTGAGTATATTCAAGATAGAGATCGACAGATTTTTTGAATATTAAGGAAATCATGGAATATGGGGATAGTGCAGGAAAGTGGAGTTGAGGTAGAAGATCAGCCATGATCTTATTGAATGGCGGAGCAGGCTCGAAGGGCCAAATGGCCTACTCCTGCGCCTATTTCTTATGTTCTTATGAACTTCTTGCTGTACGGTTCCACAGGCATCACACAGCTTCCAGTGGCTCACCCAAGTGGCTATTCTTCATGCATACGTCTGTACCACGGGTGTCAGCAGCCTATTTGAACGTGGAGAGCATCACATCCGATTTTGTCCTCACCCAACATCCACACGCACATATTTTCCAGGAGTCACTGGATAGCAATCAAGTTGGGAGACAAACACTGGCTAGTTATTTTTCTCCCCTTTCCTAGCCGTGGGTCATCAAGGGCAATTGTAGCAGCCCTACCTTAAGATCAGGTAACTTCGTACAGACTGGGGATATTGGACACCGTTCTAGTCTGTGTAGCTCAATTCCAGACTAGGCAGTAGATTCACCAGCTGAGCCACTGTTGAGGTCTATAGTGGATCTGTGTAATGCTATATCGAAGTGAGGCTAAGATATCATGGGCTGGGGGGGGGGGGGGGGGGTAAAAGAGGGGAGAGAGAGAGAGAGAGAGAGAGAGAGAGAGAGAGAGAGAGAGAGAGAGAGAGAGAGAGGAGGACAATCCTTGGTTCAACGTTTCCCCTAATTTTTTTTGGGTGCGCGGTCCCTTTAATGGGCTGTGCGGCACATTCAAAATTTCGCGCAAATCTCCCATTTGAAAAGCCGATCCCGGGCTGCGCGGTACCGCCGGACAGCTGCGTGGCCGAGTGGGAACGCTGCCTTGGTTTATATATTTTAAGTTAGTAAATTTAAAAAAAAATGAAATAAATCTTTTTGTAGGATTGTAAACAATATATTTTACATTGTAATGCACAAAACTGCTTCTTTTCACATGCACTCTTATTTACATATCAACAAACACCATAAAACACCAGCCCAGTCCTCCAACTAGCAGCATGGTCACATGGATCCCATAGATAAAGAGTTCATTGATTGTATTAAAGTCAACACGCCTGCGCCCCAACAGCAGGAGCACTATGGAGAGCTTGTACTGAAAGCGCAGGGACACGCGTATAGAGAAGTACTGGATACAGAAGAGGATGGACAGTGCCACCCAGAGTATGGACGTAAAGAGGCTGCAGCTGAAGTACAGCAGGAAGCGGACGAAGCCATACATCCAGCGCGATTTCAAGTAAAGGTCGAAGTTGTTGTACTTGGTCCGGACAAGGTGCGTCGTCCGTACGGGGCCGCATGCCGAGTGCAGACAGGTAGTGTGGGGGCCGTGGAAGGAACGCACCCGGCGGGGGATTGGGATTACAGGCATCAAGGCAGCTTGCTGCAATGTCCCCTCGGTGATTGGAGCCCCAGGAAAAGTGACTTTGCTAACAGCAAACAAATCATCGTCTGTCACTGGTCGACAGCTCCCCACTGTTTCCTGCTCATCAGCTGTCTATGATCTTCTGAAGATTATTCCTGCAAGAGAAAAGCAAAAGATTAATCGCATCCAGAAACTAACATAAGCACAGGAGCATTCTTAAATTCTACCAATGGTTTTCCACCATTCTCCCCATCTCTCCTCAAGATGCTGACTTGTGCTTGGGCATAAATAATGGACAGTGGCAGAACTTCAGTCCTCATGCGCACAAGGGAATTCTTTGCGTATAGGTGCAACATTCCCAGATCAAGATCAGACTCTTCCTGTACACTTCCCCACCCCCCCACTTCATCTTTTTTTGCCAGTCCTGTGAAATTGTATTGCAGCGAGAATTGTATCGAAGCAAATCATAGAATAGTATAGTACAGCATAGAAAGAGGCCATTCGGCCCATCGAGTCTGCGCCGGCTCTTTCGAAGAGCAATCCAGTTAGTCCCACTCCCCCGCTCTTTCCCCACATCCCTGCAATGTGTTCTCCTTCAAGTATTTATCGAATTCCCTTTTGAAGGCCACTATTGAATCTGTATCCACCGCTCTATCAGGCAGTGCATTCCAAATCCTAACCACTCGCTGCATAAAAAAGTTTTTCCTCATGTCGCCTCTGGTTCTTTTGCCAATCACCTTAAATCTGTGCCCTCTGGTTATCGATCCTGCAGCCATTGGAAACTGTTTCTCTTTATTTACTCCATCTAAATCCTTCATGATTTTAAACAGCTCTATCAAATCTCCGCTTAGCCTTCTCTGCTCCAAGGAGAACAAAAATTAGAGTCTGATGTCATGAAAGTGGCCACTGGCTTGTAAAGGTAGCTGTATTTCACAAAGTGAGGGACCGGAGTTACCATTCACAATTAATGCTAATGCTACATTGTCTTGAGATTGTAATTCTCCCTACACTTGGTTCCCCAACAGTTGGGCTCAATAATCCGTACAAGTCAATACCTCCGATGACGCTATCACAACCCACTGTTTAACAAAAGAAAATTGGAATAATTCTTTCCAACTAGCTGATTTTTAAAGGGGGTTCTGAAGGTGAAACTTCCTCTTTAATGTTTTAGCTGTAGTTTCACAACGGCGGATGCTCATTTGACCCAATCGTGACCTCTCCCCGTTGCCACCTTGCATCAGCGGGTGTGTTATTCTGCAGCAATTGGTTTCAATTAGATTTTATTTTATTCCCTGGTTTATTCATAGGTTAGTACAGCGGGGCTCTTTTAGAACGTGACAATCAATTTGAAACCAATCATTCAGAAAGGTCAGGGGGGGGTGGAGGGAACACAACACCAACTTGCAGTTATATAGCACCTTTAGCGTAGTAAAAAGTCCCAAGGCGCTTCACAGGAGCGATTATAAAACAAAATTTGACACCAAGCCACACAAGGAGATATTAGGGCAGATGACCAAAAGCTTGGTCAAAGAGGTAGGTTTTAAGGAGCGCCTTAAAGGTTGAGAGGAGATTTGATAGAGGTGCTCAAAATCATGATGGGTCTGGACAGAGTAGATAGAGAGAAACTGTTCCCATCGGCGGAAGGGTCGAGAACCAGAGGACACAGATTTAAGGTGATTGGTGAAAGAACCAAAGGCGACATGAGGGAAAACTTTTTTACGCAGCGAGTGGTTAGGATCAGGAAGGCACTGCCTGAAAGGGTGGTGGAGGCAGACTCAATCATGGCTTTCAAAAGAGAATTGGATAAGTACCTGAAGGAAAAAAATTTGCAGGGCTATGGGGAAAGGGCGGGGGAGTGGGACTAGCTGAAGTGCTCTTGCAGAGAGCTGGCACGGGCTCGATAGGCCGAATGGCCTCCTTCTGTGCTGTAACCATTCTATGATTCTAAGGAGGTAAGAGAGGTGGAGAGGTTTAAGGAAGGGAATTCCAGAGCTTAGGACCTTGGCAGCTGAAGGCCCGGCCACCAATGGTTGAGTGATTAAAGTCAGGAATGCTCAAGAGGCCAGCATTTGAGGATGTGTAGATATCCCAGAGGGTTGTGGGGCTGGAGATTACAGAGATAGGGAAGGGGCGTGACCAGAATGCAGGTGAACACCCTAAACCCATGGCTAATTCACCCATCACTGAGAAGCAGAAAGGCCTGCTGGAGGTGGGGGTGGGGGGGAAAAGAGGAAGTAGGGGATCTGTCCGTTCACCCAATACCCAAGAGAGGGTATCGGCCAGTGGGGCTCCTGTATCTTTCAACTGAAATTTTACAATTTTTGTCCTATTTGCTTCTATCTCTAATATTGGAATAATTTGTAAAGCGATGTATAATTCTGGTTTCACATAAAGTTTTATTAAATGTAACTTTTTGAATCCGTCCTTTAGTTGTGCGCCTGGTTTCACCATTTCTATTCTTGCTGTTCACTTTGTGATTCTCTCCTGGTAACTTTTATTTAAGAAGAAAAGGGAAACCTCGGCGATGGGCCAAGGCTCCGAGTGCAGGACATCACCAATGTTGTCTAGAGCAGGCGAGAGGACAGGGTAAACCGAGTAGTAGGGATTAGGAGGACCAGAAAATGTCCCAGATTAGTAACAACTTACACTTAAATACCAGTCTTAAAACACAGCTAACATCCCATGTGCTTCAAAGTCGGAGGGGGAGGAAGCTGGATGCTGCACAAGGATTGGGAGAAAAGTCAGGAGGAAGATGACTGGAGGCGAAGTGAAAGCCATCCTGAAATCATGACCTCAACTCTTTTAGAGGTCAACTTTTAAAAGTTGGAACAGGTACAAGTAATAAAACTGACCTTAACGATGAACGAAAGTGTAAAAAATATTTTTGTAGTAGATAGTTCATAACTATTCAATTCAATAGCACAGGTCTTGAAGAATGTCTGATTTAGATACTTAACATGGTCGCACATTATTAGTCCCATTTACTTGCACGGATCTAACTAAATTTTATGCCATTATTATACTTACTGCCCAGGTCAATACTTCCTCCCAGGCTGATAATCTGTGTAAAGTGGAATTTCCAAGATTGGACCAATAATACCGGTTTGCTCGCACCGGGATCACAGAGCTGCCAAAAAGGCACTGCTCTCACCAGCTATTACCCGACCCAAATGCAGTGATTATTTTGCGAGTCCACCTCGCCGAGTAATCACCAAGGCTACAGACAACAGATTCACAGAGGTTCTGGAGCATGAAGTCAGGACTGAGAGGCTGGTTAAAAGCGACACCGCGGCAGGAAAAACCACTGAGTGGCCATCGACTGGAGGTAACCACATTTTACCAGGGCAATGTTGCGAAAAGCAGAGGAGAATCAGTACATTTTGGAATTGAATTTCTCCAGACAGAGACCAAACACAGATTCCAGAAATGTAGCATCAGGTGCCATTTTAGGCAAGGGCCAATGATTAGTCACAAAAAACTTCCTACAAAAAAAGCGATGAGACAATTGCCCATAAAAAAACAGACCAAATGCAAGAACAGCTCATTGCTGTTAAAACGCAATCCTCCCCCAGCAAAAAGCTGGCATGATGACTCCGAGGAGAATTTGCTGCTCTTTTAAGCTCCCATTATCGACGGATTTGCCTGTTAAATTGTGCCTTCTAACATCGTAGAAACTTAAGCTTGACCACGGGATCAGTTGCAGCGTCCTGTATTAGCTGTGGCTCCATGCCAAGCCACACCCAATACAGTACAGTGCTGCCAATACACTACAACTGATCCCAGGACTTAAGATTCAGCTTTTACCACCTTGGAAGGAACTCAAGATGGGAATTAAAAGAAAATACCCATGAAAAATGTCAATTAAAAAAAATCATGTTCATCATGATAAAATAGAAAAATTAAGACTAGTCGCAGGATGCCACACAATAACAAAGCACCAGCTTTATCTGTTGGCCAACTTTCATACATATCTTGCATTGGTGTAAAACTACCCTGGCTTCGCACTAGAGCAAACTGTACAGTCTAGTTTGATTGCGAAGTCACCCAAAAGGTGCAGAACCAACTTCGGGAGGTAGTGTCTCACCACTTGGGTTTCACACCAACTAATTTAACAGCTCCCATGTCCATTTTCCCGAACCAAAAAGCATTGCACAGTCAGCAGTATGACTCCAGTCTTTCAACAGGCACAATAGCCTGAATGTTGACTCTTGAACAGGGGGTGCACTAATCACACTTTTCTTACTTGGAAATGAAATGAACATGTTCTTGGCGAAGGAAGAGTAACAATATGGTGAAGGTTAATAAGGTTTAAATGTGGATGGACTGCGAAGCTCACATTATGTTTGGAAAAACCAATTGGCCATCGGATGGTATAATTTAAGTCAATATTCCTTTTGTTTTTGTGCGGGGGGGGGGGGGGGGGGGGGAAAGAGAGAGTCTGTGCCGGGGGGGGGGGGGGGGGGGGGGAGTTTTTTCCAGTTCTGATGAAGGGTCCCAGACCTGAAACATTAACTCTGATTCTCTCTCCACGGATGCTGCCTGGCCTGCTGAGTGTTTCCAGCATTTTCTGTTGTTATTTCATATTAGGACAGATTGGTTCACAGTTCACTTATCTGATGTGGCATTCAACATCTTTGAACAGATTTTGTTCTCTTGAAGGCCACTGCTGTGTTAATGAGCACTCTTCATTTCTAGCAACTAGTGGCTGCGTCAAATTGCAGCCAGGTAAGCTAGAGCATGGCCAGATGCAGAGTAACCAACAACTTGCATTTATGTAGTGCCTTTAGGATAGGAAACAAATCTTACTTGTGTAAGTGCTTCACAGGAGTGTAATCGGACGAAAATTGACACTGAGCCAAAGAAGATGATGCTAGGAGGGTAAGAAATGGGTTTTAAGGAGCGTCGTAAAGGAGGAGAGAGGGGTGGAGCAGCAGAGAGGTTTAGGAAGGAAATTCCAAGCTTAGGGCCCAGATGACTGAAGGCGAATGGATTGGGGGGTGCATAAGAGGCCAGAGTTGGAGGAATGCAGAGTTCTCGGAGGGTTGTAGGGCTAGAGGAGGTTACAGAGAAGGAGAGGTGAGGCCGTGTGTCGATTTGAACACAAGAATGAGAATTTAAAATTCAAGGTGTTGGTAGACTGGGAGCCAATGTAGGTCAGAGAGCAAAGAGGTAATGAATGAGCGGGCCAGGAGAGTATTGGAATAGTTGTGTCTGGAGGTTCCAAGACCCTTCCCTCTACTCGGCCCCAACAATATGACATAATTTAGAAGATCACTGCCTACTTCACTAACCAACCTCTCTCAACTAATCTACCAATTTTAGGAGACAACACAAAGGCTTTGGAAGAAAAACTAAAATATGAGCTTTTATTTTCTTCTGAATCTGACACATCTCTCCACACAAACTCCACATTCTAAAACGGACAGAATATGGAAATTGTGCTACTGGTATTAAATAGAGTGCCAAGTACAGTTGTAACATGATGCTTTCCCAAGCTTTCCGGTGATCAAGCATAAACCGTCACTTCTATATCACAGCTTCTGCAGGGTAGGGGGTAGCAACAGAGCTAACAAAACATGCAAATGCAAAACTTCTTTGCAGAATAAAAATGGTAGGAATAGGCTCGACTCAAATAACAATTCTGATTAATTTTTGCTCTCTTATTACAAGAAACGTTTCCTACTAGGAGTACTCTATATGGCAAGCAACTAATCCCACTAAATTTGTTCCATTATCCATTGTAAGATGCTGTAGGAATAAAGGGAAAGACTTGCGTTTATATAGCATCTTTCATATTTTCAGGGCATGACAAAGTGCTTCACAGCAAACCAATAACTTTTGAATTGTACCATATCACTATTGCTGTGGCAGCCAATTGGCACCTACCAAGGTCCCACAAACAGCAATTGGATGAATGACCAGATAACCAGATGCTGGTTGAGGGATAAAGATTGTCCAGAACACCAAGGGATCTCTCCCGAGTGGTTCCATGGGATCTTCTATGTCCACCTGAGCATGCTGACAGGGCCTCAGTTTCATGAATCATCCAACAGACGGCACGCTAACAATGCAGCACTCTCCGTACTGCATCGAAGTGTCAGCCTAGATTATGTGCTCACTTCCTGGAGTGGGACTTGAACCTACGACCATCTGGCCAAGAGGTGAGAGCGCTACTGCTGAGGAATGACACAGTGCTTAAGAAAATGTCCTCTGTAAAAGATCCACCATGCCTTCATTGGCACTCCTGATGGGGAAAATGAATCGGACTCTGGAAAACAAAAATAGCTTGCATTTAAAAGATGCTCCATCGTTTATGAAATGGGCCTACCGAATGGCCTACTCCTACTCCTATTTTTCTATGTTTCTATGGCAGTGGGCTTCAGTTTACGCGCAGCCATCAGGTGCAACAGTTACGAGCTTACAAGTACAATGGGATCACCACAAACAGGCCGATCTACAAGAGCTACGACTAGAATAACTGTGTAAAACACACAGCTAATCCTCCAAAATAAAGGTTGAAGGTACATTTCACACATTTAAGAAACGAATAAGACAGAGCGCTTTAATCGAAGGTTAAAGATTTGGCATTTTCCAAATAATAAAAATTCCTATTTTTATAGAATTGGGTAATACTTGAATTAAACAGTACTCCTTTAAGTTAAGCTCATGGTTTCTTTGGTAATAGTCTTATCCTCAGGTATCCAATCCTATTCTGGTTTTGCAGAAAATATCTCCACATCATCTTCCTTCATTATCTTAAGAATGTACATTTATATCCCCTTTAATCTGATTTACAATGAGTTTAGGCTCAGCCTCTTTTCATAGGTCAATGATCCAAACCTAGAATCATGTTTGTACCTTTTTTACTGTCTCTAATGAAACAGGGTTAAAATTTCAATGTTTGTAGAAAGCAGGCTGGAGCATCTGTCTCTAAAATATTTAAATCAACTCGAGTCAAGTTTAAAAAGGTGCCTAGGGGCATGGAGTATATCAGTGCTGTATCAAACCCAAGCAGTGAGGCTATCCCCAGACATTCTCACACCATCTTGTTCCGGAGTCAAGTCCAGCCCTGACTCTGCATTTACACTACAGCTTCTTAAGTGTACATGTGAAGTGAAACCGCTTTGCAGCAGTGCTACAGTTGTAGTGTAAATGAAGTCATAAGGGCATCAGTATCACTGCCTTGAACATATATTCTACAGAGTGTCTATTGACATCACTGTACCAGCCAATGAGTTGGAGGCAGGGAGGGACTTATGGCAGGACTCACAGCCAACCGTGTATTTTACAGTAAACAAAGTCTATAAACTCAGCAAACAGAGTCTATTTAAACAGCGCACTACAGCAAACAGTCTACAGAGTCTATTTAAAAAGAGTCAAATGAACTACAGCAAACAGAACTCAACACCAAAACTACAGCAATGTCTCCCGATAAGAGCAGGGTGATTTCTCCAGCAAAATGCAGTGAGTGGAGATAGTTACATAATACAAATTATGAGCCGCAATTTGCGGCCCCTACGGGTGCGTACGAGGTGCGCCCACGCCCGTAAATGCTAAAACCCAGAACTTGCGATCATCCGCATCCCCGGGAAAAGGGCATTCGCGGGTGGAGAGTTGCCCAACTTCTGCCCAGCGAATGCCCTTGAAATTCTTACACCTGGTAAAAGCAGGCGTAAGGCCTGCTGGTACAGCGTAAGAGTTTTAAAAAACAGAAAAATAAAATTTTATCAATAATTTATACATTTAAAAACCTGTACAATAAGGTAAATTTATTTTTAGCCCTTTTAAAACAGGTAAATTTATTTTTTCAAAAAATTAAGTTTTTGTTTAAAATATTTAATTAAATGCCATTTTAATTCATTTTAAATATGTGATTTTTAAAAATTTATTTGAAGTGTAGAGGTATTTTTTTGGGTATTCCCATTTATACTTATGGGGTTTCCGTACATACGGAATCCCCATAAGCATGAATGGGGATCCCCCTTTCATTCGTTGGGCCAGCGCACGTGATCCCAGGGGCACTTGCGATCCGCCTGCACCCCTGGGATACGAGGGCCTCTGCCTGCGCGTACCCGGAGAGGCCCAGGACCGCGAGTCTCCGTACCCCCCGGACCACCAGGTACGCAGGCATTTTATTTGCGGATCGGAGGCATTTCCCCGCGGGAGGCCTCCGACCGCAAATTCAGGGCCAATGTGCGTAAAGTCAATCCCAGTCACTTACAGCAGTGCGGTCTCCAGGCGTGATTGATGGGGGAATTACCCAATCATCTCCATTCTGGCCGGGACTTGTGTCACTGTACGCAGCCTATATTCTATGGATCTACATACCACCACCTAGTTCAGGCCACTAAAGTAGAGAAACAAAGAACTCTAATCTCAATATGATTTGCTTTGCAAAGACAGTATTTGCATTTCAGTACAGAAGGCCATTAACTAGAAGTGAGAGTTTTCTTCTGTATATTTGCTGATCTGACTATCACGCTCCCCTGTTGATTCTTCTCAGTGCGATTGGCAGAGATTGGGAGGGGGCAGGGGCAAATGTAGAGTTAAAGGCAGTACCATAAGCTGCAATGATATTGCATTACGAGTCGGAGACCAGTAGGCACAGAATGCAAAACGTAGCCAGGAAGACCCACGATATACTGCGGGCTGTGAACCGACTCGGTCCACCAGGAGAGAGCTCGGAGTATGCGTCTCCCTGCTCCATAGCTGGTTAATCTTTAATGATTCAAGAGCTGGATGTTGCTTAAGTGCCCAGGAGTTGCAACCCTAGCACTTTTTAAACCTGGCTTCAACACTGCACTGGAGTTAGATATGATACAGTGCCATGCCCTGAGTGCTGTGCGATGCCCTCTGCAGGGGCCTCTGATACTGCTTCGTTTAATTGCATTCCAGAAGCAGGTCAAGACCCGACTGTTAATCTGCATTGATGCGTACCCAAAAATCGCTGTTGCACAGACATGAAAGTGGCAGTATAACTGCAGTCTAACTGTATAAAACCTGGCTATCAGTCGTCACTTCCAAAATTAGATTATTTCCAATATGAATCACACGGGCAATCTCTCCATACCTCTTGTGCAAGTTAGCAGCTTCCCTTCTGTTCTCTTCAGGTGAAAATAAAAAACAGGAAGAGACAGAAAAAGAAAAAGGGGGGGGGGGGAAAGAGAGGAACCAGAAAATAGCAGAGAGGGGCAAAAATGAGATCAGAGGACAGAGACATCAGTAAAGTTAGAAATATCCCAAAAATTACAGGGACCAGATTGAGGAAAATAGCAAAAAGTGATGAGAGATATTAAATTGTATGTACACCAATGTCCGTAGTGCAACTAATAAAGGTTGGCGAGCACAAATTGCTACATGGGATTATGACGAGGTTGCATTAACAGAGACATGGAATCATAGAATAGAATGAGACCGCACAGAAGGAGGCCATTCGGCCCATCATGCCTGTGCCGGCTCTTTGAAAGAGCTCTCTGATTAGTCCCACTCCCCTGCTCTTTCCCCATAGCTCTGCAATTTTCTCCCTTCAAGTATTTATCCAATTCCCTTTTGAAAGTTACTATTGAATCTGCTTCCACCGCCCTTTCAGGCAGCGCATTCCAATCACAACAACTCGCTGTGTAAAAATGTTTTTCCTCAATAACAACAGAAAACGCTGGAAAAACTCAGCAGGCCAGGCAGCATCCGTAGAGAGAGAAAGAGAGTTGACGTTTCAGGTCGATGACCTTTCATCAGAACTGGGAAGAGCTGGAAATCAAATAGATTTAAGGCCAGGGTAAAGCTGGGAAAAGGGGGAGGGGATAAAGGAACAAAGGAGGAGATGAAGAGACATTAAGAGACATTAAGAGATATGCAAGGCTAGAGGTGGTGTTAATGTGACAGATTAAGGCTGAATGAAGTGTGAAATCCACTGGCAGAATGAAGGACAGCTGCCAGCTTCTAGGAGGAAAAAAAAAGGTGGGGGGGACAAATAAAAGGGTGGATAAAATAAAATATAAATGTGATTGGAGCTGAGGTTATGATCTAAAATTGTTGAACTCGATATTGAGTCCAGAGGGCTGTAGCGTGCCTAAACGAAAGATGAGGTGCTGTTCCTCGAGCTTACGCTGAGCTTCCGTGGAACAGTGTAATAGGCCGAGGACGGTGAGGTCAGAGTGGGAGTGAAGCGGTGAATTAAAGTGACAGGCCACCGGGAGCTCGGGGTCCCCCTTACGGACTGAACGGAGGTGTTCCGCAAAGCGGTCACCCAATCTGCGTTTGGTCTCCCCAATGTAGAGGAGTCCACATCGTGAGCAGCGAATACAGTATACTAAATTGCAGGAAGTACAAGTAAATCGCTGTTTCACCTGGAAGGGGTGTTTGGGGCCCTGGACAGTGGGAAGAGGGGAAGTATAAGGGCATGTGTTGCATCTCCTGCGCGTGCACGGGAAGGTGCCGGGCGAAGGGGAAGGGGTGCTGGGGGTGGTAGAGGAGTGGACTAGGGTGTCGCGGAGGGAGCGGTCCCTGCGGAATGCTGAAAGGGGAGGTGAGGGGAAGATGTGTTTGGTGGTGGGATCACGCTGGAGGTGGCGGAAATGGCGGAGGATGATCCGTTGAATGTGGAGGCTGGTGGGGTGAAAGGTGAGGACAAGGGGAACCCTATCATGGTTCCGGGAGGGAGGGGCAGGGGTGAGGGCAGATGTGCGGGAGATAGAACGGACACGGTCGAGGGCCGTGTCGACCACGGTAGAGGGGAATCCTCGGTTGAGGAAAAAAGAAGACATGTCGGAAGCACTGGTATGGAAGGTGGCATCATCAGAGCAGATGCGGCGGAGACGGAGAAACTGGGAGAATGGAATAGAGTCCTTACAGGAGGCGGGTTGGGAGGAAGTGTAGTCCAGGTAGCTGTGGGAGTCGGTGGGCTTGTAGTGAATGTTAGTCAATAACCTATCCCCAGAGATGGAGATGGAGAAGTCGAGGAAGGGAAGGGAAGAGTCGGAGATGGACCATGTGAAGGTGAGGGAAGGGTGGAAATTGGAAGCATAGTGAATGAAATGTTCTAGTTCAGGGCGAGAGCAGGAGACGGCACCGATACAGTCATCAATGTACCGGAAAAAGAGGTGAGGGAGGGGACCCGAGTAGGACTGGAACAAAGAGTGTTCCACATATCCCACGAAAAGGCAGGCATAGCTAGGACCCATGCGGGTACCCATAGCAACACCTTTAATTTGGAGGAAATGGGTAGAGTCAAAGGAGAAGTTGTTCAATGTGAGAACAAGTTCAGCCAGGCGGAGGAGGGTGGTGGTGGATGGGGACTGGTTGGGCCTCTGTTCAAGGAAGAAGCGGAGCGCCCTCAGGCCATCCTGGTGGGGAATGGAGGTGTAGAGGGATTGTACGTCCTCATGTCGCCTCTGGTTCTTTTGCCAATGACCTTTACACTTTGCTCTTATGTTCACCATGAGATTTCTTCTATGCTTTATGCACAGTGAAATATTAAATATATTCTTTATAAATGCATTTCTGATTGTGTTACTTACAGTCTACCCTGCCAATTTTTTCCACTGACTCTAGGGCAGGCAGGGGCCGAAAATTGTCTGGGTTATGCACTCGGCCACACCCCTGCTTCTGTGCACCTCCCCCATCCCCGTTTCCCAGTGGCTAGACCCGGCAGTGACGAATGCACTTGTCTGTCTTTCGGATGAGACGTTAATCCGAGGCCCCGTCTCAAACAAGGCCAGGAATGGGTTCTTAATATTCCTGGTTACCAAGTATTCAGGAATGCTAGAGAAGGGAAAAGAGAGGGCGTGGCAGTATTGATTAAAGGATGATGTTACAGTTCTAAATAGAAAGGATTTACTAGATGGCTCTGGGACTGAATCTATTTGGCTTGAGTTGAGGAACAGAAGGGGAGCTGTTACATTGGAGCTCTATTAAAAAAAACTCCCAACAAACAGTGAGAAGGAGATAGATGAGCAAATTTGTCAGCAAATTTCAAAGGCGTGTAACAAAAATAGAGCAGTAATATTAGGAGACTTTAATTACCCTAATATGGGAAAAACACAATGCTAAGGGTAGGGAAGGAAAGAATTTCTGATATTGCTCCAGAAAGTTCTCCTGTGCACATATCTCTCCAGTCCAAAGTCCAAAAAGGAAGGAAGCAGTGTTGGATCTGGTTCTTGGAAATGAAGTAGGACAAGTGAAGTGTGTTACAGTAGGCGATCATCCAGCTAACAGTGACAACATCATTTGGTTTAAAGTATTTATGGAAAGAGAACAGAAAATATCAAAGGTAAACATACTCAACTGCGGAAGGGCTAATTCCAATGACTTAAGAAGGGATCTAGCACAGGTAGATTGAAAAAGGCGATTGCAGGGTAAAGCAGTGATGGAGCAATAGAGGGCATTCAGGGAAGAGATAGCTCAGGTACAAACTAGGCATATTCCTTTGAAGGGAAAAGGTAGAACATCCAAAGCTAAGGTGCTCTGGATGACAAAGGAAATAAAAGTTAAAATAAAACAGAAAAAAGGAGGCTTATGACAAATGTCAGGAACAAGATTCAGTTAATAACCAGGAAGATTATGGAAAGTACAGGAGGGAATTGAAAATGTTAATACAGGAGGAAAAGAGAGGTGACGAGAAAAGATTAACATGAAACATTAAATTGAACCCTAAAACATTTTATAAACAGGGGCAGGAGGTTTAGGGGGGATTTGAGGAGAAACTTTTTCACCCAGAGGGTGGTTGGAATCTGGAACTCACTGCCTGAAAGGGTGGTAGAGGCAGGAACCCTCACAACATTCAAGAAGCATTTCGATGAGCACTTGAAACGCCATAGCATACAAGGCTACGGACCAAGTGCTGGAAAATGGGATTAGAATAGATAGGGCTTGATGGCCGGTGTGGACACGATGGGCCGAAGGGCGTCTTTCTGTGCTGTATAACTCTATGACTCTATACAAAGTGTAAGAGGTTAGCTAGGGAAAAAGTTGGGCCTATTAAGGACCCAAAAGGAAATCTTCATGTAGAACCAGAGGACATGGCTAATATATTAAATGAGTACTTTGCATCTGTCTTCGCAAAGGAAGCAGATGAAGTGAATGCTACACTAAAAGAGGAGAGGGACGTTATGGACAGGATAATAATAGATAGAGAAGACGCACTAAAAAGATTAGCATTGCTGAAAGTTGGTAAGTCACCTGGTCTGGATGGAAATGCATTGCTGAAAGATGCAATGGTAGAAATAGCAGAGGCATTGGTCACAATCTTTCAATCCTCATTGGATACAGGAGTAGTGCCGGAGGACTGGAGGGTTGCTAATGTTACTGTACCACTATTCAAAAAAAGGGGAGGGGGATAAACCAGGAAACTACAGTTCAGTCAGCCTAACATCAGTGATGGGGAAGTTATTGGAAACCATTATCAGGGACAAAATAAACTTTCATTTGGAAAGGCATAGGTTAATCAAGGAGAGCCAGCATGGATTTGTTAAAGGCAAATCGTGACTGACTAACATGACTGAATTCTTTGATGAGGTAACAGAGAAGGTTGCATATATGGACTTTCGAAAGGCATTCGACAAAGTGCCACACAGGAGGCTTATTAAGAATATGGAAGCCCATGGAATTAAGGGGAAAGTGGTGGTATGGATTCAAAATTGGCTCAGTGACAGGAAGCAAAGGGATGAATGTTTTCAGACTGGGAGGTGGTTTTGGGTCCAGTTTTGGGTCCACTACTCTTTGCAGTTTTTATAGACGGCCTAGACTGGTGTAGGGAGCAGCATTATAAAGTTTGCAGATGATACGAAACTTGGCAAAGTAATAGATAGTGATGAGGACAGTTATAGGCTTCAGGCAGGATGGTGAAATGGGCAGAAGCATGGCAGATGGAGTTCAATGTGGCGAAGTGTGAAGTGATGCACTTTGGGAGGACTAATATGGAAAGACAGTAATCTATAAATGGCACAATTTTGAAAAGTGTAGATGAGCAGAGAGACTTTGGTGTCCATATACACAAATCCTTAAAGGTGGCAGGGCAAGTTGGTAAGGTGGTTAAAAAAAAGCATACGGGTTACTTGGGTTTATAAATAGAGGAATAGAATATAAAACCAAAGCGCTCATGCTAGAACTTTATAAATCACTGGTTAGGCCTCAGCTGGAGTATTGTGGACAATTCTGGGCACCACACTTCAGGAGAGATGTAAAGGCCTTAGAAAAAGTACAGAGGAGGTTTACCAGGATGTTACCCGGGATGAGGGACTTCAGTTATGAGGAGGGGTTGGAAAAGTTCAGACTGTTCTCCTTGGAACAGAAAAGGTTATGTAGTGACCTAATAGAGGTTTTCAAGATGATGAGAGGTTTTGTT
Source organism: Squalus acanthias (assembly GCA_030390025.1). Lineage (NCBI taxonomy): Eukaryota > Metazoa > Chordata > Chondrichthyes > Squaliformes > Squalidae > Squalus > Squalus acanthias. The sequence continues at coordinate 92,778,124 of CM059438.1, forward strand.
AGAGTAGATAGGGAAAAAATATTCCCTCTGGTGAGTGGGTCAATAACCAGAGGTCATAGATTCAAAATCATTGGAAAAAGATCGAGAGGGGAGATGAGGAAAAATATTTTCACTCAGAGAGTTGTTGGGATCTGGAACGCTCGACCTGAACAGGTGGTGGAAGCTGATTCCATAAATAATTTTAAAAAGGGAGTTGGACGGGTACTGGAGGATGAGGATCTTACAGGGTTATGGACAAAAAGCAGGGGAATATGGGACTGAGCACGACGGCTCGTTCAAAGAGCCGGCACAGGCACGACGGGCCGAATGGCCTCCTTCTGTGCTGTAAGTTTCTGTGATTCTATGAGAAAGCACAGTTTGAAAACAATAAAACACAATCATGGCAGTATTGAACCTGTCAAGGAACTTTATACTGTACTCAATGTACCCAACAGAGAAGTGCATTTAGCTAGGAAAGACACAATGTTTCAATAAATAATAAGTACATCAAATATATTGTTTGAAAGACTTGGACAAAAGTTTTGTTTTTGCGGGGGGCGGGGGTCAGGAAAAGGAAGAAAAGATATTTCACAGGGAAATTACACAGTAGGTTTGGACAAAGGACACCCTTCGGTCCATTTAGTTCATTCTTTCTGAATACTCGCCTGACTGCCTCCTTGTTCCAGCACCCAAGTTTCTTACAACAACTTGTATTTATATAGCACCTTGAACGTAGGAATACATCCCGAGGTGCTTCACTGGAGGTGTAATCAGACCAACCATCCAATGCGCTCCTGGCTGGCCTCCCAGCTTTCACCTTCCATAAACTTTAGCTCATCCAAAACTCTGCTGCTCGTATCCTAACCTGCACCAAGTCCGGCTCACCCATCACCCCTGTGCTTGCTGGTGGGCAAGGGGATAGTAGCAATGCGGCAGAGGCAGCTGAACACATGGTCTCAATCTTAGTGACAAATTTGTTGTTGGAGGCGAGGGTGGCGAGGGCAGGGAAGAGGGGTTTAAGGAGACGGTTGGAAGTGGAGAAAAGAAGTTGGGTTATCTTTATCTCTCCAGGTGTATTGACGGTGTCCCTATTTAAAAATTATTTCAAGAAAATGAGATTACTGCATGAAGAATAAGGAGCCCTTTGAGGTGGCATAAAGGAACGTAATGAGGGAGGGTCCAGCTATTGGAGGGGCGTGCTATAAAGAAGTATTGTTTAAGCTGGGACTCTTCATCCTTAATAAGAGACATCGTTAGAAGGATATGATACTAAGTGGGATGAAGAAATTAAACCTAAAAAAGATATTTCCCAGGATGATCCTGGAGAAGCGAGCAGTTCCAGCCATCTTAAAATGAGCCTTTTCTTAAATCTGCTCACACTCTGTAACTAAACACTCCCTGGCATCAGTCTTAAATTTACCCTTCACATCCTTGAACCTGTACCCTCTTTTTCTGCTAGCCTGAAAGTAGTTTTTTCAGGTTTAATTTCTTCATCCCACTTAGTATCATATCCTCCCGGCGATGTCTCTTATTAGGGATGAAGAATCCCAGCTTAACCAACCTCATTAGGTTTCTTTACACCACCTAGAAGGGTTTCTTATTCCTTCATACAGTACTCTCATTTTCTTTAAATTATTATTATTTTTTTAAAAAGGGACACCCGTCAATACACCTGGAGAGATACACAGGCTGGCAACACGAGGGCACCACATACAAGCAATCAGATACTTGTCATCAAAGGCAAGAAAAATAACAATTACACACTGGTACCATTTTATAATATTGAAATAAAAAATGCATTTACATTTCCCCCCCCCACATATCCACTCAACCCATAAGGACATGTTCAAAAAGGAAAAATAGGCAGACCTGCCCAATAACTAAACCCCACAACAATTGTCAGGCTGATTCTGTGCTTCATATGAAGAACACATTCCAAATAAAAAGAGGGAGAGGTGGAATTAGATTAAATGAAACCCCCGCAAACGTGATGTAGCTTTACTGAACGAGCCTTTTTTCCTCTTTACTGGTGGACTCAGCGAATGTTTTAAAAGGTTAAGTGTGATGAGATGCCAGGCCTGGGTGAGTGTGGAGGGGGTTTGGAGTTCGAGGAGCCTCAGGCCCCGAGCCAGGCCAGGCCAGGCCAGGCCGCCCCTTCACTCCCAACACTCGTCGTTTGTTTAATTATTTCCCCCAAGTCTTTTCCCGCCGTGAAGCGCAGGGAGGCGATCAGCGAGGGGTGGAGGTGGGGGAAAGGCCGGCAGCCCCCGGGTTTACTCACATTGTCGCTCAGTGACTGCGGCCTCTGCCGGCCCGAGGAGGCTTCTTCCCGTCTCCTCAGCGACCGCTCACATCTTACGGCGTGTCGCCAAGCAGCAGCAGCCAGAGCACAGAGCACAGTGCAGCTCCCTCACACTGCACACACACTGCATATACATACATAAATATATCAATATACATCTTTATAATACACATACACATATATATATATATATACACACACACACACACATTTTTATAATACACACAGACATATATATAAATATACATTTTTATAATACACATACATATATATATATAAATATACATCTTTATAATACACATACACACACATAGACATATATATATATATATATACATACACACATACACACATTTTTATAATACATATACACACACACATTTTTATAATACACACAGACATATATATAAATATACATTTTTATAATACACATACACACAGACATATATATATATACACACACACATTTTTATAACACACAGACATATATACATACATATATAAATATACATATATATATATATATACACATATATAAATATACATACATAAACCTATATATACACAGAAAATGCTGGAAATACTCAGCAGGTCAGGCAGCATCTGTGGAGAGAGAAACAGAGTTAACATTTCAGGTCGATGACCCTTTGTCAGAACTGGAAAAAGCTGGAGATCGAACAGGCTTTTAAGCAAGTGCAGGGGCAGGGAAAGGGGGGAAGGGGAGGAAAGAACAAAAGGGAAGGTCTGTGATAGGATGGAAGGCAGGAGAGATTAAGAGAGATTAAGAGATGGTGATCAAACACGAGAAGGGAGACAGAAAGCAATGAAGATGAATAAGGTAAAAGAGACAAACGGAAATCCCGTCGGAGAGAAGAGCAGAACTTCTTCAAGGTGGGCATTCTTAGAAGAGAAGTGGCAGTGAATTAAACACTAATACAAAAGCAAAATACTGCGGATGCTGGAAATCTGAAATAAAAACAGAAAATGCTGGAAATACTCAGCAGGTCAGGCAGCATCTGTGGAGAGAGAAACAGAGTTAACGTTTCAGGTCGATGACCCTTCGTCAGAACTGGAAAAAGCTGAGATGGAACAGGTTTTTAAGCAGACGAGATTTCCGTTTGTCTCTTTTACCTTGTTCATCTTCATTGCTTTCTGTCTCCCTTCTCGTGTTTGATCACCATCTCTTAATCTCTCTTAATCTCTCCTGCCTTCCATCCTATCACAGACCTTCCCTTTCGTTCTTTCCTCCCCTCCCCCCTTTCCCTGCCCCTGCACTTGCTTAAAAACCTGTTCCATCTCCAGCTTTTTCCCCCCGCCCCCCATTTTTAGAGCTCATAAACAAAAATGTTCAAAGAAAATTTAAAAAGCAATGCCCGCATGGTTTCTTTCTCCTGGATGTTGCTCGCAGCAGTGTCCAGCAGATTAATCATTCATTCCTGGAGACTCCGGGACACTCCTGGAGGGTTGGTAATCCTACTTGTGCCCCAGTTTTCTCAATCTATTCTCCTTCAAGGTCTGGATTCTAACGTTTTAATTGAGCCCGTATCAAAAGACATTGATACTTATCAAAAGACATCAATAGCATTGGCTAATTAAGGTTGCCCCCAATGTCATCAATTGAAAAAAATCTTAACAAATGTGTCCCCTTTTTAGAGGGGCTCAACTAATAAAACCCAAATTATACAAACATACATAGAAACATACATAGAAGATAGGAGCAGGAGTAGGCCATTTGGCCCCTCGAGCCTGCTCCGCCATTCAATGAGATCATGGCTGATCATCCAAATTCAGTACCCTGTCCCTGCTTTCTCCCCATATCCCTTGATCCCTTTAGCCTTAAGAAATATATCTAACTCCTTCTTGAATATATTTAATGAATTGGCCTTCCCTGCCTTCTGTGGTAGAGAATTCCACAGGTTCACCACTCTCTGGGTGAAGAAATTCCTCCTCATCTCAGTCCTAAATGGCTTACCCCTTATCCTTAGACTGTGACCCCTAGTTCTGGACACCCCGACCATCGGGAACATCCTTCCTGCATCTAGTCTGTCTAGCCCTGTTAGAATTTTATAAGACCAAAAGGAAACTTATCAAATGAAATAATATTATTTCTTGTATCAACCAAGCAGTCCAGTCCCTGTGGTGTCCACCAGTCGCAAAAGCCTCAAGCGGACACCCCGCGCTCCTTCTCCAGGGCCAAACGGGCACGGATTAAGATTCAGAAGAGAGGAGAGTCTGAATTCCAGGGAGTCTGCATGGGCATCAGATTTCTGTATTTGTGGCCTTATTTGTATCTGATTGCAGAATACTGAGCGTTTTTCTGTAAATTACCATAGAAAGAAAGAAAGAAAGAAAGACTTGCATTTGTATAGCACCTTTCACGACCACCGGATGTCTCAAAGCGCTTTACAGCCAATGAAGTATTTTTGAAGTGTAGTCACTGTTGTAATGCGGGAAACGCGGCAGCCAATTTGCACACAGCAAGCTCCCACAATCAGCAATGTGATAAATGACCAGATAATCTGTTTTAGTGATGTTGATTGAGGATAAATATTGGTCAGGACACCGGGGAGAACTCCCCTGCTCTTCTTCGAAATAGCACCATGGGATCTTTTACGTCCACCTGAGAGAGCAGACGGGGCCTCGGTTTAACATCTCTTCTGAAAGACGGCACCTCCGACAGTGCAGCACTCCCTCAGCACTGCACTGGGAGTGTCAGCCTAGCTATATGTGCTCAAGTCCCTGGAGTGTGGACTTGAACCCACAACCTTTTGACTCAGAGGCAACTGTGCTACCCACTGAGCCACAGCTGACACTGCGGCTCCCTTGGTACTCCAGAGCTTAGGGCCCAGGCAGCTGAAGGAATGGCCGCCAGTGGCGGAGCGATTAAAATCGGGGGATGCGCAAGATACCAGAATTGGAGGAGCGCAGATTTCTCGGAGGGTTGTAGGGCTGGAGGAGGCTACAGAGATAGGGAGGGGTTGCGGGGTGTGGGGGCGGTGGGGGGGGCGGGGGGTGGCGAGGCCATGGAGTGAATTGGAAATAAGGTTGAGAATTTTAAAATCGAGTCGTTGTTGGACTGGGAGCCAATGTAGGTGATGGGTGAAAGAGACTTGGTGTGTGTTAATAGACAGGAAGCAGGATCACTGATTATGTTCTGATGTTTGTTTTATTAAAGAAAATGCATTGAAAACTATAATAACGAAAGCCTCCAAATCATGAGACACGGCATAAGTAGCAAATACTCCATTTTAATGCTGCTTTATTTTACGTACTCGTCACAATCTACATAAATGTGTCTTGTACCCAGTTCATCACACTTTAGACCAAATATTAAATGTCTAAAGTAGATTTTAAAAATGGAAGGAAGGCAGTTATTTCATACTAATTTCTTCTAACCTGGAGCCACAAATTTACAAGCACTCGCCAATCTGCGAGCTTCTCCCACCAACAGCAATTAACCTCAAACAGAAACGGAAAATGTTGGAAACACTCAGCAGGTCAGGCAGCACCTGTGGGGAGAAAAAACAGACGCGTTAAAGTTTTGGATGTGGACCCTTTGCCAAAACAAAAGTGGGGATTTTAACTCCCGGCTGGAAAGCAGGTGAGAGGTGCCAGACTTCCTGCCTGCGAGTTGCCGTGGGAATCCCAGTCGATTTTTAATCCCAGTCCCGCTTCTCCTGGTCCCACACGGATAAGCTTTGTCCTTACCTTTTTGAGGCCTCCCCTTCTGCTCCAGCAGGTTTTACTGGTCGGAGCGTACATGGCGGACACGCCAACCAGTTGGCCGTTCAAATTGCCCTGGGGTCATAGGACCCCAATTAGCATATATGTATGAAGCGCCGGCCTGAGTCAGGGACGCACCTCAACTGTCCATTGTTAAAACACTTGCAGGGCGGTAACTGAGCGCCAAAAGGTACCGTACAGTTTTAACTCCTGTTCTGACCATTTTCCGCCAGGCGGAGGTAATTAAAATCCCTCTAGAAGCATTTAAACCTGAAATGTTAACTTGTCTGTTCTCTCCAAAGACGCTGCTTCACCTGTAGAATGTTTCCAGCATTTTCTGTTTTTGTGTCAGATTTCCAGCATCTGCAGCTTTTTGTTCATGCAATTAAGCTCTAACTGGCCTCAATTTTTAATCTATGTAGATCCCTTCCCCATAGGGAGTGACGTAAGAAAACTACTAGGCACTTGGTCTAAGCGTTAAACAAAGCTTTAATCAACTGTTTTTCCACATGGAAGTCTAGTTGTGTCCTTCACTAGTTCCTGTTAAAGAATGTCCTGAGCAAGCTGGGCCCACGCCCGAGTATTTATACTCTCCCTGGACAGCGCCACCAGCAGGCCGCCCAGTATTATTTCATAAGTCATTTCCACATGAATGACAAGATTCATGTCAGGGAGCACTGCACAATGGTGGCCTTAAAGGGTCAGGCTAAGTTAAACACCATTGGATTTTAGCAATAACGTCACAGCTGTGCTCTTGACCACACATCCAGCACACAGTTTGCAATAAAATAAATATAATGCCAATGCAAAGACCTCTGTGTCAATGTTTTACATCATGACTCAGCATTGATGGAGTGGAGAATAGACGAATGTACCAAAACAGAAACAGTTTTCTAGGTTCGAATTACTTTAAAGCTACTATCAGCCATGATCTAATTGAATGGTGGAACAGGGCCAAGGGGCTGAATGGCCAACTCCTGTTCCTATGTCTCTTCCTTCCTATCTGTGGATGGGAAATGCATCCAAAGTGCTGAGAAGACAAGAAACTGCACGTTTCTTTTCTGCAAGCAGAAAATGACATAGAATGTACAGCACAGAAACAGGCCATTCGGCCCAACTGGTCTATGCCGGTGTTTATGCTCCACACGAGCCTCCTCCCACCCTTCTTCATCTCACCCTATCAGCATACCCTTCTATTCCTTTCTCCCTCATGTGTTTATCTAGCTTCCCTTAAATGCATCTATGCTATTCGCCTCAACCACTCCCTGTGGTAGCGAGTTCCACATTCTCACCACTCTCTGGGTAAAGAAGTTTCTCCTGAAATTCTTATTGGATTTATTAATGACTATTTTATGTTGATGGCCCCTAGTTCTGGTCTCCGCCAGAAGTGGAAACAGATTCTCTACGTCTACCCTATCAAATCCTTTCATAATCTTAAAGACCTCTATCTGGTCACCCCTCAGTCTTTTCTTTTCTAGAGAAAAGAGCCCCAGCCTGTTCAGTCTTTCCTGATAGTTATAACCTCTCAGTTCTGGTATCATCCTTGTAAATCCTTTTTGCACCTTCTCCAGTGCCTCTCTATCCTTTTTGTAATATGGAGACCAGAACTGTATATAGTACTCCAAGTGTGGTCTAACCAAGGTTCTATGTAAATTTAACATAACCTCCAATTCTATTCCTCTAGATATTAACCAAAACAAAAAATTAAAATTTGCATCTAGGTCAACTAAGTTAGAAGCAGTGCTTTCTTCTTCTAAAATGCAGTTTCAAACCTCTAATCTACGTGATCTGGAGTTGTCATCAGTTACCATGGCAACTTCCTCTACAACGCGTTGGTGTTGGAAAGCAAGCTGGTTCCATTTTTATCATTGTGTAATGCATTGAAGAAAACTATTTTAAAATAAGTATGAGCAGATAATTCACGAAGCTGTGACGATGAGAGAAGTACACAGAGGTACTCTCATCTTTGCTTTGAAAGTGCTTTATTTAGTCTCCCCTTTCTGAGGTGCTGTGGTGGGAGAGATCAACAGAGCAGTTCTGCTACATGGGAGGGACTCGCAGGAGACAGGCACAGCTCCGAGATAAAAAGTATCTGTGCGCATCATCATGAAATTTTAATATCAGCAGCTTGAAATCAGGCGATTGCTGTGCTTTCATGATGCTGTGGAATGGGTAAGGACAAAATAATATTTAATGCAAAATGCAGATGCTTTCTCCAGCCACAGGGAAGAAACAGTTCAAAATCAGATTCTTCTTAGAGTTGAGTTAGCAATTTTTTTATTGCTCAACTCTTAAAATGGTAAATATTAAAATCATAAATCCTATTATGTGCCCTCATACTTGCCTAGCCTTGATTTATTAAATCAAATCTCTTCTCAGAAACGTTTCTCTCGTTGCAGATACATTAAAGCTTTATTACATAAGCCTCCATTTTATAAAATAGAAATTCACGACTTGAGCAATCCTTTCTTTAACTCTTTAGTAAATGCTTAACTCTTTTTATTAAATGTGAATATTAAATGAAGCATTTGAAGTAAAGTTTGCGTCACAGTTATAATTTTCATCCTGATCAAGAGTGCAGATCATTTCTAATCTCTGCTGTGTATTTATAAATTTGCTGAGCTATTATGAACGAATGAAATGAGAAAAGGCCATTTTGCTCATCCAGCCTATTCTTCCCACAGATTACGGAAAGAAAGACAGACTTGCATTTCTCCAGCGCCTTTCACGACTTCAGGACGTCTCAAAGCGTTTTACAGCCAATGAAGTACTTTTTGAAGTGCAGTCACTGTTGTAATGTAGGAAAAGTGGCAGCCAATTTGCGCTCAGCAAGCTCCCACACACAGCAATGTGATAATGACCAGATAGAATAGAATTATACAGCACAGAAAGACGCCCTTTCGGCCCATCGTGTCTGCGGCAGCCATCAAGCCCTATCTATTCTAATCCCATTTTCCAGCACTTGGTCCGTAGCCTTGTATGCGATGGCGTTTCAAGTGCTCATCTAAATGCTTCTTGAATGTTGTGAGGGTTCCTGCCTCTACCACCATTTCAGGCAGTGAGTTCCAGATTCCAACCACCCTCTGGGTGAAAAAGTTGTTCCTCAATCCCCTCTAAACCTTACCTTGAAGCTATGCCCCCTGGTTATTGACCCCTCTACTAAGGGGAAATGTTCCTTTCTATCTACCCTATCTATGCCCCTCATAATTTTGTACACCTCAATCAGGTCCCCCCTCAGCCTTCTCTGCTCGAAGGAAAACAACCCCAGCCTGTCCAGTCTCTCTTCATAGCTGAAATGCTCCAGCCCAGGTAACATCCTGGTGAATCTCCTCTGCACCCTCTCCAATGCAATCACATCCTTCCTATAGTGTGACGACCAGAACTGCACACAGTATTCCAGCTGTGGCCTAACTAGCGTTTTGTACAGCTCCATCATAACCTCCCTGCTCTTATATTCTATGCCTCGGCTAATGAAGGCAAGTATCCCATATGCCTTCTTAACCACCTTATCTACCTGTCCTGCTGCCTTCAGGGATCTATGTACATGCACATCAAGGTCCCTCTGATCCTCTGTCCTTCCTAGGGTCCTACCATTCATTGTGTATTCCCTTGCCTTGTTAGTCCTCCCAAAATGCATCACCTCACACTTTTCAGGGTTAAATTCCATTTGCCACTGTTCTGCCCATCTGACCAACCCGTCTATATCGTCCTGTACCCTGAGGCTTCCCTCCTCGCTATTTACCACTCCACCAATTTTTCTGTCATCTGCGAACTTACTGATCATACCTCCTACATTCATATCTAAATCATTAATGTACACTACAAACAGCAAAGGACCCAGCACCGATCCCTGCGGTACACCACTGGACACAGGCTACCAGTCACAAAAGCAACCTTCGACCATCACCCTCTGCCTCCTGCCACGAAGCCAATTTTGGATCCAATGTGCCAAATTGCCCTGGATCCCATGGGCTCTTACCTTCTTGACCAGTCTCCCATGCGGACTTTGTCAAAAGCCTTACTGAAGTCCATGTAGACTACATCAACTGCACTACCCTCATCCACACACCTAGTCACCCCCTTGAAAAATTCAATCAAATTGGTTCGACATGATCTCCCCCTGACAAAGCCATGCTGACTATCCTTGATTAATCCTTGCCTCTCCAAGTGGAGACTAATTCTCACCCTAAGAATTTTTTCCAATAATTTCCCTACCACTGATGTTAGGCTCACTGGCCTGTAATTCCCTGGTTTATCCCTACTACCGTTCTTGAATAATGGTACTCTGGCACACGACAACGCAAAATCATCGAGCAGAAACTGATAGCCAAGTTCCGCACTCATGAAGACGGTCTCAATCGGGATCTTGGGTTTATGTCACGATACATGACATGATCCGGACTCGAGTCGTCGTTAGCTTGTTCACAGATGTGATTCCCAGTAAAAAAGTAAAAATTTTCCCAGTAAAAAAGTAAAAAAATGTTAAAGCTTTTCGTTTTACATACAGACGGCAGCTTTTGACACGTTAGAACCCCTGCGACTACACCTCATTGTCTCAGTTGTATCTTGCTATGTCTTTGATGTGGTACCTTCCTGGCTGACTTAATTAACTTTATCACACCTCGGCAGATAGTCAGGATGATTTAATTTATTGGTCTGCAATTGTAAAGTACACATGCTTTGTTTTCTATCTATATATGCTTTGGCGATTCTGTATCTAATTTACTTCACCTGAGGAAGGAGCAAATCGATAGCTCCGAAAGCTTGTGATTTCAAATAAAACTGTTGGACTATAACCTGGTGTTGTGCGACCTCTCAATTTTGACCTCCCCTGTGGCCAGAGATGATCTGAAAATTTGTGTCAGAGCCCCTGCAATCTCCTCCCTTGCCTCACACAGCAGCCTGGGATACATCTCGTCTGGGCCTGGGGATTTATCCACTTTTAAGCCCGCTAAAACCGCTAATACCTCCTCCCTCTCAATGCTAATTTAGTCAAGTATATCACAATCCCCCTGCTTGATTTCTATGCCTACATCGTCCTTCTCCATAGTGAACACAGATGCAAAATATTCATTTAAAACCTCACCTACATCTTCTGGCTCTACACACAGATTGCCACTTTGGTCCCTATTGGGCCCTACTCTTTCCCTGGTTATCTTCTTGCCCTTAATATACTTATAAAACACCTTGGGATTTTCCTTTAGTTTGCCCGCCAGTGTTTTTTCATGCCCCCTCTTCGCTCTCCTAATTTCTTTTTTTTAATTACCCCCCTGCACTTTCTATGCTCCTCTAGGGCTTCCATGTTTTTAGTCCTTTGTATCTGCCAAATGCCTCCCTTTTTTTCCTAATCCATTCTTGTATATCCCTTGACATCCAGGGTTCCCTGGACTTGTTGGTCCCACCCTTGACCTTTACGTGAACATGTTGGCGCTGTACTCTCTCTATTTCCTTTCAGAATTACTCCCACTGCTCTGGTGTGGATTTTCCTAGAAGTAGCTGATCCCTGATGAAAGGTCATCGACCTGAAACGTTAACTCTGTTTCTCTCTTCACAGATGCTGCCTGACCTGCTGAGTATCTCCAGCATTTTCTGTTTTTATTATAGCTGATCCCAGTCCACTTTGGCCAGATCCTGCCTTATCATATTAAAATCGGCCTTCCCCCCAAGTTAGAACCTTTATTTCCGGTCCATCTTTGTCCTTTTCCATGACTACCTTAAATCTCACCGAATTATGGTCACTGTCACCAAAATGCTCTCCTACTGACACTTCTACCATTTGCCCGGCTACATTCCCTAGAATTAGGTCCAAGATAATCTGATTTTTAGTGAGGTTGGTTGAGGGATAAATATTGGGCAGGACACTGGGGCTAAATCCCCTGCTCTGTTTCGAAATAGCGCTGTGGGAATTTTTACGTCCACCTGAGAGAGCAGACGGGGCCTCGGTTTAACGTCTCATCCGAAAGACGGCCCCTCCGACAGCGCAGCACTCCCTCAGTACTGCACTGGAGTGTCAGCCTAGAATTTTGTGCTCAAGTCTCTGAAGGACTGACTACGCAATACAGACTAGCCCGTAGCTATATAGAGCCCATAACTCTACTGCACTCATTTAATCTCCCAAGAGAAAGTTCTGCGTAAAAACCCCAGGATACCCAAGGGAAATCAAAATTCCAGAACCTGCATCATTCTCACAAATCCACTATTCAGTTGACTGGTTTCTCTCCACGGACAACAACCCTCTTCCCCTGAAGCTCAGGAACCATTGAGTCCCATGAAATATTTGATACATGTTTCCCTCTAACCACCAGTCCCATTCCCAACAAGACATATAGCCAGCTCTTTTTTTTTCATAAGGAATTAATTGACCCTGTCATCAACTGCTGGGAGACAATTTCACACATCAACGGCAGTATGGGGGAAACAAAGCCCCTCTGATTTCTAGTCTTACTGAACGTATAGCAGAGCAGCTCACCACGTTCAGCTGAGCACTGAGAGTGACGTCTGGTCGCTCTCTCAATGTCAGCAGTTCCCTGGGGAGCTAATCACCTCATTAAACTCACTGCCAGATATTTCTTACTCTTCATCATACATGCCTTACAGTTTAAGGAGTTTCCGTCTTGAATTCTGTTACACGTTGAGTGTGGCGAACATGGTGAAACATAGGTCAACAGGTAATAATGGTGATATAGAGCCTGAACATAGGTGGCTTTGTATATCAATAATACAGTATTTTAAGTTATATTTTTCAGCAAATTACTGCTTATATTTTTTAGTGGAGGACGTTAAACTTTTTCCTCATGTTGAGAGATTACTGTGCTGGGGAACCATTTTCAAACAAAAATACTTAGCTCAGTGGGTAGCACTCTTGCCTCTGAGTCAGAAGGTTGTTGGTTCACAGTCCCCACTCCAGTGACTTATTGCACAAAAATCCAGGCTGACACTCCCAGTGCAGTACTGAGGGAGTGCAGCACTGTCAGAGGTGCCGTCTTTCAGATGAGATGTTAAACTGAGACCAACTCTCAGGTGGATGTAAAAGATCCCATGGGCACTATTTCAAAGAAGAGCAGGGGATTTATCCCTGGTGACCTGGCCAATATTTGTCCCTCAATCAACATCAGTAAAACAGATTATCTGGTCATTATCACATTGTGCCAATTGGCTGTTGCGTTTCCTACATTACAACAGTGACTACTCTCCAAAAAGTACATAATTGGTTGTAAAGCGCTTTGGGACGTCTGGTGGTTGTGAAAGGCGCTATAGAAATGCAAGTCTTTTTCTTTTTTTGAATATCTTGAAAATGTATTTTCTTATTCCTCCCCCTCCCCACCATGGGTTTCTTGTTATTGTTGGATGTTTCCCTGCTGTCTGCCACAGGGAAAGTCATCGCAAGAATCCTCCTCAATCGCCTTTTCCCAGTGGCTGAAGAGTTCCTCCCAGAGTCGCAATGCGGATTCCACCCACTAAGGGGCACAATGGACATGATCTTCACCACGCGCGAATTACAAGAGAAATGTAGGGAACAGCGCCAACCGCTGTACATGGCCTTCTTTGACCTCACAAAGGCCTTTGACACTGTCAACCGTGAGGGATTATGGAGTGTCCTCCTCAAATTCGGCTGCCCTCAAAAGTTTGTCACCATCCTCCGCCTGCTTCACGACGACATGCAAGCCGTGATCCTGACCAACGGTTCCACCACAGACCCAATTCATGTACGGACCGGGGTCAAGCAAGGCTGTGTCATCGCACCAACGCTCTTCTCGATCTTCCTTGCGGCAATGCTCCATCTCACCCTCAGCAAGCTCCCCGTTGGAGTGGAGCTAATTTACAGAACAAACGGGAAACTGTTCAACCTCCATCGCCTCCAGTCCAGATCCAAGGTCGTCCCTTCCTCTGTCGTCGAATTACAGTATGCAGACGATGCTTGCGTCTGCGCACACTCAGAGGTCGAACTCCAAACCATCGTTAACACCTTCACCGAAGCGTACGAGAGCATGGGCCTTACACTAAACATCCGTAAGACAAAGGTCCTCTACCAACCTGCCCCCGCCACACAGTACTGCCCCCCGATTATCAAAATCCATGACAAGGCCTTGGACAACGTGGACCACTTTCCATACCTCGGGAGCCTACTGTCAACAAGGGCAGACGTCGATGACGAAGTCCAACACCGCCTTCAGTGTGCCAGTGCGGCCTTCGGTCGCCTGAGGAAGAGAGTGTTTGAAGACCAGGACTTCAAACCCGGCACCAAGCTCATGGTCTACAGAGCAGTAGTAATACCCGCCCTCCTGTATGCCTCAGAGACATGGACCACGTACAGCAGGCACCTCAAAGCACTGGAGAGGTACCACCAACGCTGCCTCCGCAAGATCCTGCAAATCCATTGGCAGGATAGACGCACCAACATCAGTGTTCTCGCTCAGGCCAACATCCCCAGCATCGAAGCTTTGACCACGCTCGATCAGCTCCGATGGACGGGTCACATTGTCTGCATGCCCGATACGAGACTCCCAAAGCAAGCGCTCTACTCGGAGCTCCGACACGGCAAGAGAGCCCCAGGTGGGCAGAGGAAACGCTTCAAGGACACCCTCAAAGCTTCCTTGAAAAAGTGCAACATCCCCACCGACACCTGGGAATCCCTGACCCAAGACCGCACAAAGCGGAGGAGAAGCATTCGGGAAGGAGCCGAATACCTCGAGTCTCTTCGCCGGGAGCAAGCGGAAGCCAAGCGCAAACAGCGGAAGGAGCGCACGTGAATCCAAGCACCCCACCCACCCGCCCCCTTCAACCACCGTCTGCCCCACCTGTGACAGAGACTGTAGGTCCCGCATTGGACTCATCAGTCACCTGAGAACTCATTTTTAATGTGGAAGCAAGTCATCCTCGGTTCCGAGGGACTGCCTAAGAAGAAGATTGTTGGATTGAATTGGGAAAGTGTGAAGATTTCTCACATACAACCATGAAGACCAATCCATGACCAACCAATGGAAGTGGAAGTCTGAGGGTTAGAACTGGTATGGTCAATTTCTCATCCTATCCAGTGCTGCATCTGAGTACAAGGCAGGCCTTAAAGGGCAAAGAAAGTAAAAGGGAAGTGCTTTTTATTTCATTTTTTAATAGAAAAATTAGTCCCGGCTCCAACACCATGGCTTCTCGGGGAACTCTGTCCATAGAGCAGCTCTCTGGTTAGTCTGAAATCCCAGCAGTTTCTTCTGGAGCTGCTCCAGAACACTTCTTGTTGGTAATGTCACTGGAGTGAGTCAGGTGTGAGGGACACCTGCCATCATGTTGCCGAAAAAAAAATCCTTTTTTTTTTCCAAATTAAATATTCAACATTCTCCTGAGGCCAATATTTACTTCTATAAAATGGGGATGACCTTTGAAAACAAAAATACTCCCCCTGGACTTGCCTTCCCCTTTAAACAATGAGAGCTGGGGTTGTAACCGGGAGCTGAGAACTCTTAATATTACAGCTATTGGCAGCCTCACGACAACAAACAATGAGTTGGACAGGACTCGGAGATGAGAAACAAGGACCATCCCAGGGCTTAGGACTCAAAATTCTCAACGTGTCTTCAATACAGAAAAGAAGACTGAGCTTGAGGATGTGGTTATGGAGGAGTGGTTTATCCAGGTCTTTAACACCCTGAGGGGCGTTGATTTTGTAAAGAGGCTATTTAACGAAAGAAAGACTTGCATTTATGCAGCACCTTTCATGACCACCAGACATTCCAAAGCGCTTTACAGCCAATGAAGTACTTTTTGAAGTGTAGTCACTGTTGTAATGTAGGAAATGCGGCAGCCAATTTGCGCACAGCAAGCTCCCACAAACAGCAATGTGATAATGACCAGATAACCTGCTTTTGTTATGTTGATTGAGGGATAAATATTGGCCCCAGGACACCCGGGAGAACTCCCCTGCTCTTCTTTGAAATAGTGGCCGTGGGATCTTTTACGTTCACCTGAGAGAGCAGGCGGGGCCTCGGTTTAACGTCTCATCTGAAAGATGGCACCTCTGACAGTGCCGCACTCCCTCAGCACAGCACTGGGAGTGTCAGCCTGGATTTTTGTGCTCAAGTCTCTGGAGTGGGACTAAGAACCCACAACCTTCTGACTCAGAGGCGAGAGTGCTACCCACTGAGCCACATACGGCTGGATTTTCATTGACCCGTGGAGGCGGGTTTGAGGCGTGTGGGGGGTTAAAATTGCGAAAACTGGCGGGCGGGCACAAGTCCGCCTCCATCCCGCCTCCACGCAATTTTCATTAAATCGTGTCTGCTGGTCCCGACTCTGTCCCCGCCTCTAATACTGTGGAGGAGGAATTCCTAGAATGTTTACGAGATGGTTTTCTGGAACAATATGTCGAGGAACCAACCAGAGATCAGGCCATCTTAGACTGGGTATTATGCAACGAGAAAGGATTAATTAGCAATCTTGTTGTACGAGGCCCCTTGGGTCAGAGTGATCATAATATGATAGAATTCTTCATTAGGATGGAGAGTGAAGTAGTTGAATCAGAGACTAGGGTCCTGAATTTAAATAAAGGAAACTACGATGGTATGAGGCACGAATTGGGTAGGATTGATTGGGGAATGTCACTCAAGGGGTTGACGGTGGATAGGCAATGGCAAACATTCAAAGACTGCATGGATGAACTACAGAATTTGTACATCCCAGTGTGGCATAAGAATAAAACAAAAAGGGTGACTCAACCGTGGCTAACAAGGGAAATTAGGGATAGCATAAGATCAAGGAGAGGGCATATAAATTGGCCAGAAAAAGCGGTAGCCCTGAGGATTGGGAGCAGTTTAGGATTCAACAAAGGAGGACAAAGGGATTAATTAAGAAGGGGAAAATAGAATATGAAAGTAAGCTTGCTGGGAACATAAAAACTGACTGTAAGAGCTTTTATAGATATGTGAAGAGAAAAAGATTAGTGAAATCAAGTGTAGGTCCCTTGCAGTCAGAAGCGGGGGAAGTTATAATGGGGAACAAAGAAATGGCAGCCCAATTAAATGCATATTTTGGTTCTGTCTTCACAAAGGAGGACACAAATAACCTCCCAGAGATGTTGGAGAACATAGGGTCTGATGAAAGGGAGGAACTGAAAGAAATCAGTATTTGCAGGGAAATGGTGTTAGGGAAATTGACGGGATTGAAGGCCGATAAATCCCCAGGGCCTGATAATCTACATCCTAGGGTACTTAAGGAAGTGGCCCTAGAAATAGTAGATGCATTGCTGATCATCTCCCAACATTCGATGGAATCTGGAACTGTACCCATGGATTGGAGGGTAGCTAATGTTACCCCACTATTCAAAAAGGGTGGTAGAGAGAAAGCGGGGAATTACAGACCGGTAAGCCTGACATCGGTAGTGGGGAAAATGCTAGAGTCCATTATAAAGGATGTAATAGCTGAGCACTTGAAAAACAGTGACAGGATCGGACAAAGTCAACATGGATTTACAAAAGGTAAATCGTGCTTGACTAATCTACTGGAATTTTTTGAGGATGTAACTGGGAAAATAGATAAGGGAGAACCAGTAGATGTGGTGTATTTGGACTTTCAAAAGGCTTTCGATAAGGTCCCGCATAAGAGATTAGCGGGTAAAGTTAAGGCACATGGGATTGGGGGCAAGGTATTGACTTGGATAGAGAACTGGTTGGCGGACAGAAAGCAGAGAGTAGGAATTAATGGGTCTTTTTCCGAGTGGCAAGCAGTGACTAGTGGGGTACCGCAGGGATCGGTCCTTGGACCCCAGCTATTCACAATATACATTAATGATCTAGATAAGGGAATTAAATGTAATATCTCCAAGTTTGCAGATGAAATAAAGCTGGGTGGGAGTGTGTGCAGCGAGGAGGATAGCAAGAAACTCCAGGATGATCTGGACAGGTTGGGTGAGTGGGCAGAAGCGTGGCAGATGCAATATAACGTGGATAAGTGCGAGGTTATCCACTTTGGTGTCAAAAACAGAAAGGCAGACTATTATCTGAATGGCAATAGATTGGGAGAAGGGGAAGTGCAACGAGACCTGGGTGTCCTTGTGCACCAGTCGCTGAAAGTAAGCATGCAGGTGCAGCAGGCGGTGAAGAAGGCAAATGGTATGTTGGCCTTCATAGCAAAAGGGTTTGAGTATAGGAACAGGGATGTCCTGCTGCAGTTGTACAGGGCCTTGGTGAGACCACACCTTGAGTACTGTGTGCAGTTTTGGTCGCCTTATCTGAGGAAGGATGTTCTTGCCATGGAAGGAGTTCAGCGAAGATTCACAAGGCTGATACCTGGGATGGCAGGAATGACATATGAGGAGAGATTGGGTCGATTGGGCTTATACTCACTGGAGTATAGAAGAATGAGAGGGGATCTCATCGAAACATATAAAATTCTGACAGGTCTGGACAAACTAGATGCAGGAAGAATGTTCCCGATGGTCGGAGAGTCCAGAACCAGGGGTCATAATCTACGGATAACGGGTAAACCATTTAGGACAGAAATGAGGAAGAATTTCTTCACCCAGAGAGTGGTGAACCTGTGGAATTCTCTACCACAGAAGGTAGTTGAGGCCAAGTCATTAAATATATTCAAGGATGAGTTAGATATATTTCTTAAAGTATCAAGGGATATGGGGAGAAGGCAGGTACAGGGTACTGAGTTTAGATGATCAGCCATGATCTCATCGAATGGCGGAGCAGGCTCGAGGGGCCGAATGGCCTACTCCTGCTCCTATCTTCTATGTTTCTATGTTTCTAAGAGATGGGATAGGCTGTTAAGGCCCTTAACAAGCACTAAATTGGCTCTATAATGCCATTTTGAAAGGCCTTTGTGATTTTAACCCTTGTTCTACGTGAAGCACGCCTGTTCTGAACCACGATTGTGAAACCTGGCGGGAGCACATTTGGCTGGTTGGATCTCTCTCTCTCTCTCTCTCTCTCTCAGTGGTGGTTTAAAAATATCTGGGAGCAGACTTAGGGCTGCTGCTGCTCACTTTGCATCCAGGTCCTCTCACAGCAAAGGCCAGGCAGTCTTTGCAGACCTTCAATTTAGCAGCAATGATGACATCATCAGAGGCGACTTTCAGACTGAAAACACTAATTGGGTCATGGGTTCCCACATGCTGGAACTCAATTGCCCAATTAGGTGAAAATTGCATCAATCTCCCACATCCAATTGCAGTCGGGTGGATAACACGAAAAGTGGATGACACGACCCCAACCCGCCCCAGTATCAACATCCAGACTGTAAGTGTTCTTGTTACGTTCCAGGTCTGAGGAAGGATCCACACCTGAAACGTTCACTTTTCTCTTCACTCCACAGACGTTGCCTGACTGACTGAGTGTTTCCAGCATTTTCTGTTCTCGTTTCAGATTTCCAGCCCCTGCAGTGTTTTGATTTTCGCATGAACTGGATAAATATGTGGTTGTTAAATGGAATTGGACTTTCAGAGAGAATCTGCATAAGAGTGAAATGATCAAATGGGACACAATGGTCTCCATGCTGCTGGGGGAGAGGGGCAAATGTCAATGAGCGATGTCTGTGGAGGCCAGGGTTTAAAAGTGTGAGGACACATATGTATTCTGGAGTTATATTTGATTACCTTTTTTGATCAAAGAGTATTTATTTATGCAGAACCTTCCTTCAGGAGATTCAGAGGGTGGGGTAAAATCCATAATAAGGTCGATTGCACACGGTCTGTGGAAGAGTTGATGGACTGAATGTACTTTTCTTATTCCATGTTCTTAAATGTAGCCTATTAGAGGCACAGTTCAGTTGCAGCACTCAGGGCATTCTCTTCACATGAGGTCAACAGAACGTCAGCAAGAACAGTTCAGACATCTTGCACCTGTCCAGGTTGTTTACATGCAGCATTAAACTGAGTATTGAGTAAACTGAATAAACTGAGGTGCCAGTCAGTGGCTCAGTGGGTAGTACTCTCACCTCTGAGTCAGAAGGTCATGGGTTCAAGTCCCACTCCAGAGACTTGAGCACAAAAATCTAGGCTGACACACCAGTGCAGTGCCGAGGGAGTGCTGCACTGTTGGAGGTGCCGTCTTTCGGATGAGACGTTAAATGTCTGCTCTCTCAGGTGGATGTAAAAGATCCCACAGCCACTATTTTGAAGAAGAGCAGGGGAGTTATCCCCAGTGTCCTGGGCCAATATTTATCCCTCAATCGACATCACTAAAACAGATTATCTGGTCATTATCACATTGCTGTTTGTGGGAGCTTGCTGTGCACAAATTGCACTTTGGGACGTCCTGAGGTTGTGAAAGGCGCTAAATGAATGCAAGTCCTTCTTACTGAAATGTACATCAATAAAAGATTTTGTGTTATGTGTCAACAAACCAACACTTACCACTTTTAGGGCCATTTGCAACTTTGAGTGTTTGAGGTCCGGCCTTCGTATTGACTGTGCTCAAGAACTAAAAGTTGACATCACGTTTTAGCAATTGGAAACTAAACTTGCGTCATCTGTCGATGGCAAGTACTCTACTGAGTCACTGACCTGGGTCCCACTGTATCGTTAAACTTGTCGAAAAGCCTCTTTCTGCAGCCTGATGTCAGCTCTGGCAAAGACAACTCATTGATGTGCGCATTTGATCAATAGGTTGTAACGTATGGCAGTAAACTGGTTCGTGATTGAATAGGTCTTAAGTGGAATGAGTTCATAGGTTGTCTTAATCCAGTTTGTGGTGCACGTGATCCCATAGGACAAAACCACCTCAAATTCAATATTATTTACCATTAAGTTGTGAATCTCATGCAGAGAAGGTCTTTCCACCATCGACAAGGCACAAGTCAGGAGTGTGATGGAATACTCTCCACTTGCCTGGATGAGTGCAGTTCCAACAACACTCAAGAAGCTCGACACCATCCAGGACAAAGCAGCCCGCTTGATTGGCACCCCATCCACCACCTTAAACATTCACTCCCTCCACCACCAGCGCACCGTGTACTATGGGAGGGCTGCACTATCGTCTTTCGGATGAGACGTTAAACCGAGGTCATGTCTGCCCTCTCAGGTGGATGTAAAAGATCCCATGGCACTATTTCGAAGAAGAACAGGGGAGTTATCCGCAGAGTCGTGGCCAATATTTATCCTTCAACCAACATCACAAAAAATCTGGTCATGATCACATTGCTGTTTGTGGGAGCTTCATGTGTGCAAATTGGCTGCTGCATTTCCTACAGTACAACAGTGACTATCCTTCAAAAGTACTTAATTGGCTGTAAAGCGCTTTGGGACGTCCTTAGTTCGTGAATGGCGCAAGTTCTTTCTTTCTTTCTTTCTTCGATGGAAGGTGTGTGATAAGTTCCTCTGCTGAAAAACAGCAAGCAGCGCTATTAGTGTCTCTTTAACCTTCAATCCCCTATCTCAACAGATATATAATACATGTCCATTTTTAAATGTGTCAATCGATCCCAAATCAACCACATGCGTTTGCCTACATGACAACAGTGACTCCACTTTAAAAGTAATTCATTGTTAAGTGCTTTGGGAGTCCTGAGGATGTGATAAGATGCACAAGCAAGCCCTTTCTTTACTTTGTCTGGGAGTCTGATCATGTGCCAATCCTGTGGGAGAACATTTAATTTCCAATCTAATATTTTTTTTGGATGCCTTTGAATCTTGCGCTGGTGTCCTCTGCTCCCATGCTTATTGTCCAAGTTCATTTGCTAGCTTCAACCCGAGCTCAGAGCCAGTTACCGGTGTTTAATATAGACTGCAGAGGAAGCGAGGGACGGCCATGTCTCTTGGCTTGTGAGGTAGATGGTCAATTTTTACTTGTTTTTAAAAATTTTTGGATGAGTTGTGACCACTTTGAAAGATTTATGGAACGGCTGCAGGAGCACAAAATATGACCATGAGCGAATTTGTCACTGGCACAAACGCAAATACTAATAAAAAAAGGAATAAAAAAAATAAAAAGACATTACACGACAAAATAAATCAGAAATATGTGCATATTAAAAGGGTTTACGCCTGTCGTTAAATGCCCTGATTGGCTCTCTCGACAGGATTTAAAGTTAAATTATGCAAAATCAAAAACAAACCTTATAACACTTAATCAAGCATGTGTTAAAACGTCAAGGCCTAAATACATCTTCTCAATTAACTTGCTTGAGATTGTGATTGCTCTTACTAATTTAATCAACACTAGAATAATCCTGGGACTGTGCGATGATAAATGGCAGAATCTGCACGCTCAGAGATGTTGTAAGTCTGCGCTGATGTAAGGAATGGAAAAAGCTTGCATGACACTCGCCGTCGGATTTGCTGGTGATTTATCTCAGCTCGAGAGAGAGTGCACAAACTCCAGCCCAGAATCCAGCCAAATACTTTTATTTATTAGTAAATGAAAGAAAAGAAAAAAAGTTCAAGGATGGAAGGAAGGAAAGAAAAAGAGAGAGAGAGAGGAAGAAAGAGAGAGAGGAAGGAAGGAAGATTTGTATTTCTACAGCGTCTTTCACGACCTCAGGACGTCCCAAAGTGCTTTAAAGCCAACGAAGTACTTTTTGAAGTGTAGTCACTGTTGTAATGTAGGAAACGCGGCAGCCAATTTGCACACAGCAAGCTCCCACAAACAGCAATGTGATGATGACAAGATAATCTGTTTTTTAGTGATGTTGGTTGAGGAATAAATATTGGCCAGGACACCGGGGATAACTCCCCTGATCTTCTTCGAAGTAGTGCCCGTGGTAGCTTTTACATTCACCTGAGAGAGCAGACGGGGTCTCGGTTTAACGTCTCATCCGAAAGACGGCACCTCCGACAGTATCCATAAAGCTGCACTGAAGTATTGCCCAGGTTCACCCATCTATAGTACATGCTCTACATTTAAATATATATCTATATCTATATTTAGCACAGTGGTTGCACTGTCACCTCTGACTCAGACGTTTGTGGGTTCGACCCCCCGTCCCAGATCGCATAACCCAGGCTGACACTCCAGCGCAGTGTTGAGGGAGTGCTGCACTGTCGGAGGTGCCCGTCTTTTAGAGAAGGCACCAGAGCAAGGCTCGGCCTAATGCATCTAACGACATAACAACAGTGACTACACTTAAAAAAGAGTAATTAATTGGCTGTAAAGCACTTTGGGTCATCCTGAGTATGTGAAATGCAAGGGGAGACTGGACAGGCACTCGAGGGAAATAAACTTGCAGGGCTACGGGGATAGAGCGGGGGAATGGGACTGACTGGATCGCTCCACAGAGAGACGGCACGGACTCGATGGGCCGAATGGCCTCCTTCTGTGCCGTTATGACTCTATGACTATGACTCTAAGTTCTTTCTTTCTCACACGCACTAGTTACCTCACATTATACCTCTAAGGATCGTGAAAAATGCAAGAAAGCACCCCCTCAGACCCACGACCTCCACCACCTAGGTGGACAAGGAACTCCCTCCCTAACCGTACTGTGGGGGCACCTTCACCACACGGGATGCGGCGGTTGAAGAAGGCGGCTCACCACCACCTTCTCAAGGGCAACTAGGGGTTGGGCAATAAATGCCGGCCTTGCCAGCGACGCCCACATCCTGAGAATGAATTTAAAACGAAAGACAATTAGGAGGGCACAATATCGTGAGCCAATTAGATTGCACACCTTGCTTACATTCAATATGGTTTTTCACATTCCACTCACTCAGAATCTACGGTTTACGATGGAAGCCTCATACTGCTTTAGCTTCATACCAGCTCAGCACAAAGTCAACTTTTTTAAAGATAGTTTAGAAGTTTAAGACTCCGCGGGCCTTCTAACATGAAACCATGTCACTGCACTGAGGTACTGCTGCGTGGATCTCTGTTTATGTTTGTATGAGAAGAGCGCGCGCTGAGGCTGCAGTATAACTTGGGTCTGCCCGCTGGTGCTGCTCTGAGATCAGGTTCTGGTGTCACAGCATGATACTATACTATGCTATTTTTCGTATTTGATAGAAGTCAAGATATTTGCATAAATCAGTGCTATTTGTATCATTCAAATTTTTTTTATTCGTTCGTGGGATGTGGGCATCGCTGGCAAGGCCGGCATTTATTGCCCATCCCTAATTGCCCTTGAGAAGAATGAGAAGTCGCACAACACCAGGTTATAGTCCAACAGTTTTATTTGAAATTACGAGCTTTCGGAGCGCTGCTCCTTCGTCAGGTACAGTGAGGGAATACAAATCGGTTACAAAGTATATGCGGGTTAGCGTTCTCCAAGGCGGCCTTCGAGACACACAACAACGCAAAATCATCGAGCAGAAACTGATAGCCAAGTTCCGCACTCATGAGGACGGCCTCAATAGGGATATCGGGTTCATGTCACGCTACAGAACGTGACTTGACATCGTTGTCTGTCTTTCCAGTTTTTAAAAAACAAACACAAAAAAAAAACAAACCCAAAAAGGACGGAGAGAGAGGAAGGGATATGGAGAGGATATGCAGATAGCAGGATTTGACACGTTGGACCCCCTGGGACACATCTCATTGTCTTGGCTGTGCTCTTGGTGTGTCTTTGATGTAAGGAAAGATCGTATCTCTGCATTTTCTGTGTTTATATTCTGTGAACTTTTGTAGATTCACTCATTGTAACTTTACCTGAAGAAGGGGCGATCAATAGCTCCGAAAGCTTGTAATTTTAAATAAATCTGTTGGACTATAACCTGGTGTTGTGCGATTTCTCACAAAGTATATATAGACAGAGAACAATGTGTCTGCAGAGATACAATCCGTCAGGGAGGCATTACATCAAAGACACAGCAGAGTACAGCTAAGACAATGAGGTGAGGTCACATGGGGTCCAACGTGTCAAATGCTGCAGTCTGCAGTTAAGCTTTTTACTTTTTTTAAAAAACTGGAAATCACATCTGTGAACCAGACAACGACGTCGAGTCACGTCCTGTAGCGTGACATGAAACCGAGATGTGGGCGTCGCTGGCAAGGCCAGTATTTATTGCCCATCCCTAATTGCCCTTGAGAAGGTGGTGGTGAGTTGCCTTCTTGAATCGCTACAGTCCGTGTGCTGAAGGTACTCCCACAGTGCTGTTAGGGAGGGAGTTCCAGGATTTTGACCCAGCGACGATGAAGGATCGGCGCTATACTTCCAAGTCAGGGTGGCGTGTGACTTGGAGGGGAACTTGGAGGTGGTGGTGTTCCCATGCGCCTGCTGACCTTGTCCTTCTAGGTGGAAGAGGTCGCGGGTTTGGGAGGTGCTGCTGAAGAAGCCTTGGCAAGTTGCTGCAGTGCATCTTGTAGATGGTACACACTGCAGCCACGGTACGCCGGTGGTGGAGGGAGTGAATGTTTAAGGTGGTGGATGGGGTGCCAATCAAGCGGGCTGCTTTGTCCTGGATGGTGTCGAGCTACTTGAGTGTTGTTGGAGCTGCACTCATCCAGGCAAGTGGAGAGTATTCCATCACACTCCTTACTTGTGCCTTGTAGATGGTGGAAAGGCTTTGGGGAGTCAGGAGGTGAGACACTCGCTGCAGAATACCTAGCCTCTGACCTGCTCTTGTTTTCACAGTATTTATGTGGTTGGTCCAGTTCAGTTTCTGGTCAATGGTGACCCCCAGGATGTTGATGGTGGGGGATTCGGAGATGGTAATGCCGTTGAATGTCAAGGGGCAGTGGTTAGATTCTCGTTTGTTGGAGATAGTCATTGCCTGGCACTTGTGTGGCGCGAATGTTACCTGCCACTTATCAGCCCAAGCCTGAATGTTGTCTAGGTCTTGTAGCATGCGGGCATGGACTGCTTCATTGTCTGAGGAGTTGTGAATGGCGCTGAACACTGTGCAGTCATCAGCGAACATCCCCATTTTTAACCTTATGATGGAGGGAAGGTCATTGATGCTCACATTAAATATGAGATTAATTTTGCACAATTATCTGATGAACTGCTCAGGGCTTAGAGTAGGTGGGGGCACCAAATGAAGAAATACTCCGCACTTATTCAGCAGAGTCAGTCTCCACAGATTACAGCTGGCATTTCTGCACAGAATCGCTCTTAATTCCAGCAGAGTCGGACAGACTGCAGGAATCACAGTTTTATTTTCTTTCCCTTCATTCTGAAGATCTGGGCGTCGCTGGCAAGGCCGGCATTTATTGCCCATCCCCAATTGCCCTTGAGAAGGTGGTGGTGAGCCGCTTTCCTGAACCGCTGCAGTCTGGTGTGGTGAAGGTGCTCCCACAGTGCTGTTAACGGAGGGAGTTCCAGGATTTTACAAAAACGATTCACCGGCTTTCCTGGCTGGTGCGCAGCCTGGGAACAACCACACAAGAGAGAGAGAAAACAAGATCAATTCTTCCTACATTACAACAGTGACTACACTTCAAAGGTACCTCATTGGCTGTAAAGCGCTTTGGGACGTCCGGTGGTTGTGAAAGGCACTATATAAATGCAAGTCTTTTTAATATATTTTTTAAAAGTCAGTCAGGAGACAGCAGAGGCTCTGAGCTCACTACTGCCCTCCACTGGCTGCTGCAAAGAACAGGATTTATAAAGATAAGTTTGGATAGAATACCTGAGTTGTTAAAGGATGCATGAACATTATTATTCTCACTTTTTTTCCATTGCCTAGCCCTTGCCAGATTTCCTGCTATGTCCCCTGTGTGTCCAGTTAGAGTGAAAGTACACCAAGTAAAGTCGGGAGGCAATGAAACTGTAAAATTGACAGATTTTAAATCCTCATCCTTGTTTTCAAATCCCTCCGTGGCCTCGCCCCTCCCTATCTCTGCAATCCCCTCCAGTCCTACAACCCTCCGAGATCTCTGCGCTCCTCCAATTCTGGCCTCTTGCGCATCCCCGATTTCCTTCGCTCCACCGTTGGCGGCCGTGTTCTCAGCCGCCGAGGTCCTAAGCTTTGGAATTCCCTCCCTAAACCTCTCCGCCTTTCTACCTCTCTCCCGTCCTTTAAGACGCTCCTTAAAAACTACCTCTTTGACCAAGCTTTTGGCCATCTGTCCTAATATCTCCTGATGTGACTCGGTGTTAAGTTTTGTCTGATAATGGCTCCTGTGAAGCGCCTTGGGATGCTCCACTACGTTAAAGACGCTGTAAAAATGCAAGTTGTTTCGTTGAACGTGGTTGTGATGACTGAGGCACCTCATCAATCCACGGGTCACCTCCACAGTGGGCTCCCGAGCTTTGCACATTTCTGGCGTTAAGACAGAAAGCTGCGGCTGCTGGGGATGTGAATTCGAAAGCAGAAAAGGCCAGACTGGCACCGTAGGTCAGTCGGTATCTGAAAGAGATCCGACCCCAGCGGGCACCGACCGCAGGGACTCCAGTGTTCTGGTCCACACCAGCAATAATATTATTATTTAATTTATAAGTTTCCTTTTTTATGATTGAATTTTCTATTTGTTGTGCCCCTTTACAAGGGGGGTGGGGGGGGGCACTTTTGTTAGTTTTATATTGATGGCACTGGGGCAACCCTGTGTCTCCTTTTAGTTTTATTCAGAAAAGGCATCTAAAAGATGCCAGTTCTGATGAAAGGTCATCGACCTGAAAAGTTAACTCTGTTTCTTTCTCGCTCCACAGATGCTGCCTGGCCTACTGAGTATTTCCAGCATTTTCTGTTTTTATTTCAGATTTCCAGCATCCGCAGTATTTTGCTTTTTGTAACTGAAAGAGATTTAATTTTTTTATTCATTCATGGAATGTGGGCGTCGCTGGCAATGCCAGCATTTATTGCCCATCCTTAACTGCCCTTGCGAAGGTGGTGGTGAGCCGCCTTCTTGAACGGCTGCAGTCCGTGTGCTGAAGGTACTCCCACAGTGCTGTTAGGGAGGGAGTTCCAGGATTTTGACCCAGCAACGATGAAGGATTGGCGATATACCTCCAAGTCAGGATGGCGTGTGGCTTGGAGGGGAACTTGGAGGTGATGGTGTTCCCATGCGCCTGCTGCCCTTGTCCTTCTAGGTGGAAGAGGTCGTGGGTTTGGGAGGTGCTGTTGAAGGAGCCTTGGCGAGTTGCTGCAGTGCATCTTGTAGATGGTACACACTGCAACCACGGTGCGCCGGTGGTGGAGGGAGTGAATGTTTAAAGTATTAATAAGAACATAAAAAATAGGCCCTTCGATAAGATCATGGCTGATCTGATCCTCACCTCAAATCTAAAGAACACAAGAAGTAGGAGCAGGACCCGGCCACTCAGCCCCTGGGCCCGCAACGCCACCTACAGGGCCTCGACCGATCCGAACTCAGCCTCATGTCCAATTTCCTGCCCGCTCCCCGTAACCCCTAATTCCCTTTACTTCTAGGAAACTGTCTATTTCTGTTTTAAATTTATTTAATGATGTAGCTTCCACAGCTTCCTGGGGCAGCAAATTCTACAGACCTACTACCCTCTGAGTGAAGAAGTTTCTCCTCATCTCAGTTTTGAAAGAGCAGCCCTTTATTCTAAGATTATGCCCCCTAGTTCTAGTTTCACCCATCCTTGGGAACACCCTTACCGCATCCACCCGATCAAGCCCTTTCACAATCTTATATGTTTCAATAAGATCGCCTCTCACTCTTCTGAACTCCAATGAGTAGAGTCCCAATCTACTCAACCTCTCCTCATATGTCAACCCCCTCATCCCGGGGACCAACCGAGTGAACCTTCTTTACACTGCCTCGAGAGCAAGTATGTCTTTTCTTAAGTATGGACACCAAAACTGTATGCAGTATTCCAGATGTGGTCTCACCAATACCTTATATAACTGCAGCAATACCTCCCTGTTTTTATAATCTATCCCCCTAGCAATAAAAGCCAACATTCCGTTATTGTTTTATTTTTTTAATGTTTAAGAATGATTGGTTATCCTTTGCATTACGAGTTTTTATTGGAATGCAAGGGGTGCTGAGAGACCTGCTATGTGCATGGTGCATTCTCAATTACATTGATGAAAATCCTATTTTGGCAAGGCCTGTTTGTGCCCCCTTTGAGGTGGCACACACCTTGTTGTGAGTCATTCAGCTTGGCATGTCCCACTGGTAGTCATTAATGGGCACCAGTCTCTTTGATGCCTCCTCTTAGTTATGGTTCTCATCAGGACAGGAGAGGTCAATGTAAAGTCCCACAGAGAGTATCCCAGCATGAAAAATACTTACTCCTCCCAGTGTCAGCACTCCCTTCCCTGTAATAGATGCCACTCCACAACCATCCAGACTGACACTCCAGTGCAGTACTGAGGGAGTGCTGCACTGTCGGAGGTGCCGTCTTTTGGATGAGACGTTAAACCGAGGCCCCTGTCTGCTCTCTCAGGTCGACGTAAAAGATCCCATGACATTATTTCGAAGAAGAGCAGGGGAGTTATCCCTGGTGTCCTGGCCAATATTTATCCCTCAATCAACATCACTAAAAAACAGATTATCTGGTCACTATCACATTGCTGTTTGTGGGAGCTTGCTGTGCGAAAATTGGTTGCCACATTTCCTACATTACAACAGTGACTACACTTCAAAAGTACTTCATTGGCTGTAAAGCGCTTTGGGGTGTCCTGAGGTCATGAAAGACGCTATATAAATGCAAGTCTTTCTTTCTTTATTTAAATAGCCTCTTTACATGTACATAATCAACGCCCCTCAGGATGTTAAAGGCCTGGATAAAAGTGATGCTGATGGTGAGACTCACTCTTTAATTCCTGCCGGTCTGCACCACAGCAATAAAACACCGTGTCACAAGCAGAAATCATTGGCCCGGTGTGGTACTGACCCACACAGACCAGGAAGGCGCCAAGATCCATGGAAACTTTGCACCGAGCGAGCTGACCTCGGCCAGGACCGCTGTCGCAATATTGTAATTAGCCTCAGTGCCCTTTGCTCTAAGGAGAGGGAAAATTGGTCAGGGGTCCACTCCTGATTGTTATCCACTGATCCTTGCTGGAGAGTGCCCATGTTTGTATGTGTGTGTATTTGTATGTATTTGTATGTATGTGTGTGTGTGTATTTGTTGGCATGCATTTGTGTGTGTGCATGTATGTTATGCGTGCGTGTGTATGTTTGCGTGTGCCTGTGCGTCAACGTTCCCCATTAAACTATGCAGCAAGCAACAGTTTGCTGGGTCCGCGCAGCCCGGGACCGGCTTTTTCACTGTAAAGTGCGCAAAACTGTGACTGGGCCGCGCAGCCCCTTAAAGGGGCCGCGCACCCAAAAAAAATTAGGGGGAATATTGGTGTGCATGTATGTTTGCGTGTGTGCGTCTACCTTGGTAAGAATAGGATGAGGTTTGGCTATGATTCCTGCCAATCTGGGCTCACATATGAAGGGTGGTCACGTGGGCGAAATGCTGTGGATCCCTTCCTCAGCATAAACCAGCGTGCTCAGAAACGAAGAGGAGAAAACTGGGAGAAAAACATTTAAAAATCTTTCTGGCAAGTAGAATACAACAGATGAGAACAAATTGTAATGTGTAATTACAACAAAATACCAGCAAGGGGCGGTGTAAAGCCACAGATTGAACCGACAGAGCAAGGGTCTGATTAAAAATGGCCATAAAATCTCCACTTCGAGACAGTGACTGTAACAGCATTTTCTAATAGTTTTATCTATATTTACTCACAACATTCCTTTTTATACCATTCTAGAAAAATATACAAATCGCGCTCAGACCTTTCTTATCTTAGCAATGCACTACCTGGAATATCGTTGATTTACTGTTATTGGGCAGTGGATCTAATCCGTCTTTTGGATGAGACGCTAAACCAAGATGAGCCCGTCCGCTCTCTCAGGTGGATGTAAAAGATCCCACGGCACTATTTCGAAGAAGAGCAGGGGAGTTATCGCCGGTGTCCTGGCCAATATTTAGACCTCAGCCAACATCACTAAAACAGATTATCTGGCCATTATCACATTGCGGTTTGTGGGAGCTTGCTGTGCGGAAATTGGCTGCCACGTTTCCCACATTACAACAGTGACTACACTTCAAAAAGTACTTCATTGGCTGTAAAGCGCTTTGAGACGTCCTGAGGTCGTGAAAGGCGCTGTAGAAACGCAAGTCTTCCTTTCTTTTCTTTTAATCGGGGTATGTGACTTGCCCCCTCCCTCGTCTCGATAACACGCAGCACCAGCTGAGTAACGCACAGGTAGTACTGTCTTCTTCAGCTGCCTGTCCCAGCTGTGTGGCACGGTCTGCTCCTCGTGTTTCACGTTATTCCTTGCCCTGCATCCCACCATCAAAGGCCGATCCTTCACTCTACTCCTGCCCTTTGGAATCGCTCCCCAAAATACCTTGCCTCGCTCCCTCTCTGCCTTCTTTCCGGAAACCTCTCTCATTGACCATTGAAGTTAGGAAACACTTCAACACACGAAGGGTGATAGAAGTTTGGAACTCTCTTCCGCAAATGGCAAATGATGCTAGATCAATTGTTAATTTTAAATCTGAGAATTTTGTTCACCAAAGGTATTAAGGGATATGGGCCAAAGGCGGGTGTATGGAGTTAGGTCGCAGATCAGCCATGATCTCATTGAATGGTGGAACGGGCTCGAGAAGCTGAATGGCCTCCTCCTGTTCCTATGTTCCTTTGCCTTTGGTTTCCCCCGCTTATCATTCCCTGTCTGCTGTTCAGCATCTTCCTCTCGCCTTTGTAAGGTGCTCTGGGGTGTTTCTTCAATGTGGGACATGATAGGGGGCATGAAAAAAATATTGGCAAGTAAAATCAAGGAAAACCCAAATATGTTTTATTAATACATAAAGAGCAAGAGGATAACTAAAGAAAGAGTCGGGCCTATTAGAGACCAAAAAGGAAGCTTGTGTGTGGAGACGGAAGACGTGGGTATGGTTCTGAATGAATACTTTGCGTCTGTCTTCACAAAAGAGAGGACGATGCAGACATTGTAGTGAAGGAGAGGAGTGTGAAATATTAGATGAGATAAACATACTGAGAGGAAGTATTGAGGGGTTTAGCATCTTTGAAAGTAGATAAATCTCCAGGCCCGGATGAAATGTATCCCAGGCTGTTAAGAGAAGCAAGGGAGGAAATAGTGGAGGCTCTGACCATCATTTTTCAATCCTCTCTGGCTACAGGTGTGGTGCCGGAGGACTGCTAACGTGGTACCGTTGTTCAAAAAGGGAGAAAGGGATAGACCGAGTAATTACAGGCTAGTCAGCCTAACCTCGGTGGTGGGCAAAGTTTTGGAAAAATTTCTGAGGGACAGTATTAATGGTCATTTAGAAAGGCACGGATTAATCAAGGACAGTCAGCATGGATTTGTTAAGGGAAAGTTGTGTCTGACTAACTTGACTGAATTTTTTGAGGAGGTAACAAGGAGGGTTGATGAGGGTAGTGCGTTTGATGTAGTCTACATGGATTTTAGCAAGGCTTTTGACAAGGTCCCACATGGCAGACTGGTCACGAAAGTAAAAGCCCCTGGGATCCAAGGGAAAGTGGCAAGTTAGATCCAAAATTGGCTCAGTGGCAGGAAGCAAAGGGTAATGGGCGACGGATGTTTTTGTGACTGGAAGGCTGTTTCCAGTGGGGTTCCGCAGGGCTCAGTACTAGGTCCCTTGCTTTTTGTGGTATACATCAATGATTTAGACTTCAATGTAGGGGGCATGATTAAGAAGTTTGCAGATGATACAAAAGTTGGCAGTGTGGTTGATAGTGAGGAAGAAAGCTGTAGACTGCAGGAAGATATCAATGGACTGGTCAGGTGGGCAGAAAAGTGGCAAATGGAATTCAATCCGGAGAAGTGTGAGGTAATGCATTTGGGGAGGGCTAACAAGGAAAGGGAATACACAATAAATGGTCGGATTCTGAGAAGTAGCAGGACAGGTAGATAAGGTGGTTAAGAAGGCATACGGAATACTTTCCTTTATTAGCCGAGGCATAGAATATAAGAGCAGGGAGGTTATACTTGAACTGTACAAAACACTAGTTAGGCCACAGCTAGAGTACTGTGTACAGTTCTGGTCACCACATTACAGGAAAGATGTGCTTGCACTAGAGAGGGTGCAGAGGAGATTTACGAGGATGTTGCCAGGACTGGAGAATTTTAGCTATGAGGAAAGACTGGATAGGCTGGGGTTGTTTTATTTGGAACAGAGGAGGCTGAGGGGAGACTTGACTGAGGTGTATAAAATTATGAGGGGCTGAGATAGAGTGGATAGGAAGGACCTATTTCCCTTAGCAGAGAGGTCAATAACCAGGGGGCAGAGATTGAAAGTAATTGGTAGAAGGATTAGAGGGGAGTTGAGAGAAATGTTTTCACCCAGAGGGTGGTGAGGGTCCGGAACTCACTGCCTGAAAGGGTGGTAGAGGCAGAAACCCTCATCACATTTAAGAAGTACTTGGATGTGCGCTTGAAGTGCTGTAACCTACAGGGCTACGGACCAAGAGCTGGAAAGTGGGATTAGGCTGGGTCGCTCTTTATCGACTGGCACAGACACGATGGGCCGAGTGGCCTCCTTCTGTGCCGTAAATTTCTATGATTCTATGATATAAATGGAAGTTTTTGTAATATCTGGAAATCTGCAGGTTCGCAAGTAAAGCCAAATGTGATGAAGGAATCTGGAAAGTAACCTCTGACTCGGAAGTTCAGTTGTCATCTCTTAAAACACCAGGAAATAACCGGGTTTCTTTTGCTTTTTTTTTAAGATTGTTCAGTTGTGATTTGTTGACATTTTACACAATCTGGATTGTGACGCGTGCACACAGAGAGACACACACACAGAGACACACAGAGACACATAGACATAGACACACAGACACAGAGACACAGACACACACAGAGACACACAGACACACACACACACAGAGACACACATAGACACAGACACACACAGAGACACAGACACACACAGAGACACAGACACACAGACACACACACACACACAGACACACACACACACACAGACACATAGACATAGACACACAGACACAGGCACACACACAGACACAGACACACACAGAGACACAGACACACACAGAGACACACACACACATAGACACACACAGAGACACACACAGACACATAGACACACACAGAGATAGACACACACACAGAGACACACACAGACACAGACAGAACAGGGGTTGCGATGGATAGCAAGACTTCTGGCTGATTTTTTTCGCCTCCCTGATAGATGGGCACTGAATCTGACTTGAGTACCTGACCAGCCTGAGATAGTCAACTCAGCTCAGAGCCAAGCTCGAACCCGGGGCCTTGCTGCTCTTTCTGGCTCAGGGCCACACCGTGCTGCACACTCACCCACAGAGCACAGAGTCCCTGGGGAAGCTGTTCCTTTCAGTAAGGAGCAGACGTGTTTCAGAACCAAAGTACAGTATTGTCCCTCCCACCTCCTCCAACCTCCCAAAGCAAAGAAACCAAAACAAATAGCTAAATATGTGTCTGACCACATACCCAGGTGAAATCAATTACTGCGTCTAATAAGACTTTCAAGGACTTTAATTAAAAGAAATTTAATTAAAACTAAGCCAGCTTTATATGATGATGTTCTGCAGTTTACCCAGGGGGCTCATGACTCCTCGGTGTAATTTACAAAGACTGGATTAATCACTGACAATACGAAATGTAAAGAACTGGTCAATTTTACAAGCCAACATACATCAGCTGGAGAATCTAACCTATTTGAGTTTAAGGGAAACAGATTTTGCCTGACCTTTGGCGCACCTTTTATTACTACTGTTTGTCAATGGAGCGACATCTTGTCTTACAGACTGAGCTCACTGATTCTTCTGTGCCGGGCAGAATGAAGAGATTAACGGGCACTTAAAGGGACACAGGGAGGGGGATAAGGGGCCAGATTCTCAACTTGCGTTCGGGGCGAAAGACCAGCCTCACAACTCGTCCGCCCGTTATAACAAGCGCCCGATTTTCATTCCTACTGTCGGACAGTCTCGGTAACGGGCGGCCAACACTCAACGCCAGTCTCAGGCCCGAAAATCTGCCCCCAGTGTCTTCACAAAAAACAGAGCGAACAAAAAGGAAGAAGAAAAAGAGAGTTTGCCACGGGCAGGATTCCGTGAAGTAAGCCTCGCTGGTCAGGGGAAGTTGCGCTGAGGAATACGACACACGGGGTTCTCCTTCCTCTCGAACGGTAACAAAATTTGCCGAACACACTTTCCCTTTAAATTTGACATTCATTCATTTAGGGAGAATGAGAATTGGCTTTCACAACAACTTGTATTTATACAGCGCCTTTAACACAGTAAAACGTCCCAAGGCGCTTCACAGGAGCGATTATCAGACAAAATTTGACACCGAGTCACATAAGGAGATTTTAGGACAGGTGAGTGGTCAAAGAGATAGGTTTTAAGGAGCGTCTTAAAGGAGGAGAACAAGGCGGAGAGGTTTAGGGAGGGAATTCCAGAGCTTAGGCATCAGCAGCTGAAGGCACGGCCGCCAATGGTGGAGCGATTAAAATCGGGGATGCGCAAGAGGCCAGAGATCTCGGAGGGCTGGAGGAGTCTACAGAGATAAGGAGGACGAGGCCATGGAGAGGTTTGAAAAGAAGGATGAGAATTTTCAAACGGAGACATTGCTGGAACAGCCAAGCCACACATTGAACGTTGACGTGAGACAGACTGACGTTGCATTAACACCAACCGCGCAGTGCGAGAGGGTGTGAGGTTGGACTTTGGGCGGACCACCTCGACAAGGTTGTCACCGCCGGCTCGGCCTCACGCTGGCCGCAATGTGACCTCAGCCGTTTTCCTCAACCTTTGACATTCAGCCTCTGACATCAAGTCATGGAGGAACCACGATTAGCAACAATGAGAGCGCGTGGAATTGGAGGCTGTCTACTCCCCGAGTTCTGGAATTCCCTCCCTATTGAAAGAGCCATATAAGCCAGACGGGGTAATAACAGCAGGTATCCTTCCCTAAAGGACGTTAGTCAACCAGTTGGGTTTTTAGGACAATCCAATAGTTCCATATTTCCAGATGTTTTAAACTCAAACTACCATAGTACATAGAATGGACAGCACAGAAACAGGCCATTTGGCCCAACTAGTTGGTGTTTATGCTCCACACGAGCCTCCTCTCATCCCTCTTCATCTCATCCTATCAGCATATCCTTTTATTCCTTTCTCCCTCATGTGTTTATCCAGCTTTACCCTTAAATGCATCTATACTGTT
This sequence comes from Squalus acanthias, assembly GCA_030390025.1. Taxonomy (NCBI): domain Eukaryota; kingdom Metazoa; phylum Chordata; class Chondrichthyes; order Squaliformes; family Squalidae; genus Squalus; species Squalus acanthias. The sequence continues at coordinate 92,814,181 of CM059438.1, forward strand.
CGCCTCAACCACTCCTTGTGGTAGCGAGTTCCACGTTCTAGCCACTATGGTGGGAATTGAACTCATATTCTCTAGATTACTAATTCAGCAACATAACCACTAGGCCACCGTACCCTGCTTTAAGGGATGCTGTGCTCCAACAAGTATGAGGCACCTGGGGGCAGGGGGGGCGGGGGGGAGGGGTGGTGGTGGTGGAGGCTGAGGTCAGATGCGCTAATCGTAACGCTCCACGTGCCTGTTAAAGTTTTTACAGCCTCGTAAAAGGAGTTAGATGGCTCCTAACGATCGCTTTCACAGTGCTGCTGCCACGGAGGTTTCCAACCGTCTCCACTTCATCAAAAATTCCAGTAACGACACGGGCAGTTAGTGTAGAATATTAGAGACCTTTCAGGATCCATACGGCCTATCAGGCTGGGCAGAGCCCTTGAGCTGAGGCTATTAGTGTGATTGCTGGGGGTTGCCGAGTTCAAGCCGAGATGTCAATTTTCATTTCGAAGAACGGGCCCGCTCTGGGGCTGACGGTTTTTTGAGAGGTCCTGACTGTGAAATCATTGCTCCCCTGAGGCCTGCCAATTCCAGGCTGACGAGAGCTGCCAATATTTACTTACACAGATAAAGATTTACAAGGGTCACCCTCGTCAGGGCCGTGTTTTTAAGTCAGAACCTGTGAAGCCTGTTATTTTATTTTTGAAATGAACCCTTGGCTCCCTGTCCAATTGTTTGTCATTTGATTTGGGCTCGCGTCTCCCAGCAGTTTGTTAGAGATTCTGTCGGCAGTCTGCAGTGACAGGGGCTTCTCAATAATCCTGTGCTTGGACTCAGCAATCCGAAAAACAAATTTCTGATTTGGCTTTCATCCAGTGGTGTTAAAAGGCCACGATTCACATTCCAACTTCACCTGACTCTGAAAACTAGCAAAGCAAGAAAAAGACCCTGAAAATTCACCAACCCCTAGACCATGAATCACAACACAACCGAACTAGAGTCCTGCTGTCCAGCCTATTCCTCGTGTCAGAACTCAACCATATCCTTCAGACTTACTGCTTTGAGCATGTCTATGATGGTTGGCTAGACTGTGGCCACAGATGTGCAACTCTTAACTCTCGTTAAAGCTTATCAATGTCTTGAATTGTCTCCTAGATCTGAGGAAGCTCTCGAACGTCTCTCTCACACCCCTTGACAGAGACACTCAGGAAACATTTTTCACCTGACAGGCGACCCTTCTCTCACCTTTAACCCCCAACCTTGCCCCGTCCTTCACGACCTTTCTGCTCTCTCTCTCTCTCTCTCTCCACGTTATTGTTCCTGTTATTGTTATTGCTCCTCTGAACTAGAACAATAGAAGATGAAATGTAAAATCTCTACAATAGTCTCACCCCACTCTGCCGACCTGAGTGATCTCCTCCAGCCTTATGTCTTAAGCCTGGGCAATTTTAACGGCCCACCCATTGGTTTCTGTCAGGCAAGTAGGGTTAAAATCGCTCCCCCCACAACCCACAAGGTGTCTAAAAGGGCTATCCATTGCCCAGCTCGAACAGCCCACATCATAGAATGATACAGCACAGGAGGAGGCCATTCGGCCCATCGTGCCTGTGCCACCTTAATCACAAAATTCACAGTAAAGATAGGAAAACAAAGAGTTTGATACACAGGGCAAAGCTGGTGAACGATTTATTCCAAAGGCGGTTTTTGGTCGGGGAAAGCATGGGAATCACAAGAATCCCTTTTCCAGAATAAGACCGTCAGGAACGCGGGCAATGGCCATCTTGCATGGACAGCTCCTGGGCACCGAACAGACTTCCGCTTATAATACAAATCGAAGCCCAGACTCCATGTTGCTCCCTAGCGGGAGAAACCAACAGAGAACATTGGCAAATCCCACGGCTGGGCAGGTGGTGAAAGGAGCAAATAGAGAAAAAGAAGAGAAAGAAAGGAATGGAAGGGAGCGGAGAGAAGAATCCTTTTTTCAGAATAAGGCCTGTCAGGAATGCGAGCAATGGTCGCCCTGCATTGACAGTTCCTGGGTCATAGTCACTAGGTCACCCTAGCCACGCCCATGTGATGGGCACAGCGCTCTACATTTAACCATGTTGATAGTTTTGATCTCAGGCCATGCCCGAATATACTGCTCCCTACTGAAAACCTCATATCAAGGAGTTGTCCATTCTTGACCATCTCTCAGCTCTCCCTGTTATGCACCAACCCTCAATCTCAGGCTCTAAGTGATTATAGGCTCTGTCATACCCCACTCTCAATATAACGCCCTCAGTTATAACACTCTCTCTGTTATTCCCCACTCCCATTATAATGGTCTCAGTTATAACACTCTCAACAACTTGCATTTATATAGCGCCTTTAACATAATAAAACGTTGCAAGGCGCTTCATAGGAACGTTCTGAAAAAATTTGACACTGAGCCACATAAAGAGAAATTAGGACAGGTTGGTCAAAGAGGTAGGTTTTAAGGAGTGTCTTAAAGGAGGAAAGAGAGGTAGAGAGGAGGTTTAGGGAGGGAATTCCAGAGCTTAGGGCCTAGGCAGCTGAAGGCAGAGCCGCCAATAGTGGAGCGATTAAAATTGGGGATTTTAATCTAGACTCTCAATCTAAAGCCCTGGGTTATGACAATGGGGTGGGGTATGGTGCATTGAACCATGTCTATGTTTTGGGGCTGAGGAGATGCCTCAGGTACAAGGCTCACCACTGAAAGTCTGACATGGTGGGTTGGCCCACTGTCGACCGGAAGGTGGAATTTCCTTGGGGGGGCTTTCCCCCCTCCCGATCTCTCACCGTAACTTTGGTGGGAGATCGTCGGAAACCGCAGAGGAACTACGCAAGTGGCCATTTACTCCATTTCTCTGGGCTTTCCAAATGGGAGATCCTCTCCGGAAATTCTAACCCCAGCACTTTTTGGGAAGAAATACTTTTGGTAAGAAGCTCCAAATTGGACGATCCATTTTGTTGCACAAAAGCGACTTCACGTTGCCGATGATTGAGCGACTACTCCAGGAGATAAATTACCATCAGACCAGTTTCAGATCTTGCAAATTATAATTTGGCCTTGCTTTGTTAATTAGATGGCTCCTCAGCCTCCATTGCCACTGGCTTTACTGATTACGGAATATTTTAATTAGTTAATCATTACTAACATTGGGATATTGGTTAATTAACCCTTTGCCCTCTCCAGGCTAGTTTTGTCACCAAAAGACGAATTGCTTTGTGAAGTAGTAATTAGTATAGTAAAGGGCAAAGGTCGGGTGAAATCATTCTGTGGTCTACTGGACTCCGCCCACTCGCACTTTCCAAAAGCAGCCTTTTCCTCACACTCTTCGATCCGTGCCCACCCCCATAGCTTACCTACACACATGGCTCTCGCTAGCGAGTGTTGGCAAGCTATTCGACAACAAGGGGCATCACAAGAAAGTCTGGCCCTTGTCTAACTTCTCACCCAACATGCAGACGTGCACACCCTGCCGCGGGAGTCAGTGCACAGTGGTTGGGCTTAAGAACACTGACTGGCTTTAACCCTCATTAACCCGGGGATGCTGAGGCCAACTGTAAGACTCCAAACACCAAAGCTTAGTGGCTTCATCAAAATAGCAGACAGAGGAATTTCACATGAATGTGTTAACGCGCTCATTAGTAAATAGTGCACAGAATGTTTTCAACCCCTTCATTTGCTGTTTGTGTTCAAATCCCTCCACGGCCTCGCCGCCCCCCCCCCCTCCCTATCTCTCTGTAACCTCCTCCAGGCCTACAACCCTCTCAGAGCTCTGCGTTCCTCCAATTCTGGCCTCTTGTGCATCCCTCGCTTCCTTCACTCCACCACTGGCAGCTATGCCTTCAGCCGTCTAGGCACTAAGCTCTGGAATTCGCTCCCGAAACCTTTTCGCTTCACCCCCCCCCACCCACGCTCCCCACCCTCCCCACCCCACCTTTAAGACGCTCCTTAAAACCCACCTCTTTGACCAAGCTTTTGGCCAGCTGTCCTAATGTCTCCTTCTTTGGCTCGCTGTCACTTTTTGTCTGATTTACGCTCCTGTGAAGCGCCCTGGGATGTTTTACCACGTTCAAGGCGCTATATAAATACAAGTTGCTGCTGTATCAGTAGCTTACATTTTGAGATGAAAACGAGTCGCACCCACTCCAAATGAGTGATGCTTCGTGGGATTGCGATTCCCCATCAGCTCTTCCTGACAAAAATGACTTGCCAAACCTTTTCCCTTGTTGGATCGTAAACACACGATGTGAAGATTAAATCACATCGAGACATATCGGTACGTCAGTTGCACTTTGCCGATGCGACAGAAATGAAACAAAGGCACTTCTGAACCTTCTCCCCCACCCACCCACCCAAAAAATAAGTCTGCTGGACCCTTACTTGTGAAGACGGCGCTCCTGCTGGACAGGTCCTATAAATACAGGCCGCTGATCCACAAACTAAGAAAGACTTGCATTTCTATAGCGCCTTTCACAACCTCAGGACATCCCAAAGCGCTTTACAGCCAATGAAGTACTTTTTGAAGTCTAGTCACTGTTGTAATGTAGGAAATGCAGCAGCCAATTTGCGCACAGCAAGGTTCCACAAATAACACTGAAATAAATAACCAGATAGTCTATTTTAGTGATGTAGGTTGAAGGATAAATATTGGCCAGGCCACCGGGGAGAACTCCCCTGCTCTTCTTCGAAATAGTCCTGGGGCTAATATTTATCCCTCAACCAACATAACAAAAACAGGTTATCTGGTCATTATCACATTGTTGTTTGTGGGAGCTTGCTGTGTGCAAATTGGCTGCCGCATTTCCCACATTACAACAGTGACTACACTTCAAAAGTACCTCATTGGCTGTAAAGTGCTTTGAGATGTCCGGTGGTCGTGAAGGGCGCTATAGAAATGCAATTCTTTCCTTCTTTCTTGAGTGCTATGGATCTTTTATGTCCATCTAAGAGGGCAGCCAGGGCCCTGGTTTAATGTTTTCAGAAATGTCACCCTGGAGAAATCAGACTGCAAAGAAAAAAGCTTTGAATGCATTCATTTCCGGGGCCTCATTACCTCATTTTACACAATTTGCACAGGATTCCGACCCAAACCATGCGGTGGATAGGTGAGAGTTTTCATCCAGTGTGCACACTTTACGGAGCAAGCACCAAGTCCCCAGCAGGTGTCAGCATCTGAGTAAAGAAAGAAGAAATCACTTCAGCAGCTGCCCACGTCTCTTGTTAACCTGGTGTTCTTCCTGCCCTTAATGCAATGGGTTACACTAAAACAATCACTCCCTCTGTTTACAAAAAGCAAAATACTGCCGATGCTGGAAATCTGAAATAAAAACAGAAACTGCTGGAAACGCTCAGGCAGCGTCTGTGGCGAGAGAAACAGAGTTAACGCTTCAGGTCGATGACCTTTCATCAGAACTGGAAGATGTTAGAGATGAACAGCTTAGAGATGGTTCGGCAACGCCTCGATTTTAAAATTCTCATTCTTGTTTTCAAATCCATCCATGGCCTCGCCCCTCCCTACCTCTGTAACCTCCTCCAGCCCTCCGAGATCTCTGCGCTCCTCCAATTCTTGCCTCTTACTCATCCCTGATTATAATCGCTCCACCATTGGTGGCCGTGCCTTCAGCTGCCTGGGCCTTAAGCTCTGGAACTCCCTCTCTAAACCTCTCCGCCTCTCTCTCCTCCTTTAAGACACTCCTTAAAACCTACCGTCACCTGCCCAAATATCTCCTTGTGTGGCTCGATGTCAAATTTTTTGTCTGATAAGGCTGCTGTGAAGTGCCTTGGGACGTTTTACTACGTTAAAGGCGCTATATAAATACAGTAGGGAATTCAGGAGAAAGCTTTTCACCCAGAGAGTAGTTAGAATGCAGAACTCACTACCGAAAGGAGCACGATAGCAAAATACTGCGGATGCTACTGCGGATGCTGGAAATCCGAAATAACAACAGAAAACGCTGGAAAAACTCAGCAGGCCAGGCAGCGTCCGTGGAGAGAGAAACAGAGTTAACGTTTCAGGTCGAAGACCTTTCGTCAGAACTGGAAATAACAGGAAATGAAATAGATTTAAGGCAAGGATAAAGCTGGGAAAAGGGGGAGGGGATGAAAGAACAAAAGGAGAGATTAAGAGACATTGAGAGACATTAAGGGCTGGATTTTGAATGACCCATGGAGTCGGGTTTGGAGCCGTGTGGGGGGTTAAATTTGCGGGGTCGGGGTTTCCGACCCCATCCCGACTCCATCCCGCCTCCACGCAATTTTGACATATTCAGTCGCAGGGTTCCCGACTCCGTCCCGCCTTCAAGAGGCAGGAGAGGCCATTAAAGCCCTTAACAAGCTCTAAATTGGCTCTGTAATGCCATTTTGAAACGCTGTAGCTAGTTTAACCCTCTTCTGACGTGAAGCACGCCTGGTGTGAAACACTCCAGTGAAACCTGGTGGGAGCACAAGTGGATAGCTGACTATCGGCTGCAGGTCCACTATTACAACGGAGATGTGATGAAGGTAGTAGTAGTATTAGGTGTGAACGTCACCTCTGACGCTGCTGCATTGAATGTCTTCAGAGACTGCCTGGGAGGATTTGCTTGGCAAAAAATCTCTCTCTCTCTCTCTCTCCCCCCCACCCCCCCATTTTTGCATCCAGGTCCACTCACATCAAAAGCCAGGCAGGTCCTCTCTCACCAACAGTCTCTGACACTAGGCAGTCAGCAATGATGACATCATCAGAGGCGACTTTCAGACTGAAAACACTAATTAGTTCATGGGTTCCCACATGCTCCAACTCAATTGCCCAATTAAGTGAAAATTGCATCATTCATCCACATTAATCTGGAGTCGGGGGGGAAACACGAAATGCGGATTACACGACCCCAACCCGACTCCAAGACAAAATCCAGCCCTAAGAGATGATCAAGGCAAGAGGTGGTGTTAATGTGACAGGTTGAGGCTAAAAGAAGTGTGAAATGGAGTAGTTGAGGCGAATAGCATGGATGCATTTTAGGGGAAGCTGGATAAGCACATGCGGGAGAAAGGAACAGAAGGATATGTTGATGGGGTGAGATGAAGAGGGGTGGGAGGAGGCTCGTGTGGAGCATAAACACCGGCACGGAGCTGTGGGGCCGAATGGCCTGTTTCTCTGCTGTACATTCGATGTCATTCTATGCAAGTTGATGTCAAGCGCATTCCCACAATGGGCAGGTGACTGAGCTGCCAGGAGACGCTCCCTCAATCAGCCCTGTCAGGCTGAGGGCAGTAGGACAGGAAGCCACACGGGTCGCCAAGTAACCCGAAGCCAGCTAGTCGGAGAGCCAGACTCAGCCGGCGGATCTGAAGGAATAAATATTTCAGGATGTACTAACAATAGCAAGAGCCTCTGGCATTTGGTGAATGAAGAGGCAGGAGGAGGTGTGTATCCGAAAGGGGAAGATTTCAGATCCCTTTCTTCAGGAAATAAAATGGAATAAATACTCAAAGTCCTGACCCGAAGGAAATACACAGTGTAAGCCCTAAATTCTGCTCCCTGAGTAACATGATTCGGAGGATTATTCTTTGAACATTAACAATACACTTACTGCTTCCTCTTTACATAAATATAAAACCAAGGATTGGAAACCTTAGAATGAGACCGAATCCCTTTCGAAAGAAAAAAAACTAACGTCACTTGAGCACTGTCCTTGTGTGAGGGGGCGGTTGTTTCCTACAATTTGTTCTGTGCTTGTCAGAAGCTGGAAGCAAAACTTTCTCTGTTAAAATTGACACTTTTTTTTTAACCCTATAGGTTCTCATTCTCCCTCCTGTACCGACGGTGCTGGCCCTCACTGGAGGAAGGTTCCACAGGCTCCTGGCACCTCACTCACATTCCCAATCTTCAGGTGTGAGCCTAGGGCACTGAGAGTCAATGGGCTATTCCACCAGGGTGGGAATCACAGACAAATCAGTCCTTTGTCTGAGGTCCACACACACGCACTTTTCCCTATTTAATAAAATAGAAGAGGAGTGACAACAAATTGGTTTTTCATTTTGTTTCTTAAATATAATTTTTTTCCCATTAGATTAATTAAAAATTAAGAAGTAAAAATATTGGCCAAGATTTCCCCCTGTCTGAAACGCCAGGGAAATTAAAATCCAAAAGACGCAACGCACAGATGGGAAAAACAGCAATCAGGATCCATCATAAACAGCAAATTGTCAAAGAATTATGATCAACCTTTAGATTTGTGTTCTGTTAGTTCCTTTAATATAATTGAGAGGCATATAATGTGAGTGAGGTATAACAGAGTGATATAACTGAGAGCATTATAATGAGAATGAGGTGTAACAGAGAGCATTATCACAGAGAGTGTTATAATGAGAGTGGGGTATAACAAAGAGAGTGTTATAAATGAGCGTATTATAATGATGGTGGGGTGTGTCACAGTGTGTTACAATGAGAGTGTTATAATGGGAGTGTTAAAAGGAATTGTTATAATGGGAGCGTTATAATGGGAGTGTTATAATGGGAGTGTTATAAGGAATTGTTATAATGGGAGTGTTATAATGGGAGTGTTATAATGGGAGTGTTATAAGGAATTGTTATAATGGGAGTGTTATAAGGGGACTGTGATAATGGGTGTTTTATAATGAGAGTGTTATAATGAGAGTGTTATAATGGGAGTGTTATAAAAAAATGTTTATTCGTTTATGGGATGTGGGCGTCGCTGTCAAAGTCGGCATTTATTGCCCATCCCTAGTTGCCCTTGAGAAGGAGGTGGTGAGCCACCTTCTTGAACCGCTGCAGTCCGTGTGGTGAAGGTACTCCCACAGTGCTGTTATGGAGGGGGTTCCAGGATATTGACCCAGCGACGATGAAGGAACGACTATATACTTCTAGGTCAGGATTGTGTATGACTTGGAGGGGAACTTGGAGGTGGTGGTGTTCCCATGTGCCTGCTGCCGTTGTCCTTCTAGGTGGAAGAGGTCGCGGGTTTGGGAGGTGCTGCTGAAGAAGTCTTTTCGAGTTGCTGCAGTACATCTTGGAGATGGTGTACACTGCAGCCACGGTACGCCGGTGGTGGAGGGAGTGAATGTTTAAGGTGGTGGATGGGGTGCCAATCAAGTGGGCTGCTTTGTCCTGGATGGTGTCAAGCTGCTTGAGTGTTGTTGGAGATGCACTCATCCAGGCAAGTGGAGAGTATTCCATCACACCCCTGACTTGTGCCTTGTTGATGGTAGAAAGGCTTTGGGGAGTCAGGAGGTGAGACACTCGCCGCAGAATACCTAGCCTCTGACCTGCTCTTGTAGCCACAGTATTTATGTGGCTGGTCCAGTTAAGTTTCTGGTCAATGGTGAACCCCAGGATGTTGATGGTGGGGGATATGGCGATGGTAATGCCATTGAATGTCAAGGGGCGGTGGTTAGACTCTCGCTTACATAGAAACATAGAAACATAGAAGATAGGAGCAGGAGTAGGCCATTTGGCCCCTCGAGCCTGCTCCGCCATTCGAAGAGATCATGGCTGATCATCCAAACTCAGTACCCTGTACCTGCCTTCTCCCCATATCCCTTGATACCTTTAGCTTTAAGAAATATATCTAACTCATTCTTGAATATATTTAATGACTTCGGCCTCAACTACCTTCTGTGGTAGAGAATTCCACAGGTTCACCACTCTCTGGGTGAAGAAATTCTTCCTCATTTCTGTCCTAAATGGCTTACCCCTTATCCTTAGATTATGACCCCTGGTTCTGGACTCTCCGACCATCGGGAACATTCTTCCTGCATCTAGTTTGTCCAGACCTGTCAGAATTTTATATGTTTCGATGAGATCCCCTCTCATTCTTCCATACTCCAGCGAGTATAAGCCCAATCGACCCAAACTCTCCTCATATGTCATTCCTGCGATCCCAGGTATCAGCCTTGTGAATCTTCGCTGAACTCCTTCCATGGCAAGAACATCCTTCCTCAGATAAGGCGACCAAAACTGCACACAGTACTCAAGGTGTGGTCTCACCAAGGCCCTGTACAACTGCAGCAGGACATCCCTGTTCCTATACTCAAACCCTCTCGCTATGAAGGCCAACATACCATTTGCCTTCTTCACCGCCTGCTGCACCTGCATGCTTACTTTCAGCGACTGGTGCACAAGGACACCCAGGTCTCGTTGCACCAAAGTGGGTAACCTCGCATTTATCCACGTTATATTGCATCTGCCACGCTTCTGCCCACTCACCCAACCTGTCCAAATCATCCTGGAGTTTCTCAGTATCCTCCTCGGAGCACACACGCCCACCCAGCTTTGTGTCATCTGCAAACTTGGAGATATTACATTTAGTTCCCTTACCCAGATCATTAATGTATATTGTGAATAGCTGGGGTCCAAGGACCGAACCCTGCGGTACCCCACTAGTCACTGCCTGCCACTCGGAAAAAGACCCATTAATTCCTACTCTCTGCTTTCTGTCCGCCAACCAGTTCTCTATCCAAGTCAATACCTTGCCCCCAATCCCATGTGCCTTAACTTTACACGCTAATCTCTTATGCGGGACCTTATCGAAAGCCTTTTGAAAGTCCAAATACACCACATATACTGGTTCTCCCTTATCTATTTTCCCAGTTACATCCTCAAAAAATTCCAGTAGATTAGTCAAGCACGATTTACCTTTTGTAAATCCATGTTGATTTTGTCCGATCCCGTCACTGTTTTTCAAGTGCTCAGCTATTACATCCTTTATAATGGACTCTAGCATTTTCCCCACTACCGATGTCAGGCTTACCGGTCTGTAATTCCCCGCTTTCTCTCTACCACCCTTTTTGAATAGTGGGGTATCATTAGCTACCCTCCAATCCATGGGTACAGTTCCAGATTCCATCGAATGTTGGAAGATGATCAGCAATGCATCTACTATTTCTAGGGCCACTTCCTTAAGTACCCTAGGATGTAGATTATCAGGCCCTGGGGATTTATCGGCCTTCAATACCGTCAATTTCCCTAACACTATTTCCCTGCAAATACTGATTTCTTTCAGTTCCTCCCTTTCATCAGACCCTATGTTCTCCAACATCTCTGGGAGGTTATTTGTGTCCTCCTTTGTGAAGACAGAACCAAAATATGCATTTAATTGGGCTGCCATTTCTTTGTTCCCCATTATAACTTCCCCCGCTTCTGACTGCAAGGGACCTACACTTGATTTCACTAATCTTTTTCTCTTCACATATCTATAAAAGCTCTCACAGTCAGTTTTTATGTTCCCAGCAAGCTTACTTTCATATTCTATTTTCCCCTTCTTAATTAATCCCTTTGTCCTCCTTTGTTGAATCCTAAACTGTTCCCAATCCTCAGGGTTACCGCTTTTTCTGGCCAATTTATATGCCCTCTCCTTGGATCTTATGCTATCCCTAATTTCCCTTGTTAGCCACGGTTGAGTCACCCTTTTTGTTTTATTCTTATGCCACACTGGGATGAACAAATTCTATAGTTCATCCATGCAGTCTTTGAATGTTTGCCATTGCCTATCCACCGTCAACCCTTTGAGTGACATTCCCCAATCAATCCTACCCAATTCGCGCCTCATACCATCGTAGTTTCCTTTATTTAAATTCAGGACCCTAGTCTCTGATTCAACTACTTCACTCTCCATCCTAATGAAGAATTCTATCATATTATGATCACTCTGACCCAAGGGGCCTCATACAACAAGATTGCTAATTAATCCTTTCTCGTTACATAATACCCAGTCTAAGATGGCCTGATCTCTGGTTGGTTCCTCGACATATTGTTCCAGAAAACCATCCCGTAAACATTCTAGGAATTCCTCCTCCACCGTATTTTTACTAATTTGGTTAGCCCAATCTATATGTAAATTAAAGTCACCCATGATGACTGCTGTGCCCTTACTGCATGCTTCTCTAATTTCCCTTTTAATGCCGTCCCCAACCTCCGTATTACTGTTTGGAGGTCTATATACCACTCCCACTAACGTTTTCTGCCCCTTGTTATTTCTCAGTTCTACCCATACAGATTCCGCATCATCAGAGCTAATATCCTTCCTTTCAATTGTGTTAATCCCCTCTTTAACCAGCAATGCTACCCCACCTCCTTTTCTTTTTTGCCTATCTTTCCTAAATATTGAATACCCCTGGATGTTGAGTTCCCAGCCTTGGCCACCCTGGAGCCATGTTTCTGTAATCCCAATCAAATCGTATTCATTTACCTCTATTTGCGCAGCTAATTCATCCACCTTGTTCCGAATGCTCCTTGCATTAAGACACAAAGCCTTCAGGCTTGTTTTTTTTAACGCTCTCAGACCTATATGAATTATTATTTACTGTGACCATGTTTGAGTTAAACCGTTGAGTTCTTTGCCTTCTACTTTTGTTTTTCTCCTTCCTGTCTTTTGCTTTTATCCTTGTTTCCCTTTCCTCTGTCTCCCTGCTCAGGTTCCCAACCCCCTGCCACTTTAGTTTAAACCCTCCCCAACAGCACTAGCAAACACTCCCCCTAGGACATCGGTCCCGGCCCTTCCCATGTGCAGACCGTCCCGTTTGTACTGGTCCCACCTCCCCCAGAACCGGTTCCAATGTCCCAGGAATTTAAATCCCTCCCCCTTGCACAATTCCTCTAGCCACGTATTCATTTGAAATATCCTCCTATTTCTACTCTGACTAGCACGTGGCACTGGTAGCAATCCTGCGATTACTACCTTTGAGGTCCTATTTTGTAATTTACCTCCTAACTCCCTATATTCTGCTTTTAGGACCTCATCCCGTTTTTTACCTATATCGTTGATGCCTATGTGCACCACGACAACTGGCTGTTCGCCCTCCCCCTCCAAAATGTTCTGTAGCCGCTCCGAGACATCCTTGACCCTTGCACCAGGGAGGCAACACACCATCCTGGAGTCTCGTTTGCGGCCGCAGAAACGCCTATCTATTGCCCTTACAATTTAGTCCCCTATCACTATAGCTCTTCCACACTTTTTCCTCCCAGCCTGTGCAGCAGAGCCACCCATGGTGCCAGGAAGTTGGCTGCTGCTACCTTCCCCTGATAAGTCATCCCCCCCAACAGTATCCAAAGTGGTATATCTGTTTGAGAGGGGGATGGCCACAGGGGACCTCTTACTCTGCCTGGTGGTCACCCATTCACTTCCTGCCTGTACACCCTTTGCCTGCGGTGTGACCAACTCACTAAATGTGCTATCCACGACGTTCTCAGCATTGTGAATGCTCCAATATGCATCCATCCGCAGCTCCAGCGCCGCAATGCGGTCTATCAGTAGTTGCAGCTGGATACACTTCCCACACACATGGTCGTCAGGGACACAGGAAGCGTCCCTGATTTCCCACATATAGCAGGAGGAGCATATCACGGGGCGGAGCTCTCCTGCCATGACTTACCCTTTAATTAATTAATTAAAATTAAATTAAATGAATCCCACCAATTTCACTTCAATTAAATGATATACTCAAGGGCCCTTTCCCGACACTGGCCTCTGTAAAAAGCCCACGAAAGTGAGTTTAACTACTCACTGTGCTGCTGCTCTCTCCACTCCCGACACTGGCCTCTGCAAAAAAGCCCGCGAAAGTGAGTTTAACTACTCACAGTGATGCTGCTCTCTCTGCTCCCGACACTGGCCCCTGTAAAAAAGCCCATGAAATAAACTTAAAAACTTAACAAAAACACTCACCTGCAACTCACCAATGAGCGCTCTCCCTCTAGTAATGGGCTATGAACTACTCAGCAGAAATACACTTAAAACTGAACAAAAAACTTAACAGAAAATACCCACCAGCTACTCACCAATCAGCTCCCCTCTGACCACCTCACTTCTGAATTCTGACGTCACTCCTGTGCTGAGTTCCTCTCGCCGGCTCTGTGCCTCTCACAGGTCCGCCGCTCAGCTCCGGTTGTTGGAGATAGTCATTACCTGGCACTTCTGTGGCGCGAATGTTACCTGCCACTTATCAGCCCGAGTCTGAACGTTGTCCAGGTCTTGTTGCATGTTGCATGGACTGCTTCATTGGCCCAAAAATTCGTGAGGAAGCCTTCGTGCGAGGGTAAGGCTTCCCCGCGATCTCTCACTGCGCGTTGGCTTTTTAAGTTCCAGCTCGCACGAACTTGATGTTCTGGACAGCTGCTATGCTGGGCTTGCGTATCCCACAGGCGTAGTTAATTCGTGCGAGCTGTGGGATCACGTGACTCAGTTAGAGCCAATGGCAGCACACCATCTTCCATTCATAACTTTCACATAAGTGCTGTGAAAGCTATGAATACTATAGCCCCCCAAAAGAACAGCTAAACCTCAATTCAATTTAAAAAAAAAACCATCACATTAATAAAATAAGTATAGTTAAATAAATTAACCATTTTAAATAAAAAATTAAATTTTTGAAAAAATTTAAAATCTTTTAAAAAGTTATAAAAATAAACTTACCTGTCTTTAAAGTCTCTAAAAAAGATATACCTGTTAAAAAAAATTCAAAATAATACTTAATTCACTACTTACCTTGTTAAAAGTGGGTCTTACTCCTCCTTTTTTTATGTGTAAAATCTTCCGTCCTTACCTGCGCGTTGAAACCACTAAGTGCACTGCATGCGTGCAGCCTGTAGCGCGCACGCGGTTCACCTAGGAACCGCCCCCTTTTCCATTCACCAAGTGCCGGTTTTCAGCGCATGCGCAGTGCATGCAGAAAACCGGCAATTGGAGACAGAATACGCGAGAGTACACAGTGCGTACTCTCGCGTATCAACACAAATTTTTGGGCCATTATCTGAGGAGTTGTGAATGGCGCTGAACACTGTGCAGTCATCAGCGAACATCCCCATTTCTGACATTATGTTGGAGGGAATGTCATTGATGAAGCAGCTGAAGATGGTTGGGACACTGCCCTGAGCAATTCCTGCAGCGATATCCTGGGGCTGTGATGATTGACCTTCAATCACCACAACCATCTTCCTTTGTGCTAGGTATGACTCCAGCCAGTGGAGAGATTTCCCACCAATTCCCATTGACTTCAGTTTTACAAGGGCTCCTTCATGCCACACTTGGTCAAATGCTGCCTTGATGTCAAGGGCAGTCACTCTCACCTCACCTCTAGAATTCAGCTGCTTTGTCCGTGTTAGGACCAAGGCTGTAATGAGGTCGGGAGCCGAGTGATTTTGACGGAACCCAAACTGGACATCACTGAGCAGGTTATTGGTGAGTAAGTGCCACTTGATAGAGTGTTATACTGGAAGTGTTATAAAGGGAGTATTATAATGGGAGTGTTATAATTGGAGTGTTATACTGGGAGTGTTATACTGGGAATGTTATAATGGGAGTGTTATACGGGGATTATTATAATAGGATTCTTATAATGGGAGTGTTATAATGAGAGTGTTATAATGGGATTGTAATAATGGGAGTGTTATAATGGGTGTGTTATAATGGGATTATTATACTGGGAGTGTTATAATGGGAGTTTTATATTGGGTGTGTTATGAAGAGATTGTTATACTCGAAGTGTTATAATGGGAGTGAGAGGTGATATATTATTAAAGGAAACTCAGAGAAGTCATAGAATTTATCTCCTTGTTCTTCTTTGTTTCATTTCAAGAAAATAAAATTTTGCAAATATCCTTTCTCAAATGTCTGCCTTATTTTTTGTCCATCTGGAAATTAGCATTGACACGTTGGCCCCTGCCCTTTATAGAAACAAGTGTGGTTAACAGTGTTGACTCTTAACAAATTTTAACCTCAATCTGAACAAATCTGTCCGGAGCTGAGTGCTTCCCTGCTCTGCTATTCTTAGAAACGTACATAATTCCGTAAGTTTCTTTTGAAGTCCTTTGAGTGGTCCCACGGCGATCGAGCGCCTCTGTCCTCATTGAGCCCAGCCCCCTGCCTCTTGACCTTCTGCTCGGCTCTTGCGGAGCTGTTGCACAAACAGATGTGTTTCTCCGGCTTGCAAATGAGCCGTGAAATTTACGTCCCCAGATGCTGCCCGACTACAACTTGGCTTGATTGGCAAGTCACCAAGGGAGCAATTGGGGATCCGCGCAGCTAAATGGATTAAACCAGTGACATAAAGGAAGGCCAGGTAATTTCTGAAGTTATTTGTTGCGATAGGTGAGGAACTAACAGGCCTACGAATCGCAGGAATGTGAGGGAGGGTGGTTAGGTCACATTACACCATATCGAAATGAAAGAGGAGTTTAACAACTTTCGGTCTCAACTACCGTTCCCATTTTCTCTTGGACATTCTGTAATCATTTACAGCTCCTCTGGACCGATCTTTTCTTGTTATGTTTGTCCCATTATCGCCTCCTTTTGCTTTGCAGCAACAACAACAACAACTTGCATTTATATAGCACCATTAAAGTAGTAAAACGTCCCAAGGTGCTTCACAGGAGCGATTATCAAACAAAATTTGACACTGAGCCACATAAGGAGCTATTAGGGTAGGTGACCTAAAGCTTGGTCAAAGAGGTAGGTTTTAAGAAGTGTATTAAAGGCGGAGAGAGAGGTAGAGATGCGGAGAGATTTAGGGAGGTAATTCCAGAGCTTAGGGCCTCGGCAGCTGAAGGCACGGCCGCCAATGGTGGGGCGAAGGAAGAGGGGGATGCGCAAGAGGCCAGAATTGGAGGAGTGCAGATATCTCGGAAGGTTGTAGGGCTGGAGGAGGTGACAGAGATAGGGAGGGGCGAGGCCATGGAGGGATTTGAACACGAGAATGAGTACTTTAAATTCGAAGCGTTGCAGGACCGGGAGCCAATGCAGAACAGCGAGCACAGGGGTGATGGGTGAATGGGAATAAAACCAAGAAAGTCCTAGGTCTGTGCTGAGAGGCTAGCTGAACTGAGCCAGGGCATAGCGCTACTATTGGCCTTTCTGAAGTCTGTGTCCAGGTATGTTGCCCACCTGAGGTGTCCCCTATAGATGCCACTGATGCTATATTCTGCCCATTAAGAAAGAAAGAACTGGCATCTATATAGCGCCTTTCATGACCTCAGGACGTCCCAAAGCGCTTTACAGCCAATGAAGTACTTTTCATGCAGGAAGGGGAGTGATGGTGAGAGGGAGGGCGATATGAGGGAGAGGGGGAGTGATAGCGGGAGGGGGGGGCGATATTTTTTTAAATATTCGTTCATGGGATGCAAGGCCAGCATTTATTGCCCACCCTTTGTTGCCCTTGAGAAGGTGGTGGTGAGCCGCCCTCTTGAACCGCTGCAGTCCGTGTGGTGAAAGTACTCCCACAGTGCTGTTGGGGAAGGAGTTCCAGGATTTTGACCCAGCGACGATGAAGGAACGGCGATATACTTCCAAGTCGGGATGGTGTGTGACTTGGAGAGGAACTTGGAGGTGATGGTGTTCCCATGCGCCTGCTGCCCTTGTCCTTCTAGGTGGTAGAGGTCGCGGGTTTGGTAGGTGCTGCCGAAGAAGCCTTGGCGAGTTGCTGCAATGCATCTTGTAGTTGGTACACACTGCAGCCACGGTACGCCGGTGGTGGAAGGAGTGAATGTTTAAGGATATGGGGGAGGGAGAGCGATAGGTGGAAGAGAGGGAGTGATGTGGGGGAGGAAGAGCAATGGGAAGAAGGGGAGCGATATGGGGGAGGGGGAGCGATATGGTGGGGGGGTTGCTGGGGTTTCTGGAGAGGCAGACTGAGCATTGCAGCCCTGTGCAATAGTGTCAGATTACTCAACACCTGATCTATGCCTCCAAGGTAACTTCCTCATGAATAATCTCCTAGAAGCTGGAGAGTTCTCTACGAGCAAACTACTGAATAATGCACAGAGACCAGGCTCTGCCTAACAGATGGCACCGGTGGTTGTTATATGAGCTAGTTATTTAAGAGGGTGCACACTCCAAAGAGACAAAGGTCCAAGAGTTAACCCTTTGAATATTAACGGCTTACTGATGCTGGTTAATCTCATGCTGTGCACTTCACCTCCAGCTCGAGGGTCCGTGATTAATTGTCGTCCTTCTTGCTTGCTGATGTGCTTTCCTGTTGTCCGTCTTGTCAAAGAGCAGATGTGCCGTTTACTTCACAGCACCACTGATGATGGCAGCTCTGGCCTTGGCATGAGTGGTTTAAGGCAAGTGAGGCGGGACCTGCCCCCCTCCCCCCGCCACACCACCCCAGTGCTGCCCACTAGTGGCAACAGAAACACTACCGTCGGAGGGAGAGGCCTCCATCTTTCCTGCCCACCAGTGGATTAAGTGGCGCTCCATCCCTAGCGTTACCCTGATCCTCACTGTCGCCCACATCCTCAGAACAAATAAAAGAAAACAAGGATGAGAAATGTGGTGAATAAATAGGACAAAACGACTCTTACATTGGAGATAATGAGGTGTCAAAGACAGAGTAAAAGAGCTGAAAATATTGTCATGAGTTGTGATTTAACAATAGACAGCATTGATACTAGAAAACCGTCACTCAACCATAATATAAGACGTGGTTTATTTTATGTATTTCACCAATACCATCTCATATTTACAGTTTTGTTGTTGATCTGATGGGACTGGGAACGTAAGAACACGAAGCTGTAGGAACAAGAAAATAGCCATTTAACCTGAGAAGTCCATCTCTTATCAGTTGATCTCAACCCCACTGACTCATCACATCCCTCAATCCCTCTCTCTCCAGACACATACCTCATTGCGTTTTGAACCCATTTATGCTCTTCTCTTCAATCGCCTTCCCTGGAGACTTATTCCACATGATTACCTCTGATGTGAAACAGCTCCTCTGACTTCCCTTTCTCAGTCCTAACTTCTAAATTCATTTTTCCTAGTATTTAAACTCTTCACCATATACAGCGAATAATTTGGTTGGATCAACTTTGGCAATCCCATTGATGATCTTAAAAATATCGTTGAGGTCAATGGTTTTGTGCACGGGGGGAGGCGGGGGGAGTGTGGAGGGAGGGGTCCCCTCTGTAAATTAATTTTGGGGGACATCTGGAACTGATGAGAAAATTCCAAAGGCTGATCGTCCTAACTTCCAAAAGACACTGCCAACTAGCCAAAGAAAAGCAGTGCTATCATTGCAGGAAGCAGGTTTTATTATCAAAGAACAGAACTAATGAGCTGGTAAGTCAACAATTATAGAAAGATATACAAATCTGATTACGGATGGACAGGACTCTGACCCCTTGGGAACCTTTCATGTCCACCACCCCCCAAGGCAAGAGTATCCATGCTTCTTGACTTTGTGACCGACATTCCTACATTGCGACAGTGACTACACTTCAAAAGTACTTCATTGGCTGTAAAGCGCATTGGGATGTCCTGAGGTCGTGAAAGGCGCTATATAAATGCAAGTCTTCTTTCTTATTCTATGGTGCTTCAAAGGCCACATATAAAGTTTGGATGAATATTCCCATTGACACATATGGTACTAACAGATTTTGGATTTAGAATGTATCCACTAAGAACAGCCCTTTCCAAATCTCAACACTTATGAAATTGAAAATAGAACAAATTGCAAATGGAAACCAGTGAGAGTTGGCCTGAGTTTTGTGGCTGGATTGTCAAGGCTTGAGGGACTGATATGGACAGCAGACTATTGGGCATCTCCCTGGATTCTAGGACCCACTTTGAAAAACTATGATCTCTCTCTCTCTCTCAAATCTCCATTTTTCCCAAAAGAGAACATTCCCAACTTGCTACATCTTCCCCATAACATTAAAAAAATATGTTTGAGGTGGAAACTCTTCGATTAGTTAGATGGCCCAATTTTGTTTGAAAAACACTCCTGTGAAGCGTCTTGGGACGTTTCACTGCGTTAAAGGCGCTGTATAAACACAAGTTGTTGTTGACCAGATCGCGGAGACCACATACGTCATTCTTCCCCAGAACAAATATATAAAAACAAAATAAATTCACCACAGCGGAGGCACGACTCTCCATTGCTTCGTGATGTGCTCCGAGCCTTCGCCGCAATCTGTAACCTCCTGCTTTTCCATTTTCCCAGGTACTTCTGAACACAAATCACTGTGACAGCCCAATCATTAGGGGCCAAAAATTCTATAAAACTCTTTGAGTTGTGAAAGATGATTCACTGCAAGAGTACGTTTCATGCTTCCGAATAAATCTGTGAAAAGCTGGGGTTTTAAAAAAAAAAATATGTGAATGGCACACATTCTCCATTAGGCTGCCTTTTCTTTCTTTTCCGCTTTCTGTTCCATTTTTACTGACAACTGCATCCTAATGGTCCTTTTAAACTCATGATGAATGCCTATGCTGCATATTGATCGCCTCGGTGATTGATTACTGGATCCGTTTGACAGATGAGTTGCTAAGGTGGCTGCCAATATGGGGGCACAGAAGGGTGGATTACCTCACTGGAGAATCTAATAGATTCTGACCTGATAGGGCAGAGCTGTAACTCCCTCGTTTTATAAGGAAGAAAGGGGGTTTTTTTTATAAAGAAAAAAATAGAAAGACAATTCATGGGCTACTTAACATGGTGAGACTCGGGGAAATTGCAGATTGTAAAATATGATGGATTATAGGAGAGAAGGAGCAGACTAAGGCGGACTAAATTGATCCGTTGGAAAATGTTTTTGTCTGTTTGTGAAAAATGTTCAATATCTACATGGCTCTGCCCTCTTAAGGAATAATTTACTTTTCATTTCTCAATTTTTTTTTTAAAGTTTCGCAGCATTGGGTTGTAGGAATGCCAAACAGGCAGAAAATATCCTCCCCCCTCCCTCCCCACCGGCCCAAGGATGGTCTCTTGCGTGTTTCCCCTGTTCGCAATGGGTTTAGTCGCCAGAACAGACACCGTCTCATTCCTGAGAGTTTAACCCTTCGATGGCCGCCGAGCAGGGATTGTGTTGGGTGAACCCTTTCTCAATGGTTTGGCAACACAACTCCTGACACACTTGGCATATTCGCCCCGGGGACACTTCACAAAGGTGGGGGTGGGTGGAGGGAGAAATCGGGGGCCCAGAAGGAATTGGGAGAAGGGGTAAGGGGGTGGCCGGGGGGTGGCGATGCCTGGGGCGCATGACTGAAGGGGTAGGTTTTTGAGGAGGTTTCTGAAGGTGAGGAGAGATGAAGGTGGGGCAAAGGTGTTCAGGTGACACAACAACATGAATCATGCTGGAACTGTGCCATTATTTGTTCGATAAATGTGTCTCCCGGCGTTCTGCGTTGGACAAACAAACAGACTGATGTGTGCTAAACACTTTTCATGTGCACAATGTCCCTTTCAGGAATTGAATGAAGCGTCCAGAGATCAGCATAAAGCCTCCGGTCTTGAATAAACGATGAAATCGATCTGCCATTCTCGAAGAAAGACTGATATTGAAAAGAACAAGATGCAAATTAGGCAATGTCACGTGAGTAGACCTCAAGGCTGGATGGGCATGTAGGACTCCGCCCTTTTGGATTCTTTTAAAGCCTTTTAAAAATCTTTTTATTCTAAAAGGGTAATATTGAGTAATCATTTTTTATTCTTCTCTAATTTTCTCCCTTTCTCTTCTCAAAGTGTCAACATCTTCATTAGGACACAGATTTATTCCCCATCTCATTTTTAATATCTCTTCCCCTCCCTTCCCCCCTCCTTTGGGCCTACTGGAGGCAACATATCCTCCTCCAGCTAAGAGACCTGTTCTTGCTCAAGGGCCTCGGTCAGTGCTGCTCTGTAACTGGCCCCCAGGACCTGTATGGAACCAACCCATTGACTTTCCTTGCAAGGGGCTCATTCAGACTCTGCGCAACACCTTTCTGCTGGTAGTACAGCTGAGGTCAGCAACACTGTGTGGGGAACCGTGGGTGGAAACCTGTATTCTATTACTCTGTGTGCCAGTGCATTGGAGAGCGAGTGCATTGTACTCTGGATATCTATTCTATAGTATATTAACATTTCTACGCATAGTGCACACTGCCTGGCCAGAGGGGAGATGAGGAGAATTTTTTTTATGGGAATGGAGAGAGAGAGAACGAGAGGAAGAAAGAAAGGGAGGGCAGAAACGGGGATGGAAAGACAAGGTGACAGGTGGGACAGGGTGAAAGGGGAAAGGGCACAGAGGAGGGGGAGATGGGGAGGAGGGATGGATGATAGCTTGGCTGACTGAAGGCATAGAGGAGGGGGAGATGACTAACAAGGGAGGGTGCATTGGGGTCACAGTTGAAGGAAGTCTAGAAGATGGGGTAAAGTGGAATGTGGAAGCAACAATGAGCTGGGGTGATGGGGGAAGTTGTGGAGCCATGGCGGGGTGGGGGGGGGAGGGGTGGTGGGGTTGCAAGGCAAAGGGATGAACGGGAAGAGGAGAGGGGTGTGTGGGTGATGGGGAGAGGCCATAGTGGTGATTGTGGATTGTGAAAGCTGTGATAGGTTCAGGGCAGTGCTTAAACAAACTAGAAATGCATTGTAAGCACTTTAGATCAGGTTAACAGACACCCTCCAAACAGTGAGCACCTTACATAGTCCAAGATCTTTATAGGATGCTGTGCACTTGCTCTAAGATCGTTATAGTACGATGTGTACATAGGAACATAGGAATAGGAGGAGGCCTTTCAGCCCCTCGAGCCTGATCCGCCATTCAATGAGATCATGGCTGATCGGTGACCTAACTCCATATACCCACCTTCACCCCGTATCCCTTCATACCTTGGTTAACGAAAATCTATCAATCTCTGATTTAAAATTAACAATTGATCGAGCATCAATTGCCGTTTGCGGAAGAGAGTTCCAAACTTCTACCACCCTCTGCGTGTAAAAGTGTTTCCTAACTTCACTCCTGAAAGAATTTAATTTTTAGGCTATGTCCCCTAGTCCTAGACTCCCCAACCAGTGGAAATAGTTTCTCTCTATCTACCCTATCAGTTCCCCTTAATATCTTGAAAACTTTGATCAAATCACCCGTAACCTTCTAAATTCCAAGGAATACTACCCTAGTTTGTGTAATCTCGCCTCGTAATTTAACCGTTGGAGTCCATTCTGGTAAACCTACGCTGCACTCCCTCCAAAGCTAATATATATCCTTCCTAAGGTGTGGTGCCCAGAACTGCTCACAGTGCTCCAGCTGTGGTCTAACCAGGGCTTTGTGCAGCTGCAGCATAACTTCTACCCCTTGTATTCTAGTCCTCTCGATATAAAGGCCAGTGTTCCATTATCCTTTTTGATTATTTTCTGTACCTGTCATGACATTTTAATGATCTATGTACCTGGACCCCCAAGTCTCTTTGGACCTCCACTGTTCCTAGCCATTTAGAAAGTACTCTGACCTATCTTTACTGTAAGATCTATATAGTACGCGGTGAGCTTTACGTTATTATTATCCATCACAGAACACCAGACAAAATATCTGGGGAAAAAATGAGAGTGCTTTTGACAGAAGACCTGGAACTTCTGGACAGCGCAGTCAAGTGGGGACCCGGCTTCTGAATTACTGTTACTCCTTACGCAATAAAGCCATGGTAATTCTCAGCCAAAGCAACTCCGGGGCTAAACGAACTGCAGCTATTCTGTCAGCAAACCCCAGCTACAGTGCAAATGATATTTCAGCACCATGGTCAGCAAGGCCAACAGAGAGAGAGAGAGAGAGAGAGAGAGAGATGGTTACAAAGCAGTCATCAAGCCGGTTACAGTAACCTGTTTAGCCAAGTTGCAGCCATTTTGCTTCTTGCATAATGCCCCAGTTTTCTGTTGAGCAGAAATCGAAATCTGCTTTGAAAGGTTTGGTGTCCCTTTCCGCACTGTTCCTTGCACACTGACCCGAGGAACGGACTGAAAGCCATATTGCAGTTCCTGCATCATCTACTGCTGTCAGCCTTGGCTCAGTGGGTAGCCCACTCACCTCTGAGTCAGAAGGTCATGGGGGTCAAGCCCCACTTTAGAGACTTGAGCACATAAGCTAGGCTGACACTCCCAGTGCAGTGCTGAGGGAGCGCTGCACTGTCGGAGGCACTGTCGTTCAGATGAGACGTTAAACCGAGGCCCCGCTCAGGTGGACGTAAAAGATATTTGAAGAAGAGCAGGGGAGTTATCCCCTGTGTCCGGGATAATATTTATCCTTCAACTAACATCACTAAAACAGATTATCTGGTCATTTGTCTCATTGCTGTTTGTGGGACCGTACTGTACACAAATTAGCTGCTTTGTTTCCATAAATTACAACATTGATGACACTTCAACTAGTGCTTCATTGGCTGTGAAGCACTCTGGATCCTGAAGTTGTGAAAGGCACGATGTAAATGCGCGACCTTTCTTTATTGAGTCGAAGCATGTAGGTCTCTAATGCCTATTCCCGTATTCTGTTGATCCAGCAAAAGTCTTTTCCTGCAGGTAGGGGACAAGGAGGTCTATGAACGCGTCCTCCTCATCTGCACATGTGCTCCCCATCTCTTCCAAATTCTGAAGGCGGAACCACAGGTGTCTCCTTTAGTATTAGTGACTGCTTATGTTGTGATATAAAGGGGTGGGAGGTGTGCGTGCGTGTGTGCGCGCGTGTTTACTGATGTCTGTAAGTGTTGTATCGTCTGCCATCCACATGGTAATTTACCACCAATTGTACAACATTAGATCACGGGAAGTTGCAATCCCCAAAGTCTCAGAGCACACTGCCCCCTTTTTAAATAAGAACATAAGACATAAGAGCAGGAGTAGGTCATTTGGCCCCTCGAGCCTGCTCCGCCATTCAATAAGATCATGGCTGATCTGATCTTGGCCTCAATTCTACTTCCCTGTCCGCTCCCCATAACCCTTGACTCTCTTACCTTTCAAAAATCTGTCTATCTCCACCTTAAATATATTCAATATAGCTTTGATCATTGAAGATTCAAGTTTAAGTACGTACGTTTGTCAAAAACAAGTGGTAAAATTGTGACGGGCATTTTATGTATTCGTACTGTGGAGGGGTTGCTGAATCGAACAGCAGTCATGCTTCAGTCTCCCAGATACTGAATATTCTCCCGTCTACCTTTGTGGCCTCATTAGCATTCCGTCAGGGTGCTGCACCAGCTTAATCTCTGCTGCATTTTGAAGGCTGGAGGTGTATCTCAGGGCAATCTCCCTTTGAAAACCCTCCTGATTATATTGGACAGATAATTATTGATCTCCCTGCCGTTTATCCCCACTGACTATTTTCAATAAACAGTAGCTGGAGGGAATCACCAAGGGATTCCATTTTCTGGATTTGTCAGAAACAAGAAGATTTATTCGTATCCGAGTAAGATTCTCATTCGCTGGAAGATTCTGGGATTTGTTCACAGAGAACAAGGTGATGTTAGCTGATTGTGTTCTGATTTACAGAACTGGGCTTATAGATTTTTTTTCTTTTAAGACACCTTGCAAGTATCCTCGGAGGGAAGGATGACACTCCATATTTCTAAGATACATCAAACAGAGCGGGTACTTACAAGCAATTCAACACACGTATGATAGACAGACCTTGGGATGTAAAGTAACTGAAGGAAAGCCCACAGCTCTTTCGTGGCATGTCACAGAGAGGCTGGGAGGAGGCAGCTGTGGCTTACATGCTTCACACTCCTGCTCCTCCTGGCTCCACGCCACAAACAAAAATTGACTTAAGGTTTTAGGATAGGGACGCTTGTTAGGTCCCAACCAGGCCAGGGAGACCCAGGCCAGGGAGACCCAGGCCAGGGAGACCCAGGCCAGGGAGACCCAGGCCAGGGAGACTCAGGCCAGGAAGACCCAGGCCAGGGAGACCCAGGCCAGGGAGACTCAGGCCATGGAGACCCAGGCCAGGAAGACCCAGGCCAGGGAGACCCAGGCCAGGAAGACCCAGGCCAGGTAGACTCAGGCCAGGGAGACCCAGGCCGGCGAGACCCGGGCCAGGGAGACCCAGGCTAGGGAGACCCAGGCCAGGGAGACTCAGGCCGGGGAGACCCGGGCCAGGGAGCCCCTTGCCAGGAAGACCCGGGCCAGGGAGACTCAGGCCAGCAAGACCCGGGCCAGGGAGACCCAGGCTAGGAAGACCCAGGCCGGTGAGACCTGGGCCGGGGAGACTCGGGCCAGGGAGACCCGGGCCAGGGAGACCCGGGCCAGGGAGACCCAGGCTAGGAAGACCCAGGCCGGTGAGACCTGGGCCGGGGAGACTCGGGCCAGGGAGACCCGGGCCGGCGAGACCCGGGCCAGGAAGACCCAGGCCGGGGAGACCCAGGCCGGCGAGACCCAGGCCAGGGAGACCCAGGCCAGGGAGACTCAGGCCAGGGAGACTCAGGCCAGGGAGACCCAGGCCAGGGAGACTCAGGCCAGGGAGACCCGGGCCAGGGAGACCCAGGCCGGTGAGACCCGGGCCGGGGAGACTTGGGCCAGGGAGACTCAGGCCAGGGAGACCCGGGCCAGGGAGACCCAGGCCAGGGAGACCCAGGCCAGGGAGACTCAGGCCAGGGAGACCCAGGCCAGGGAGACTCCGGCCAGGAAGACCCGGGCCAGGGAGACTCAGGCCAGGGAGACCCGGGCCAGGGAGACTCGGGCCAGGAAGACCCGGGCCAGGGAGACCCGGGCCAGGGAGACCCAGGCCAGGGAGACCCTGAGCGGAGCAGGCCCCCCCCCCACCCGCTCAGGGCAGCCCGATTTTCCCCAGAGGGGTCCTAAAAACAGGCGCTAGACCTCTGATTAACAGATGCAAGCGGCCTACCGCCTGCTTTAGGCGGCCACCCTGGAGGCTTGGAAAAAAGGGCCCCGGCCCAATGTCTGGTCAGATGTCTTTCAGGCATCCTTGGGGAGCAAGAGCCTTGGTCCCCGGAATTGGCCCTCGTCGCACCCGTTTTATACTGAGTATAAACAGGTGCGACGAGGTCCAGTTTCTACCCCGGTGAGTGTATCAGGTGCATTCATTTCCTGATCTCAGTGCGTAGGCTGCTGTCCATGGCTCCATGTAAAGGCATTTTGGAAATAGGCCTATCCCCGTACATTCTCCACTGCAGTGTCTGTGCTTCCTTAAAAATAAGAGAACTTGGATGGAGAAAAGGCCATTTAAGCCAACAGGCAAATAGAATACGGACCTATATCACTAAATCCTTACAGATAAATGAGAGGAAGTCTTCTTTAAACTGTGCAGTGCTCTGACCAGCCTACAGTTTGTGTACTGTCTCCAGTCCTGGCCAATAGGAACCATCTGTCCCTTATATCCACCGGTTTCCACTTCAATCATGTTCTTCAAACAAAAACTGTTTGCTAAACATTCAGCCCATTAATTGTCTCTCTGATAAGGGCATTCTCAACTCTCCCAACCGTTGTCTCCGCACCCACCCCCGCCCCGACCCCCAACCCCCCCAATGTCCACTGAAGGGATTACTTATCTTGCATTTTCCATTTCTGAAAAAATCAACTCCCGAAAGGTTCGCCTGTCTTTCTTTCCCCTTTCAGATGTTGACTGACCTGTTGCTCCATGTCTACCATTCTCTTCTTAGGCAGTCCCTCGGAACCGAGGATGACTTGCTTCCACACTAAAAATGAGTTCTCGGGTGACTGATGAGTCCAATGCGGGACCTGCAGTCTCCATCACAGGTGGGGCAGACGGTGGTTGAAGGGGCGGGTGGGTGGGGTGCTTGGGTTGATGTGCGCTCCTTGCGCTTGCTCCCGGCGAAGAGACTCGAGGTGTTCAGCGCCTTCCCAAATGCTTCTCCTCCACTTTGTGCGGTCTTGGGCCAGGGATTCTCAGGTGTCGGTGGGGATGTTGCACTTTTTCAGGGAGGCTTTGAGGGTGTCCTTGAAGCGTTTGCTTTGCCCACCTGGGGCTCTCTTGCTGTGTCGGAGCTACGAGTAGAGCGCTTGTTTTGGGAGTCTCGTATTGGGCATGCGGACAATGTGACCCGTCTATTGGAGCTGTTCGAGTGTGGTCAGAGCTTTGATGCTGGGGATGTTGGCCTGAGCGAGAACACTGACGTTGGTGTGCTTATCCTGCCAATGGATTTGCAGGATCTTGCAGAGGCAGCGTTGGTGGTATCTCTTCAGTGCATTGAGATGCCTGCTGTACATGGTCCATGTCCCTGAGGCATACAGCAGGGCGGGTATCACTGTTGCTCTGTAGACCATGAACTTGGTGCCGGGTTTGAGGTCCTGGTCTTCAAACACTCTCTTCCTCATGTGACCGAAGGCTGCACTGGCACACTGAATATTTTATGCTTTCATTCAAGCCCTGGATTAATTGCAGGAGGGAGCCACAAGATTGGTCTCCAGTGTTCAAGGATTGAGTTCAGAGGAAGGAATGGAGAAACTCAGGCTCTGAAAGAGAAGACCTAGAAGGATATATGGAAATGGTACTGAAAAGGCACCACTTCAACTTCCACAGCTTGCGAGCTAAGAGCATGTGTTTGAGCAACCTCATATTTCCATTTCCTGCCTGCTGTTTCACAGTGAGGATTTCCAAACTCGTCTTTCACCTTCGCCTTTCTTGGCATCGTGGCTGTAGATTCTACTTCTGCGAGAGTGCTTTCGGAAATCTGTTCGGCTGCATTTCCATCAGGCGTCTCCTCCGAGGCGGGCTCTAAGGATTTAATGGAGGGCACAGGAGAAAGACAAACTTTGACAGTAGGACAAGGAGGCAGTGGTTCAAACTGGCCAAGAGACAAGTGTGCCCCACAAAGACTAATCAACAGGTGGAATGGACTTCTCGGTAGGACAGTGGACGCAAAATGGCTGGTGGGTGTGACTGAGGGAAGGGAGACCTGTAGTTCCAGGTAGATGACCTAAGGTGGGTTGTGTGGGTTTCTTTCTGAATATTTAGCTTGTGAAGCCCACTCCTAAAAATCATTTATAATCTACCTTACCATAGACTCTGCCCATCCCATTTAATTTCCTAAAGGTTTGTGATTCTCAAGGGTAATCAAGCAACACTCGAGAATATTCAACCCTCTACCTCTGCTATTCAACCTCGGCCTGCGGGCGACCCTTCCCCACCCCAGCACACTGGAACTATTGTGACCCTTGAGCATTTGATCATCTCATTTGTACCCATCCCTTTTATCGCATTTCCAGACAGATATTTATCCCGCTGCTTTTGAAAGGAGTTAATCATTAACGCATGCACTAATAAAAAAAAAGACAGTCACAAGTCAATGTCACTCCAAACATCTCAGCGGGTTTCTATCTATCCACCATCACTGATCTCCAACTCAAGCAATCATTACTTTTTTTCCAAAAGGGAAACAGGCATCTCTTGCTTGCAAGCAAGAAAATCCCAAAGACATGCTACAGCCTACATAATAGTCACTGCACTCCAAGAGGCATTCATTAATAAGGTGCTTTATAAATGTGGGTGGTTTTTCATTAAAAAAAATATTGGGGTAGAAATTGGTCCTCGTTGTGTCCGTGTTCCAGGTGGAAAATGGGGGCAAAAAGGACCGATCTTGGGATGCAGTGTCCCACGTCCGATTGGCGCCCGCGCTACGGGTGCCGCCCTATTGGTAAAGGCAGCTTTGCAGGCGTTCTGGGCAGCCACCTAAAACATGGGCCGGAATTTTGCCGGCGCTCAGGGGGTGGGATTGGAGGCGGGACATCCGGCAAAATCGCAAAGATTGACAGCGGGTCAGAAACCCGCTGTCAACCCGCCTCCAATCAATCTTCCCAAGTGTCGGGTCCCCGATTTGCGCATGGACCCAACACCTAGCGGCAGGAAGAGGATTATAGCCACTTAACTGCTTGTTAACAGGCAGTTAACAGGCTTTTTCCAATTTTGACACTTTTACTGCGGGCTTCCCGACGTCCGGACACCATGCCAGGTAAGTGTGGCGTGTTGTGAGTCTGCTGTAATGTTTCTGCATTGATGACAACTGCAGAAGTGGTGCGAAGGATCCAATGGTGCACTGGTGAGTCTCAGAGGCAAGGAAATGTTGGGAAATTCATTTTTAATGCATTTAGACTTTACTGTAGGTAACAAGTTTAGAATTGTATGTGTAGTCCCACCTCATTGGGAGAACCTCTCTCACCAGCGACAGATCGCTTCTGTAACCTCACCTGCAGCTGCCATCTGTTCTAGCCTCCTAAAAACCTACCTCTTTGACCGAGCTTCCTGTCCTAAAATCTCGTTACGTGGCTCGGTGTCAAATTTTCTCTGATTACGGTCCTGTGAAGCGCCTCGGAACGTTTTACTTCATTAAAGGTGCTAGATAAATGCATGTTGCTGTTGTTGTTTTCTGAATTGGCTGATCTTATGCAAAGAAGCAATTGAAGTGCGACAATTGATCTCAGTGTCATGGGCTAGGTGGGGGGGCGGGGGGGGGGGGTGGTGGGGGGAGGGGAAATCATCCAGGGCGCTGATTGTCATCAAAGAACTCCTGCTGCAAAATGTCCGTGTGTGGATATTGGGTGAGGACAGTATCGGGACTCCCTCACAGTCGGAGGGTACACTCAGATGGGCTGAAATATCAAGACCAAGGAACATAGCGACAGGAGGAGGCCATTCAGCCCCTCGAGCCCGGTCCGCCATTCAATTAGATCATGGCTGATCTGTGACTTAACTCCATCCATCCGCCTTAGATCCGTAACCTTAATACCCTGACCTAACAAAAATCTATCGATCTCAGTTTTGAAATTTTCAATTGACCCTCACCCTCAACAGCCTTTTTGGGGAGAGAGAGTTCCAGATTTCCACTACCCTTTGTGTGAAGAAGTGCTTCCTGACATCACCCCCGAACGGCCTGGCTCCAGTTTTAAGGCCATGCCCCCTTGTTCTGGCTGAAGTGGTAGAGGGAGGTGCAGCAAGTGGAACCCAGAGAGAGTCAATACCTGGCAGAGGAGAGAATTAGAGGAAGAATCATTTAAAAAGCCACCAATCGACTGTTGACATCACAGGCCTAAAGGACGGCGTCATTTTAATTTTTTTTATTTTGTTTTGTGTGTGTTGTGTTATTTTTTTCGGGAGATGGTTTCGAAAATACCAGGAATCCCAACAGTAATAAAACGCTCCCGGGGGGTGGAATGAGCAAAGGGCATAAAGGTGCTGGTGTCTTTGGAATACCCAAAAGGAAGGGAAACGAATTCTCTGGAATATCTAACTGGACGACTCTCCAAAGTTTGCAGTGTTTCCTGTTGCTGTTATGCGATTTTCAGCAAATATAAATTTCAGTTGTTGCCCTTATACAGCAGATGTTGGTCCTATAGCTCTCCCCAATTGGTCCCTTGTGACAGTTGCTATTGATTTTTTGCCTTGGACTGCGTGGCCAGATTAACACTGGTGATAAATGGCTAAGGATTCATTTGCACTTAATTGACAATTTGGTGAACCTGTTTTAAAATCCTTGGGTTTGGGCCCGAGAATGGAGTATTCACGGGTAATTTATGGCCTGATCAATAAGACTTGGCCTAACATCTATAGTCGCAGTGAGGAGGCAGGGGAGCTGTCAAATTCCAGTCAGGACTTATTGTTGCCAAGGCTTTCACTGCATGGCGGTGATTTCTGCTTAGCAACAGAGGGCAGTAGAGTCTTGGAGACAGGACTGAAAGGAAGGGAGACAAATCTTGGGTTGTTTGCATTCATCCACTACTCTAAGTGACCGATTGAAATGCGATGGACTAAAAGGCAATGGCATACAATCCTTCAGGACCTAACTATCCCAAAATTTCTGAATTAAAATTAAAAAAAAAAACTGCGAATGCTGGAAATCCAAAAGAATTTTTTTTTTAAATGCTGGGGAGAGACAGCAGGCCAGTCAGTATCTGTAAAGGATACTGGGAGGGTAGTGCGGCAGGGTAGTGCAGTGGTTCTGTTACTGGACTAATAATCCAGAGAATGTGAGCTCAGATCTCAGGTTGCGAATTTGAATGCGGTTTACAACAACAACTTGCATTTATACAGCGCCTTTAACGTAGTAAAACGTCCCAAGACGCTTCACGGGAGCGATTATCAAACAGAATTGGACACCGGGCCTCGTAAGGAGATGTTCGGGCAGACAACCAAAAGCTTGGTCAAAGAGGCAGCTTTCAAGGAGCGTCTTAAAGGAGGAGAGAGAGAAAGGTAGAGAGGTGGAGAGGTTTAGGGAGGGAAATTCCAGAGCTTAGGGCCCAGGCAGCTGAAGGCACGGCCACCAATAGTGGAGCGATTAAAATCGGGGATGCGCAAGAGGCTCTTTTTAAACAAAAAAGCTGGTATCAGTACAAAGTGACCGTGAAGCTGTCGGATTGTTGTAAAAACCCAACTGGTTCGCTCATGCCCTTTAGGGAAGGAAACCTACCGTCCTTAACCCGGTCTGGGCCTACATGGGACACCAGTCCCACGCCAACGGGGGTTGACTCTGAACTGCCCTCTGAAGTGGCCCAGCAAGCCCTTCAGGCCAACTAGGGATGGGGTCCTGCCAGCGACGCCCACATCCCGAGAATGAATAATAAAAAAAGAATAAAAAGGCAGGTTAACGCTATGGGTATGACCCTTCATTAAAATTGAAAACTGAAAGATGAGCAAGCCTCTTATCAGGATTCAAAAGGGGGGAGAAACAACAGATACTGCAATCAGAGACAGGAATCGAATGGTTGAATGACTTGCAAACTGCTTAACAGATTCTGACCTTAATAGAAGCATATAAAAAATCAACTCAAGGAGTCAATGGAAAGCATTAAAGGAATAAGAGAAGGTACAAATAGATAAGACGAGGCCCACCCAAGAATAAAAGTAAGAAAATCATTTTCTATTGAACAGTTTCCCATGGTCATCGGCAGGTAGGGGTGTCAAGGCCTTGGAGAGGGTGCAGAGGAGATTGACCAGAATGGTACCAGGGATGAGGTGACTTCAGTTATGTGGGGAGACTGGAGAAGCTGGGATTTTTCTCCTTAGAGCAGAGAAGGTTAAGGGGAGATTAATTGAGGCGTTCAAAATTATGAAGGGTTTTGATTGAGGAAATAAGTGCCAGCTGCTTCCGTTGGCAGGAGGGTCAGTAAGCAGAGGACACAGATTTACCCTCCTGTGCTCCACATCCCTCGATACCGTTACCCAACAAAAATCTATTGATTGGCAAACTGCAGATTCTGAGAGATTTTCCAAGCATTGTTCATGTGCCAGGTTGCATCACTGGGTGTTTATTCTCATGCTTCTTTTCCAATGTATCTCACTGCATTGAAATTAAGACTCATTGGGGGGAGAAATTCGGTTGGTTAGCGCCTCTCGTTAGCGCCGGGGGGGGGCGCTAACGGGACGCTAAGGGGTTAGCGACCGGGCGCGGCGAATGCAGCGACACCCGCGAAATTCATTTCCGGTTTAGCGCTGGCGCTATCTCTCACCGCCTGGGCCTCGAGCACCTCACAGATCGTGACATCATCAAGTGCGCAGCGCCCCGTTACCACCCTGGATGTGAAATTGGCTCCCGCCCCCTGCTGTATCGCCGGCCGTGAGCAACGGCAGGAAGAGGAGTCGTTGTCAACTCGGCTGGCCGCTTGGAGCGCGCTATTTAAAGGAAAGGGTTTTCAGGTAGGCCAACCTTTAATATTTCCACCAGTCCGGTTCCTGCTGAAAGTTTTGGGCCGCTTCATTGCTACAAGATGTCCAAGCCCTTCACTTTGTAGAGTGTTTGGGGCTGTGATGGCAGTCACGCAGGTTGCCTTGCAACACAGACCTGCTGACAAGTGGGTTGTGAAGCATCACTGGCCCTTCCCTTTAAGCGGGGGAAGCAGCCTCTGATGCCGTTAGCGATGCGCTCCAAATTGTTCAGCGCTCTGCCGCTCCCGGACTTTAGCGGCCCAGGAGAAGTGGCTAGCGCTTGATTTAGCGCTCCGCTTCCCTCTTGGAGCGCTAAAGCTGAATTTCCCGTCAGGAAAGAATCATTAGCGCCTGGCGCTACTTTTCCTACTTTTCAAAAGTTAGCACTCCAACCGGGATGATAGCCAATATTGTGCTGTCTCCTATTCAACTTGTTGTTTCCCGGAAGCTCAAAGCTGTGAAATTCCTTATCTCCGAGTCTCTACTCTCCTCCGATGATTCACAGCCTTTTAAAACCCAAGCTACCTCTCACCTAATCGTCACTTCTTAGCTCATCTCATCTTCTTTCTTACTCCTCGAACTCGCTGGTCCCCTGCGCTATGGACCTTGGCTTTTTGTCAAGACTGCTCAATAAAAAAAATTCCAGTAGAGTTCTACTTATAAGTGAGAGAAACTTCTTTACCCAGAGAGCGGTTAGAATGTGGAACTCACTACCACAAGGAGTAGTTGAGGCGAATAGCATAGATACATTTAAGGGGAAGCTCGATAAGTACATGAGGGAGAAGGGAATAGAAGAATATGCTGATAGGGTGAGATGAAGAGGGGTGGGAGGAGGCTCGTGTGGAGCATAAACACCAGCATAGACCAGTTGGGCCGAATGGCCTGTTTCAGTGCTGTATGTTCGATGTAATTATCGTATCAACATTTAACACACTCGTATCAAATTTCTCTCTCGGCTATTTTAACGGAGGCATTAACTCACTTTTTACGGGTTAAGCTCCAAATTCTAAGATTATTTTATGATTGTCACATGCAACGCTGCTTGTTATGCAGGACTCATGTGGCAAATTACACAGTACAATCCTGAAGGCGCATTTTCAAAAAGTGCAGCAACACTGGCACAAGAAGTCTAACATCACTCCTCGATGGGGCAGCATGTTGTTTGTCAGGATAATTCGTTCTGTTTACATGGTTCCTGTAACTATTTGAGATTCTACACCACTAAACACTGACTCTTCAAATCATCAACACAGCTTGTCCAACTCTCGGGTATCAGCTCCTCTGCTACGCTAAGTGTTCAGTTTACAATATCCATGTACAGGTGTTGGGGCTGTAATATATACAAGACATACAGTGCTAGGCTCGAGGTCATTGTCATCTCTCACACAATGAAAGGTTTCTTCACAATCGCCAATTTTTAATGTAATATCTCTGGAAGATTCTTGATCTCTTTGAAGATTACTTTTGATGAAAAAAAGCGCCTGACCACTTTACCAACCTCCTGGAATCAAATTAACTCCAAACACACATCATCCAGCACAAACCTTTACAATACAACACCATACATGCCATTACAATATAACACCATACACGCCATTACAATATAACACCATACACACCATTACAATATAACACCATACACACCATTACAATATAACACCATACACACCATTACAATATAACACCATACACACCATTACAATATAACACCATACACACCATTACAATATAACACCATACACACCATTACAATATAACACCATACACACCATTACAATATAACACCATACACACCATTACAATATAACACCATACACACCATTACAATATAACACCATACACACCATTACAATACAACACCATACACACCATTACAATATAACACCATACACACCATTACAATACAACACCATACACACCATTACAATATAACACCATTACAATACAACACCATACACACCATTACAATATAACACCATACACACCATTACAATACAACACCATACACACCATTACAATATAACACCATTACAATACAACACCATACACACCATTACAATATAACACCATACACACCATTACAATGGGTCTGAATTTCTGATCGGAGGCACTTACCTGCTGGCTCCGTAGGTCCCGAGGCTTGCCATCCTGGGCCTCTCCACTACGAAATGCTCAGAGGCCCAGGTATCTCAGGGGCGCAGGCGGTTCGCAAGCGCCCCTGGGATCACGTGGGCCGTGGGGAACCAATCAAAGGAGGGAATTCCCCTTCACACTTTTGACAGGTTTCTACGCACAGATCTGTCAAAAGTATGAATGGGGATCACTTAAAAACACAGTTTAATAATTTTTTTTTAAAAATCACATATTTAAAACGAATTAAAATGACATTAAATTAAATATTTTAAACAAAAATGTAATTTTTTGAATAAAATATTTAAAGTTTTTTACGGGGCTAAAAATAAACTTACCTTTTTTAAAAGTATTTTTAAATTATAAATGAGTGAAAAAAATTTATATTTTTATTTTTTAAAACTCTTATGCTGGTAAAAGCAGGTCTTACGCTGCTTTTACCAGGCGTAAGATTTTTAAAGGTTTTCAGCGGGCGGAGGTTGTGCAGAAAGCGGAACTCTCTGCCCGCGGAGGCCCTTCTCCCGGGCAGGCGGAGGATCTGTCAAGAGGATTCTTGACAGATCGAAAAGTGCCGGGTTTTAGTGGGCCTAACCCGGCATTTGCGAGGTCCCTATGGGTGCATACACACCTCGTACACACCCGTGGGGGTCGGAAAATCCGGCCCAATATAACATCACACACACCATTACAATATACCACACAAACATCACCCAGCACAAACCATTACAATACAACACCACACACAGTGTCAGCCGTGGCTCAGTGGGTAGCACTCTTGCCTACTGAGTTTGAGAAGGATGTGGGTTCAAGTCCCACTCCAGAGACTTGAGGACAGAAATCCAGGTTGACACGCCAGTGCAGTGCTGAGGGAGTGCTGCATTGTCAGAGGTGCCGTCTTTCAGATGAGACCTTAAACCGAGGCCCCATCTGCTCCCTCATGGCACTATTTCGAAGAAGAGCAGGGGAGTTCTCCCCGGTGTCCTGGCCAATGTTTATCCCTCAGTCAACATCACAACAAAACAGATTATCACATTGCTGTTTGTGGGACCTTGCTGTGTCCAAATTGGCTGCCACGTTTCCCACATTACAACAGAGACTACACTTTAAAAGTACTTCATTGGCTGTAAAGTTTTGTGGTCGTGAAAGGCGCTATATAAATGCAAGTCTTTCTTTCATTACAATATAACACCACACACCTTTATCATCACAGCAATGCCAATATTTACTTCACACTGGCCGCTATGAGGTAGTTGAAGGGAATGTGTGCAAACAGGTCATTGGTCCCCATAGACGGACGCCATGTGCTGCTGTGTCACATCATTCCTTAAAAGGAAAGAGCTCCTGAAATATTTCCAGCTGGGCCAGATTCATCAGTTCACAAAGAACGTTAAATGCATTATAAACTGAGTTGTGTCTTTATGCTGTGAAAGTACAACCGTGACCTGAACTCACTTTAAGTAAACAACACATTTTAAATAAGATGTCCCTAAGATTTTTTTAAATTCTTCTAACTTTGTTTAAACATCAGGGGGAAAAATTCAGTTGGTTGCGCCTCCCGTTAGCGCCCTAAGAGGGCGCTAATGCGGCGCAAAGCAACTAGCACCCAGGCGCGGCGATGTTTGCGCCGCTCGTGAAATTAACTAGACATTTTGTGGCGGCGCTAAACAGTACCGCCACGATCTCCTGCGCCGGCAGATCGAGACGTCAGTCGAGTGCGCAACGCCCTGGTAGCGCCCCGGAGCAGATATTGAGTGGCGCCCCCTGCCTTACTGCCTGCCGCTAGCAACGACAGGTTGAGGGGAGCGTTTTGCAGTCAGGAAGGGACTGGGGGAGTGCTATTTAAAGGCGACCGCTTCCTGCCTTTTTTTGTCGGCGACATTTTTGAACCACGCATTCTGAGAGAGAGAGAGAGAGACTTCTGGAGAGATTCAACGCTGTGTGAAGGAGGTTTGGGTACTGAGCAGCACTTTGCAGGTTCATTTTGATTTGCCCTTCCTTGTATTGATTTAGAAGAGACTGTGGGGGCTGCACTCTGAGTTCTTTCCCTGGGCCTCTCCATTGTTCTTTCCAGCAGATTTGATGTACAGGTCTCTCCAGGCCGAGATTCAAGGCTGCAATGAGCAGGATGTGGATGGAAAGCAAGATCAACCCTCCCCTTTAAGAACTGGCCGGGGCCATTGTGTCTGTGTTCCATTGCTGACTGACATCACATGAGCTTCGCCAGCGCTCTGAGTTAGCGCCTCGCTCCTCGGCCTTTGCGCCTTAAGACAGATGTGAAGCGCCTGATTTAGCGCTCCAATCACCTCCAGGGGCGATAAAAGTCAAGTTTGCAGTCGGAGCCGATAATTAGCGCCAGGCGCTAATCTTTGCGCCCGGCCGATAATTGCGCCCCAAACGGGGCGATACTGAATTTTTCCCCCTGAATATTTCCCTGTTCTAAAGACAAATGCTAAAGGAGTAATGATGATTAATTCCTCCCTTCAGTTCTAGATTTCTTCCCCTCACTACTGGGACCTCAGTTTGAATACAGGCCACTGATGGACTTCTCTCGCCGACTGCAGTTGATTGAGTTTCTGGCACTGCCAACTTAACTCAATAACGCTTCGAGTCT
Source organism: Squalus acanthias (assembly GCA_030390025.1). Taxonomy (NCBI): domain Eukaryota; kingdom Metazoa; phylum Chordata; class Chondrichthyes; order Squaliformes; family Squalidae; genus Squalus; species Squalus acanthias. The sequence goes on from CM059438.1 coordinate 92,852,260, forward strand.
CGTTCATCAGACTTTGCTGACATTAGGAGCTAGTATGAAAGTCTCAGCTGGCAGGGTGCGGTGAATGGAGGGGGTCACACAGGTGAAGAGAGGCAGGTGGAGGACGGCTGGACTAGAAGCCAGAATAATGAGGGATCCAGGTCTCTTGCTCACTGTGTGGTACCTGATCCAGGAGTGCTTTCTTCCGGAGTGGAATGTTCAACCTTCACCTTAATGGGCAAACAGAAGGCTAATTTGTTAAGGTTACAATCCATTGTGCACTTTCGCCCACAGAATTAGAGTTACTGGATTCCTTTTGTTCGGGAAGCAGAGAGCTCATCCTGGCCCGCTTGTGAATTTTGCAGCGAATTCAGTTACAACCAGAAGATAAACAAAGCAACTGGACTAATCCCGATGTAATGAGTTTGGAAATCCCACTGTGTAAATCAGTGCAAAGGTTAATACAGGCACATTGTTTCGAAGTCAGTAGCACAGTGACATTATTGGATGTTAAACCCTCTTGTGTCACTTGCTGAAACCTCAGGATTCCAGGTGGGGAAGGAAACAAAATAAAGGAAGGCCCTTCCATTCCTGCAGACGGTGACTTGAATCTGCTGTCACTGGGTTTTTAGTTCAGCTGAATGTGTCTTGCAGATTGAACACTGTTGCACAGGCCTTGTCACAACGGTAAAACCATGGTGGGGAAGGAGCGGGGGGTTGACTGGGCTCCTCTCTGTCTTATACGCCCAGCTCCTGATACATGCCTCATTAAAGATCCGTGAATAGGCGTCAGATGCTTCCCTCGGCCGCAGTGCTTCTCAGGGTTTGATTGACAGGAAATGAACCAAACAGAGGCGGCTGGAGGCAGCTATTTTTTTCTTCGTAGAGTTAGAAGTGAAAGTTGATAAAATGCACGTCCATGTTGATAGATAACACCAAGCATCAGCCAAGGCTGGAGCCCCCACTACTGGGCAAAAAGAAGCAAGAATGTTAACCGGCACACCACCTGGATGCTACCTTGAGTAAAACCTTAAAGAAAGAATTTTTTTTTTATAAGAACGTAAGAAATAGGAGCAGGAGTCTTGAGCCTGCTCCACTATTCAATAAGATCATGGCTGATCATCGACCTCAACTCCACTTTCCCGCCCTATCCCTTGATTCCCTTAGAGTCTAAAAAATCTATCGATCTCTGTCTTGAATATACTCAGCGACTGAGCATCCACAGCCCTCTGGGGCAGAGAATTCCAAAGATTCACCACCCTCTGAGTGAAGAGATTTCTCCTCATCTCCGTCCTAAATGGCCGACCCCTTATCCTGAAACTATGACCCCCTAGTTCTAGACTCTCCAGTCAGAGGAAGCAGCCTCTCAGCATCTACCCTGTCAAGCCCTCTAAGAATTTTATACGTTTCAATGCGATCACCTCTCATTCTTCTAAACTCCAGAGAATATAAGCCCATTATAGCACCTTTCACATCCACAGGATGATTTGGCTATGATAAATTGACCCTTAGTGTTAGGGGGGATTAAATATGTGGGGTTATGGGGATAGGATGGGATATGTTAGGGGGAATTAAATACGTGGGGTTACGGGGATAGGGTGGGATAGGTGCAGGCTCGATGTGGGGATTCGGTGTGAGAAAGCAGGGACAGGGTACTGGATTTGGATGATCAGCCATGATCGTATTGAATGGTGGAGCAGGCTCGACGGGCCGAATGGCCTACTCCTGCTCCTAGTTTCTATGTTTCTATGTTTCTATGTCCCAGAGTGCTGTAGAACCAATAAGTTACTCTTTGAAGTATCACGGTTATTATGTTGTCAAATGCAGTGGCCTATTTCCACATAGCAAGGTTCCACAAACAGCGAATGAGATCAATGACCAACTAACAAGCTCTGATGGTGATGGTTGAGGGATGAAGATTGGCCAGGAGACCAGGAGAACTTCCTGCCATACCTGCCTACATCATAGTGACTGCACTTGAAAAGTCATTCATTGGCTGGGATTTGGGACAATTCCTGAAGACAGGATCAAGGTGCTATACGAATGCAAGTTATTTCTTCTATCACTTGTTACAAATAATTTTAATCAAAGTTAGTAAAGATATGGAGACATTGCAAAAGGTTTAAAGAAACACAATTAGGATATTATAGCAAAATACTGCGGATGCTGGAAATCTGAAATAACAACAGAAAGTGCTGGAAACACTCAGCAGGTAAGGCAGCATCTGTGGAGAGAGAAACAGAGTTAACGTTTCAGGTTGGAGACCTTTCGTCATCGACCTGAAACGTTAACTCTGTTTCTCTCTCCACAGATGCTGCCTTACCTGCTGAGTATCTCCAGCATTTTCTGTTTTTATTTCAGATTTCCAGCATCTGCAGTATTTTCTTTTTTCTTTTTGGATTAGGATGTTATTGGCTTTTATCTTAGTGAGCTATGAAAAGGGGTGAAGTTTGCTAATTGGAAAGAGGAACAACATAAGACCATTAGACAGGATTGAGCAAGAAAGGCCTGTCAATCCCTCTAGACCGTACACAATTCATAGATGCAACCATTGACATGGGTTATGTTCTCCTCTTCTCCAAATCAAGGGCAGTTGTGGTTTTTGGAGAGGAGCAAGTCCCAGCTATTTACACATGGTTGCACCTCTGATGCAATCCACCCTCTACCCCATCTATTGAACCTCCTGAGGGAAAATTCTGTTTAAGTTCACTGTGACCCACCAAGGTTATCAAGCAAAACTCCAGAACATTTCATCCTTTTTCACCTCTCCGCTATTTAAACTGGCCTGGCTGCTGGTCTCCATACAAATACGACCCTTCTCCACCTTCCTGTCAGGCAGCACTGAAAGAATCAGTTCTTGTGATGAATTTTGTCTCATCCATACCCAGCCATATAACCTTCAAACTCGTTCCCAAGCAGGTATTTATCAATACTAAGGGACTGCACGACTGAAGTTTTATAATCACGACAGGAATCAGCGGGTGAATGAGAAGTTTTTTTGTGTTGAGCCTGAAGTGGAGAATTGTGTTTCATTGTTCTAGCAATACATCCACAAGCTAACTGTAGCTTAAGGAGGAAACCATCAACTGAATCTCCGTCCCAGTTATACAAAATACAGCGGGTTTTTGGAACAAGTCGCACACCATCCTGACTTGGACATATGTCGCCGTTCCTTCATCGTCGCTGGGCCAAAATCCTGGAACTCGCTCCCTGACAGCACTGTGGGAGTACCTTCACCACACGGACTGCAGCAGTTCAAGAAGGCGGCTCACCACCACCTTCTCAAGGGCAATTAGGGATGGGCAATAAATGCCGGCCTTGCCAGCGACGCCCACATCCCAAGAATGACATTTAAAAAAAAAACATAGAATGCTTTATCACAAATGGCTATTGAGGCACAGACGTTACTATAATTGAAAAGGAATTGTATAAGTATTTGGGAAAAAAAATATAAAAGGATATGGGGCAAAGGCAGGGAAATCGGATTACACGAGCCAACTTCAGTGGAAGGGCTAGCATCAGCACGACGGGCCGAATGGCCTCCTTCGTTATTGTAATTTCTATGATTCTAAACCAATGTTTCAACAGGCCCCCGTAGCATCTGCTCTTTAGATTATATAAACGAATCTCAAATATATTTTATAATGATTCCCTTTTTTCTACAAAATATATTCCAAAAGCCACCAGTAATGAGTGATTTACTCTGCTGGCGGACAAATGAAAGATAATGGCCCATATTTTGCGGCCCCTGCAGGTGCGTACGAGGTGCATCCGCGCCCGAAAGGGCCGCGCACGTTCCGGGTTTTTCCCGCGCAAAGTGCATGCGCTAAAACCCGGAGCTTGTGATCTGTCAAAAATCTTCCTGACAGATCATCCGCATCCCCGGGAAAAGGGCGTCCGTCCGCGGGCGGAGAGTTGGGCTATTTACTTCTGCCCAGCGAATGCCCGTGAAATTCTTACACCCGGTAAAAGTAGACGTAAGGCCTGCATTTACCAGCGTAAGAGTTTAAATGAACAAAAAATAAATTTTCTTCAATCATTTAAACATTAAAAAACCCGTACAAGTTTATTTTTAGCCCCTTTAAAACATTTAAAATTATTTTTCAAAAAATTAAATTTTTGTTTAAAATATTTAATTAAATGGCATTTTAACTAATTTTAAATATGTAATGCGCTTTTTTTTATTTGATGTATTTTTTGGGGTCTTCTCATTCATGCTTATGGGGTTTCTGTACATATGGAATCCTCATAAGTATGAATGGGGATCCCTTCTGTCATTCGTTGGGCCGGCCCACGTGATCCCGGGGCGCTTGCGAACCGCCTGCGCCCCTGGGATTCGTGGCCTCTACGCATGTCTACGCATAGAGGCCCAGGAGCACGAGTCTCCGTGGATCCAGGATCATCAGGTAGGTTCGAAGATTTTTTGCCGGTCGGAGGCATCCATCAAATTCAGGCCCATTATGCGGTTTGCAAACAACAGCTGCATGCAACAAAATCCAAGATCAGCCTCCGACAGTAGAGATTGTTAATCCCAATCCCCAAGTACATTCCTGGTCAATAATAAGTACAGCAAAACTTGCGATGGGACAGGTGCTCTGTGAGCCCCTTTGCCCACATCTTCAACAGCTCAATTGATTCAGGAATGACTTCATTAGACTCGAAGGGAGCTCATGGAGTTCCCATTTTCAACAAAAGGGGACAAATCAGAACCGCTACCCCTCCGTCTGACATCCATCATTGGGAAGAGCTTTGAAAGGATCTAAGGGATACTCTTTCTGATCACTGGGAAAGCGAAGGGGTCTTTTGAGATATTCAAAATGGTTTCTGGAAAAGAAGGTCGTGTCTTACAAACTTGATTGAGTTTTTTGAAGAAGTCACTAGGTTAGTGGATGAGGGAAATTCGGTAGACATTGTCGACTTGGACTTTCAGAAAGCCTTTGATAAGGTGCCTCACACTTGGTTACTTCACCAGATTGAATCTTGCAATGTAATGCAAAGAGATTTAGATGCGCCGGGGGAATGGGCCAAACAATGGCATTTAACCGAGACAAATAACGTGTCATGATGTTGATAGGACCATTCCATGGCAAATGGAATATAATGTGGAGAAATGTGAAGCTATCCACTTTGGTAGGAGAAATAGAAAAATGGAATATTTTTTAAATGGTGAGAGATTGAGAAATGTTGGTGTTCAGAGGGACCTGGGTGTCCTTGTACAAGAATCACGGAAAGTTAACATGCAGGTACATCAAGCAATTAGGGAAGCAAATGCTATGTTGGCCTTTATTACAAGAGGATTTGAGTATAAGAGTAAAGACGTCTTACTGCAATTATATAGGGCCCTGGTGAGACCACACCTGGAGTATTGTGTATAGTTTTGGTCTCCTTACATAAGGAAGCCATGATGTGGAGATGCCGGTGTTGGACTGGGGTGGACAAAAGTGAGAAGTCACACAACACCAGGTTATAGTCCAACAGACTTCACCTGACGAAGGAGCAGCGCTCCGAAAGCTTGTGATTTCAAATAAAGCTGTTGGACTATAACCTGGTGTTGTGCGACTTCTCACTTACATAAGGAAGGATATACTTGCCAAAGAGGGAGTGCAACGATGGTTCACCAGACTGATTCCTGGGATGGGGGATTGTTCTATGAGGAGAGATTGAGTCGACTAGGCCTATATTCTCTGGAGTTTAGAAGAATGAGAGGTAATCTCATTGAAACATACAAAATTCTTACAGGGCTGGACAGGGTAGATGCTGGGAGGATGTTTCCCCTGGCTGGGGAGTCTAGAACCAGGAGTCACAGTCTCAGAATAAGGGGTCGGCCATTTAGGACTGAGATGAGGAGAAATTTCTTCACTCAGAAGGTGGTGAATCTTTGGAATTCTCTACCCCAGAGGGCTGTGGAGGCTCAGTTGTTGAGTATATTCAAGACAGAGATCAATAGATTTTTGGATATTAAGGGAATCAAGGGATATGGGGATAGTGCAGGAAAGTGGAGATGAGGTAGAAGATCAGCCATGATCTTATTGAATGGCGGAGCAGGCTCGAGGGCCAAATGGCCGACTCCTGCTCCTATTTCTTATGTTCTTATCACAGAATACACTTATCAGTTAGGGGGAATGATACTGAAAGTGGTTGCAAGAGAAAAAGTTCTAGGTGTTACTGTGCACAGGTTACTGAAGGTTCCTGACTAATACAGAGACACAGTAGCTAAAGCCAACAGGGTATTGGGTTGTAGTAACAGAACCATTCTGTCATTGTACAGGTCGTTGGTTAGAATCTTTTAATGAGAAGTCGCACAACACCAGGTTATAGTCCAACAGATTTATTTAATTTTACAAGCTTTCGAAGCAGTTCGCTCCTTCGTCAGGTAAGTTAGCAATGAGAGAATCTCCCAGAATTCACAATTTAAACCCAGACAAAATCTATTCACATTATTCCCTACAACAAAGAGCACAGCCAAGACAATGAGATGTGTCCCAGGGGGTCCAACGTGTCAAACCTGCTGGCTGCATATCCTGTCAATTTGTGTTCTTGTGTTAGTCTCTTTAAAAAAAAAAAAACCCCTGGGAAGACCGGCCATGATGTCAAGTCACGTTCTGTATCGTGACATGAACCCGATATCGCGATTGAGGCCATCCTCATGAGTGCGGAACTTGGCTATCAGTTTCTGCTCTATGATTTTGCGCTGTCGTGTATCTCGAAGGCCGCCTTGGAGAACGCTTACCCGCAGATCCGAGGCTGAATGCCCCTGGCTGCTGAAGTGTTCCCCGACTGGGAGGCAACCCTCCTGCCTGGCGATTGTTGCGCGGTGTCCGTTCATACGTTGTCTCAGTGTCTGCATGGTCTCGCCGATGTACCATGCTCTGGAGCATCCTTTACTGCAACGTATCAGGTAGACAACGTTGGCCGAGTCACATGAGTATGTACCGTGTACCTGGTGGGTAGTGTCCTCACGTGTAATGATGGTATCTGTGTCCATGATTTGGCATGTCTTGCAGAGGTTGCCGTGGCAGGGTTGTGTGGTGTCTTGGTTGCTGTTCTCCTGAAAGATGGGTAATCTGCTGCGAACGATGGTACTTTTGAGGTTAGGCGGCTGCTTGAAGGCGAGTAGTGGAGGTGTGGGGATGGCCTTAGCAAGATGTTCGTCGTCATCGATGACATGTTGAAGGCTGCGAAGAACATGGCGTAGTTTTTCCGCTCCGGGGAAGTACTGGACGACGTAGGGTACTCTGTTGGTTGTGTCCCGTGTTCGTCTTCTGAGGAGGTCTATGCGGTTTTTCGCTGTGGCCCGTCGGAACTGTCGATCGACGAGTCGAGCGTCATATCCCGTTCTTACGAGGGCGTCTTTCAGTGTCCGTAGGTGTCCATCGCGTTCCTCCTCGTCTGAGCAGATCCTGTGTATTCGCAGGGCTTGTCCATAGGGGATGGCTTCTTTAACGTGGTTAGGGTGGAAGCTGGAGAAGTGGAGCATCGTGAGGTTGTCCGTGGGCTTGCGGTAGAGTGAAGTGCTGAGGCGTCCGTCTTTGATGGAGATTCGTGTGTCCAAGAATGAAACCGATTCTGAGGAGTAGTCCATGGTGAGTTTGATGGTGGGATGGAACCTGTTGATGCTATCGTGTAGTCCTTTCAGTGATCCTTCGCCGTGGGTCCAAAGGAAGAAGATGTCGTCGATGTATCTGGTGTACAGCGTTGGTTGGAGGTCCTGTGCAGCGAGGAAGTCTTGCTCGAACTTGTGCATGAAGATGTTGGCGTATTGGGGTGCGAATTTGGTCCCCATGGCTGTTCCGTGTGTTTGGGTGAAAAAATGGTTGTCGAAGGTGAAGACATTGTGGTCAAGGATGAAGCGGATGAGTTGTAGGATGGCGTCCGGAGATTGGCTGTTGTTGGTGTTGAGTACTGAGGCTGTCGCAGCGATGCCGTCATTGTGGGGGATATTGGTGTAGAGTGCCGATACGTCCATTGTGACGAGGAGTGTTCCTGGTTCAACTGGTCCATGGGTGCTGAGTTTCTGCAAGAAGTCTGTAGTGTCGCGACAGAAGCTGGGGGTTCCCTGTACGATGGGTTTCAGGATGCCCTCGACGTACCCAGAGAGGTTCTCACACAGGGTTCCGTTGCCTGATACGATAGGACGTCCGGGTGTGTTGGCTTTGTGTATCTTTGGGAGGCAGTAAAAGTCTCCTACGCGGGGAGTACGTGGGATGAGAGCGCGTAGGATGTTTTGAAGGTCTGGATCGAAGGTCTTCTGTCGCGACACTACAGACTTCTTGCAGAAACTCAGCACCCATGGACCAGTTGAACCAGGAACACTCCTCGTCACAATGGACGTATCGGCACTCTACACCAATATCCCCCACAATGACGGCATCGCTGCGACAGCCTCAGTACTCAACACCAACAACAGCCAATCTCCGGACGCCATCCTACAACTCATCCGCTTCATCCTTGACCACAATGTCTTCACCTTCGACAACCATTTTTTCACCCAAACACACGGAACAGCCATGGGGACCAAATTCGCACCCCAATACGCCAACATCTTCATGCACAAGTTCGAGCAAGACTTCCTCGCTGCACAGGACCTCCAACCAACGCTGTACACCAGATACATCGACGACATCTTCTTCCTTTGGACCCACGGCGAAGGATCACTGAAAGGACTACACGATAGCATCAACAGGTTCCATCCCACCATCAAACTCACCATGGACTACTCCTCAGAATCGGTTTCATTCTTGGACACACGAATCTCCATCAAAGACGGACGCCTCAGCACTTCACTCTACCGCAAGCCCACGGACAACCTCATGATGCTCCACTTCTCCAGCTTCCACCCTAACCACGTTAAAGAAGCCATCCCCTATGGACAAGCCCTGCGAATACACAGGATCTGCTCAGACGAGGAGGAACGCGATGGACACCTACGGACACTGAAAGACGCCCTCGTAAGAACGGGATATGACGCTCGACTCGTCGATCGACAGTTCCGACGGGCCACAGCGAAAAACCGCATAGACCTCCTCAGAAGACGAACACGGGACACAACCAACAGAGTACCCTACGTCGTCCAGTACTTCCCCGGAGCGGAAAAACTACGCCATGTTCTTCACAGCCTTCAACATGTCATCGATGACGACGAACATCTTGCTAAGGCCATCCCCACACCTCCACTACTCGCCTTCAAGCAGCCGCCTAACCTCAAAAGTACCATCGTTCGCAGCAGATTACCCATCTTTCAGGAGAACAGCAACCAAGACACCACACAACCCTGCCACGGCAACCTCTGCAAGACATGCCAAATCATGGACACAGATACCATCATTACACGTGAGGACACTACCCACCAGGTACACGGTACATACTCATGTGACTCGGCCAACGTTGTCTACCTGATACGTTGCAGTAAAGGATGCTCCAGAGCATGGTACATCGGCGAGACCATGCAGACACTGAGACAACGTATGAACGGACACCGCGCAACAATCGCCAGGCAGGAGGGTTGCCTCCCAGTCGGGGAACACTTCAGCAGCCAGGGGCATTCAGCCTCGGATCTGCGGGTAAGCGTTCTCCAAGGCGGCCTTCGAGATACACGACAGCGCAAAATCATAGAGCAGAAACTGATAGCCAAGTTCCGCACTCATGAGGATGGCCTCAATCGCGATATCGGGTTCATGTCACGATACAGAACGTGACTTGACATCATGGCCGGTCTTCCCAGGGGTTTTTTTTTTTTTTTTTAAAGAGACTAACACAAGAACACAAATTGACAGGATATGCAGCCAGCAGGTTTGACACGTTGGACCCCCTGGGACACATCTCATTGTCTTGGCTGTGCTCTTTGTTGTAGGGAATAATGTGAATAGATTTTGTCTGGGTTTAAATTGTGAATTCTGGGAGATTCTCTCATTGCTAACTTACCTGACGAAGGAGCGAACTGCTTCGAAAGCTTGTAAAATTAAATAAATCTGTTGGACTATAACCTGGTGTTGTGCGACTTCTCATTTTTGTCCACCCCAGTCCAACGCCAGCATCTCCACATCAGAATCTTTTAACGCAGAGAGTGGTTGTGAGCTGGAATGTGCTGCCTGAAAGGGTGGCGGAAGCAGATTCAATAGTAACATTCAAATAGGAATCGGATCAATCCTTCCAAAGAAGAACAGTTGCAGGGCGACGGGGAACGAGGGGGGCTGGCGGGGGGGGATTAATTTGATGGCTCTTTCAATCAGCCGACACAGGCACGAGGGGCCGAATGGCCTCCTTCGGTGCTGTATGAATCTATGATAGTTGTTTACATTATTGCGCATGTTGAAGTGAAACGGGCCCAAACTCACTGTCTAGGCGCTCACAAGATGAATGTTCGCTTAGATGAGGTATTGGAGGGCTGCCAGATGCCAACAATAAGTCAGAGCCTTTGGGGATGGGGTGGGTGGGTGGATGGGGTGGGGGGGGGGGAAGTCTGTATCATGCTTGGGCCGCTGGAAGCTCCTACATCTGTGAATCACGCAGAACATTACAAGTAAGTGGTTTTATTTACATTCATGAATAATGGAGCATTTAAATTATTTAAAATGAGCTTCAAATAAATTAATAATTGCACTTCAGCTGAGACCTTTTATTTTTCGAAGAAGACAAAGAGACCTGAAAGCATTTCTAGCTCTTGATCAAACTCACTGGTTCTCTACGGCCGGTGATTCTGATCCTTAGAATCTTACAGTACAGAAGGAGGCCATTCGGCCCATCGTGCCTGTGCCGGCTCTTTGAAAGAGCTCTCCAATTAGTCCCACTCCCATTGCCCTGCAAACCTTTTCCTTTCCAAGTATTTGTCCGATTCCCTTTTGAAAGTTACCATTGAATTTGCTTCCAGCACCCTTCCAGATCGCAACAGCTCGCTGAGTGAAAAATAATTCTTTCATCTCCCTTTTGGCAATTATCTTAAATCCGTGTCCCCTGGTTACCGACCCTCCTGCCAGTGGAAACAGTTTCTCCCCATCCACTCTAACAAAACCCTTCATTTAAATCTATGTGTAATTTGAACAACGAGCTCCTGCCCACGAGTCGGACTGTACATCTGTCCAGGTTACCCTGACCTATGCAAAGATTGATACCGCGGCCACCCTTTTTATCAAGAAGTCTTGAATTTATCGACGGAGAAGTGTAACAAATCACTGGGCTGTAAAATTTACAGCCTCCCAGGATGTAAATTGACTGCACGGGCTCTGCGACCTCTGAAGCACACCCTTCATTTCTTTAATACATTTGGAAATGTAAATATGCAAGCATCAGCCTGCAATCTGAATTTTATGTTAAATGCGCACAATGTTCTGCCATAACTCTCAGCCCCGTATAATAACATGAGAGTTCTCTTCACTCCATTACGTAAAGAGACTGGTTATGGGCTTTCGGCCACCTCTCCCCCATTTATGGTTTTAAATGGTAAAACGCACTAAATAAAAGTCAAACATGCAAGTGACATTTTAAAAATGTAGTGAATTGAGTGCGCGAGAGGCTCAGCGCTTTTACGAGTCTTCTCTTCTGACAGATTTGATTGCTTCTATTCTGATGGGCATTACAGTAATATAGTAGGCAGTGACCCAGGCCCAGTCTCAAAGTGTTTCACACGCAAGAATAAAAAAAAAGCTCGGGCTCTTCCAAGTACCCTTTGGGTGACGTAAGCCTCAGAGGGTTATCTTTGGTCTCGCTGAAGCAAGAACGTGAGTGTTTGAGAAGGTCATTTGGCCCAGTGTGCCCACTCATTCCAACAGATCAGGTACAATCTGCACTATCGTGGGACTCCCACCACCCCAAGTCTTATCTCCTGTTTGAGGTGAATAGAGGGAAAACAACTCATCAAAAATACCTCGAACTGTATTTTTTTTTTTATCTCTGGAGGCAACTGAATGAAAAGCTCGATCAAACCCAACTCCCAAATCAACCCCGACTAGTTTGATGCTGCAGATAACATTCCCAATGTCCCAACTGCCCGATACAAGCTGAAGTTTTTCTTTGATCAGTTAGGCCTGTCCGATCTTTGAGCTTTTGCTGGACCGGCCATTCCTTTTTCAAGGCTACAGGTTAAAGGTGAGAATCCCCTCAGAAGGCAACATCACAGGGCCGGCGAGAAAGATTGTTCACCTCCGATCAAATCAAATGTGTAGACACATTCACATCTACAAATTAAAATTTTCAGGTTACAAAAGACATCATTTGTAGAAAATATGGAAGGGAATTTGGGGTAGAATTTCTGCAGGCCTCTCCTCATCTCCCGTTGTAACTTCAGCAGGAAAATTGGCAGAGACCCTGGAGAAACGGTATAAACGCCCGTTTCCGCTATTTCTCCGGAAGTTTCCGGCGGATCCTCCATCAAAGTTATGGCCGGAGATCGGGAGATTCTCCCGTGGAAATTCTACCCCTTTTATCATGTACAAAACGCGTAATCTTTTCCCCGTGTTCGTTTGCGGAGTTTCAGAGGTAAGGTAGAAGGGTAAGTTTTTTTATGTTCATGTGGGCGTTGCTGGAAAGGCCGGCATTTATTGCCCATCCCTAATTGCCCTGGAGAAGGTGGTGGTGAGCCGCCTTCTTGAACCGCTGCAGTCCGTGTGGTGAAGGTGCTGCCACAGTGCTGTTAGGGAGGGAGTTCCAGGATTTTGACCCAGCGATGATGAAGGAATGGCCGATATATTTCCAAATCGGGATGGTGTGTGACTTGGAGGGGAACTTGGAGGTGGTGGTGTTCCCATGCGCCTGCTGCCCTTGTCCTTCTAGGTGGTGGAGGTCGCGGGTTTGGGAGGTGCTGCCGAAGAAGCCTTGGCGAGTTGCTGCAGTGCATCTTGTAGATGGTACAGTTCAGTAGGTCTACACCCCCAGTGCCAAGCCTCGCTAGGTGGGAGTGCGGTTTGGGGTAAATCAGGCCTACCTAGCAAGGCTCTATGAACCACTCAAGCTGCTCTTGAATTATGCATGATGTAACTTTGCATGAGTCTGAACACGGCAAGTTAGTAGTGGCCAGTGTTGAGGGTAAGAGTTCTCCTTTTTCAGGTATTCTTCTTTCCCCATCCCAAGTTTCATAACATTTTACAGCACAGAAAGAGGCCATTTGGAACATAGGAACAGGAGGCGGCCATTCAGCCCCTTGAGCCTGTTCTGCCATCAATGAGATCGTGGCTGATCTGTGACCTAACTCCATATCCCCGCCTTTGCCCCATATCCCTTAATACCTTTGGTTAGCAAAAATCTATCAATCTCAGATTTAAAATTAACAATTGATCTCATATCAATTGCCGTTTGCGGAAGAGAGTTCCAAACTTCCATCGCACCTGTGCCAGCTCTCTGAAAGAGCTCATTTTGAACACTTCTGTCAGATCTCTTAACTTTCTCTTTTCTCATGAAAAGAGACCCAGCTTCTCTGGTCTTTCCTCATAACTAAAGCCTTTCGTCTTCTGGTAACATCTTAGCGAATCTCTTCTGCATCTTCTCTAGTGCCTTGACATCTTTGCTAAAGTAAAGTGCCCGAAAACTGGACACAACGGGGTAGAAATTGGTCCTCGGTGCTTCCGTTTTACAGGCGTCAAGTCCAGACAATTCAATCAACAAGCCACCAAATATAAGCACCTGGACTTAGTTTCCCAAACAAGTGTCGGCAGAATAATTGATTATGGGCGGGCGGGAATGACAACTGAATGAGAACCTGATCTCACCAGACACCCACCCTCACTGCCCAGCACTGGTCACTGGATAGCGATAAGGGGCAGGCTCCTTCCTGGATATTTCTGCTGCCTAGCTCAGAGGCACTGGAATCAGTTGACTCAGCACAGACCAAAGGATTGAACCTGGGACTTCATCTGTCCGTTAGGCCAGGCCAAGCCAAGCAGTGCGTTTACCCACTGAGTCATCAGGGCTGCCGTTTCATATATCAAACCAATTTTCTTGGCTTTAAGAGAGAAAGAACTTGCATTTACATCGCACCTTTCATGATCTCAGGATGTCCCAAAGCGCTTTACAGCCATTGAAGTACTTTCTGAAGTGTATTCACTGTTGTAATGTGGGAAACGCGACAGTCAATTTTCACTCAGCAAGATCCCACAAACAGCAATACGATAGTGATCAGATAATCTGCGTTTTTTTTTTAGTGTTGGTTGAGGGATAAATATTGGCCCAGCACACCAGGGATAACTCCCCTGCTCTTCTTCAAAATAGTGTCGTGGGATCTTCTTTGTCCATCTGAGAGGGCAAATGGGGGGGCTTAGGTTTAATGTCTCATCCAAAAGACGGCACCTCCGACAGTGCAGCGCTCCCTCCGTTTAAGAATCAATATTTAATGTCCCTTCCCCCTCCCAAAAATAAAGGGAAGAAAGCTCATTACGTTTGTTGAGTGGCTTCTGAAGAATCTCATGAGAATCTTTCATTCATTCATGCATGAAGCTCTGTCTAAATCTTGATATTTAATTCCCACTCAACACAACCAACTGCAATGGACAGTCTTGCACATGTAAAACTGAGGGCCTTTTTAAACCATCGTCTGTGGAAAACCTATTAAGCACTTTTATGGATTTTATAAACAAGTTATTGAAATGTTTAAACTTTTCTTCACAACATCAATTACTGTTTGTATTGATTATTGTCTCCCAGTCCATGTAACGATCTGATCACTGAATTAATGGAGTGTCATCCACTCCAGTTAGGAGAATCGAACACATACTTGTCCTTTGCCGTACAGTGCACACTCCTTGAGGTGGGAATGAATGGGAAGGTGGTGGGATTTAGCACGCTGGGACTGGTTTGCCATGAGATAAGGACCATATCAAAATGGAGCCTCCTGGATAATAAACAGCATTAAGAGGGCACATCCAGTTCTAGGATGGCCGTCTACATAGTATGATGATCTGTCTACGTACACATTTAATCTGTAGCTTTCAAAAGCTCTTATAATAATTTGTCCGTGACTACACAAACCACTCTGGGTCCAGGTATATTGTGTATCAGTAAAACAGGTTTATTAAGCAATAAACATCCAGTACAAAGAAGTAATACTTAACAAGAGGATAGTCGCAGTCTGTTCATTGAACCCCGGCGTTCCTTCCGAGTGACTGTGGCGCCGTCTCTTTATTCTCTTGCTGTGTTCTGTTGACTGAAGCTTCTCATCCTCTGGTTTCGTGCTGCCTTCAGTGTTCAATAGCTGTTCCTTTATACCTTTTTTTCCCTTCAAAATACATAGCAACTTGCAGCTGCTTGGGCTTTCTCACCATTCTGACCTTCACAAGTACGGTCTATGATTCCCTCCCCTTTTCTGCTGTGAGCTTTGAGTATGAGAACTTTTACACAGCCAGATTTCCCATGAATTACGACAGAGGTCTTTTGCCTTTCCCATAGCCCATTATCTAGACTGGTCTGAAACTTCAGCGATAAGGGATGTTAGGTATTGAAAACCCTCATTCTACTTTAAAACATAAGTAATATTTGTTCTTCACTGGCATATAATAATATAACAGAAAATCTACACTACCTCAGCACTATTCTTGCAGCTAACATAATGTTGGCTTAATTTTACCATCATGCTTTGCTTCACAGCCGTCACCATTTTATACAGGCATTTTAGGTTTTTAACATACAATTTCACATATTATAGTTATTTAATAATGGTTACAAAATCTTAACAATGTTTACTAAATCCTACAGGTACACTCTATCCTACACTGGTTTGCCATGAGATAAGGACCATATCAAAATGGAGCCTCCTGGATAATAAACAGCATTAAGAGGACACCTTTGAGATCATCACAAGTACAAAGATGCGCACTAAGGCATCAGCCTTGGCTCTGTGGTCCAAAGCACTGCACAACCGATTAAATATTTTTGAAGTGTAGTCACTGTTGCAATGTAGGGAAATGCAGCAGCCAATTTGCGCACAGCAAGATCCCAGAAAGATAAGGTCCCAGGAGATAAATGACCAGATAATCTGCTTTTCATAATGTTGGTTGAGGGATAAATGTTGTTCAGGACACTGGAAGAGAACTTCCCCTGCTCTTCTTTCAATAGTGCCGCGCGATCTTTTATGTCTACCCGAGTGGTCAGTTTAACATCTCATCCAAAAGCCGGCACTTCTGACAGTGCAGCACTGCCTCAGTACTGCATAAGAACATAAGAAATAGGAGCAGGAGTAGGCCAATTGGCCCCTCGAGCCTGCTCCGCCATTCAATAAGATCATGGCTGATCTGATCCTAACCGCCAATCTACTATCACAGAACAATCTCCTGAACCTAACAGAATTGGACACACGAAATAGGAGCAGGATCAGGCTACACGGCCCCTGGGCCCGCTACACTACCCACAGGGCCACGACCGATCCGAACCTAGACTCATGTCCAAATTCCTGCCCGCTCCCCGTAACCCTTAATTCCCTTTACTTCTAGGAAACTGTCTATTTCTGTTTTAAATTTATGTAATGATGTAGCTTCTACAGCTTTTTGGGGCAGCATATTCCATGGACCTACCACCCTCTGAGTGAAGTAGTTCCTTCTCATCTCAGTTTTGAAAGAGCAGCCCCTTATTCTAAGACTATGCCCCCTAGTTCTAGTTTCACCCATCATCGGGAACATCCTCCCCGCATCCACCATTGAAGTGTCAGCCTAGATTTTTGTGCTCAAAGTCTCTGGAGTGGGGCTTGAAGCCAGAACCTTCTGACTCAGAGGCGAGACTGCTATCAACTGAGCCAAGGCTGACACGATTTCCTCGTTTCAGCCACCCATTATTAGTATCAAGTGCCAGGTTAGGTGTAGCGTGGTTTAGCCCTATCCCAACAGCTTGCCTCAGGCCCCAACCTCGGGAGAACATGCTCACTGCATCAGTCAAACATTTTTCCACTTGGCCCACCAGCCTTTTTGAGTGAGATTGCGAACATAGCATGAACTACTGTCGAATTAAGGATAATTGTAGACTGGATTGAGACTGTCCAAATTCATCCCATGTGGGATTCTTACAGGCATCATCCATCCAATCAGCCTGAGCTGAATGGGAAGCAGAGTCCCGGAGATTAAAGGCCAGTCTAACACCATGGTCCGAATATTTTGACAGGCTTTGAAAAACCATACAAAGCCAAAGATCATTATATATCCCACTCCTGGCAATAAACACACTTACACAAATCAACATTCGTCAAAACAGATTAAATGGCTATTTGAAGGAAAATTTAAAAATAAGATTTAATTCTTAGATAATAAGACTATACAATTAGCCACTGATGTAATGGGGTAACTATAATTCCAAGCAAATATTTAAATTTCCCACATCACTTCCTATAAATCGTTATCGTTAGTGCTCCCTTAACATCACAGCAAGCAAATAATCTTTAAACATCATTTAGCTTGGATTATATGGTAATGTAGACATTCCCTAATTATTCCCATAAATCTCCAGGTTCATTAACATAAAACGTAAGAGTCCTGTAAATATAAATCATGCTTTATTTTCCAGCCTTGTGATCGTGAGCTCGCTGCTCTAGCTTGTCATTTAGAAATTGAACTAAGACCAGGTCACAGACTGGAGGTTTGAGCGTAGGGTCAAGGAGCGAAAGCCGGAAGATTGCCCGTTGCTGCCTGTTCCCGTTGGGAGAAGGCCGGAAGATTGCCCGTTGCTGCCTGTTCCCGTTGGGAGAAGGCCGAGTCGGTCAAACGAGCGACAGTCAATGACAAAGTCACCCGTCGAGGCAATGCTGAAAGATCGTGGGCGTGTCGGGAAAACTAACCGTGGCTCGTTTCTCTTCCACTTAATGAAGTTCTCTGCACCAATATGAAAGTTTCCCTTCTGAAAGGCCGGCGTGCCATCAAAGCAAATACTTCCTTGGCATTGCTCACAATTCAAAATCTTTTTTTTAAAAGATGCCATTTTGTAGAAAGTATAGAGGGGCCAAATACTTTGGGGCATTTCCCCCAAACCCAGGTCCCATGGAATATTTGATCATCTCAGCCCTCACCTAAACCTACTGCCTCCAATCCCATTCCCAACCAGGCATTTATCCAGTTCCTTTTTCTCTTCATAGGACAACCCTCTCATTCCAAGACTGGCGTAAATCTCAACTCAGCACTTCTATTCTCTATTTGTCCTACCTTTCATTTTTTTTTACTCTCTAAGTTTACTTTTTCTACATGTTCTAACTTATTTTATAAACAAACTGTTACAATCTGTTGCTTATTTTTATGCTTCTTCCTCCAATAAAAACTCAGTCTTCATTGGCTTTAAACAAAAGGGCTTCGAAATTTGGGTGCGTGCATTTTTGGGTGTGTGGCGGTGGGAGGTGGGGGGTGGGGGGGGTGTCGGTGGGAGGGTGCAGGATATATGCCCCTGCCCCTCAATGGTGAGGCCAGAGGCACCCCCGATATTTGCATATACAAATTGCCTAATACCTGTTTCAGGCATGGGTAATGGACACCTATTATTTTTTTCCTTTCCCAATATGGCGGACAGCGCACTTCCAGTCGGAAATGCGCATGTGTTTCCCGCCCGCCATATTGGGGGCTTAGTAGGCCAGTCAGCACCTGAAAAGATGGGCGTCGCGCAGCCAAATTTCTAGGCCGTGGTTTTCGCGCCAACTGATAGCCCACATTTGGAACTCTACACAGACCACATCTACAGGACAATTGTCGTAGTTTTGTTTCTCTGGAGGAGGTGAAGGTGCTTTCCAAGAAAATACAGCAAGAGAATTAAAATGTGCGCAGATCTGTTTAGCACAGTTTCAGACACAGATCTGAGGTGCAAGATTTCCTCCTCAGTAAACATTTCCCGGACATGCCCACGTGCAGTTCACCGAGAGAGTTTTAGAGACCCTGCATGCTCTCCTAATGCCTGTTTTAAGGGATTACATCATCGGATCGACTCTCTGAACAACCTCAATTACTTTTATTGATTTGCCTTTTGAGAACTTAACTTCCTTGTGCCTAAGAAAACAATCCCTTTCCGAGAAATGATAGAATCTTACAGCGCAGAAGGAGGAACTACGGCCCATCGTGCCTGTGCCGGCTCTTTCAAAGAACCATCCAATTAGTCCCACTCCTCCTGCTCTTTCCCCACAGCCCGGCCAGTACTGAACTTGGAACGTACCACAAATGTGCTGCTGAGAAAACAGATCCCAGGCCAGAAGACGCAACCTTGCCCAAATATGTTTTTTGCCGTTCATTTAATCAGGCAGATATTAAAAAAAATCCACTGCACACCCTCACCCTCCACTGTCAAGATCTCGGCCTGAAGCAGGCATGCGACTCAACACAGCTCTGCATTCTCGTCTGTGTTCACTGCCTACAAAGTACTGTATTAGAAAGTTACAAGGTATTTACGGCACAGAAACAGGCCATTCGGCCCGACTGGTCCGTGCTGGTGTTTATGCTCCACACGAGCCTCCTCCCACTCCTCTTCATCTCACCCCATCAACATATCCTGCTATTCCTTTCTCCTTCATGTGTTTATCCAGCTTCCCCTTGAATGCATCCATGCTATTCGCCTCAACTACTCCTGTGGTAGCGAGTTCCACATTCTCACCACTCTCTGGGTAAAAAAGTTTCTCCTGAATTCCCGATTGGATTTATTAGTGACTACCTTATATTCATGGCCTCTAGTTCTGGTCTCCTCCGCGAGCGGAAACATCTTCTCTACGCCTACCCTCTCGAACCCCTTCATAATCTTGAAGACCTCGATCAGGTCACCCACCCCTCAGCCTTCTCTTTTCTAGAGAAGAACTGTGCCAGGGTGTACTGAAATATTAACGCTTTTGTTTGAGCGGGGATGAAAAATGAGTTTCTGCTTGCTGCAGAACATATCTTGTAACATAGGCTCCCCCCTCCCCCACCACCTTTCAGATTTATAAATCTTGCACTGGCCTGCAGCTCATATTCAAAGAAATAAAGAACAATAGCCAGAAATAGCACGCGGGGGTGATTAATTTTGAATGAAAAACAAACGCATTTAAAAAGCATCAAGATAAATGCTGCATTTTTTGATATACTGCAGTACCCTGAGCACACAGTATGGTGCATTCCCATCGTGGCCAGCATTCATTACAATATTAAAATGGCTACAGCCCAATAAATTGTGTATCATTAACACATTCCATTGATTTTTTTGTGCTGCCAACAGCCCAGGCAGCCAATCTCTCCTCGTCAGTCTATTGGATTGAAATTCATTTCCTATTTAAGGGTCAAAGACCACGGCCTCTTTAGTCTGAGCTTCCCAGAGGCCAAACCTGATCAATATTTGGAGATATATTTGATCCTTGGCTGGTGGCACGGATTAAGTGGCCATAAATACAATCAAAAAACGGGGGACTGCTGCTAACTAGTGACTGAGGAATGAAAGGTGAGCCGAGAGTGAACTCTCTATTGCAGGAGTTAGCACACACACACACACACATACGCACGAGAGATTAAGGCTGTTTGCAAGGCATTCCAATCAGTGTTGCATCTGCTGGGAAACACCAGCTCCTCTTCAATAGGGTTGACGCTACTTAATGGGGATGTGGTGAATGAAAGCATCCCTTTATAGGGGACCCTCCTTTAGACACCAGTGTGTTTAAATCAATCGCAATGACATTTTGCTTTAATGGCAACAATCTAATAAATGGAATAGGTTCCCTTCCAATCAAGACATCCCAAATATTGGACTTTTTACAGGTACGTCATTGATTAAAAAAAATAAATAAACAATTACCTTCTATTTACGTCATTCCATTAATTAATGTTAAATGATGTTAGCTGTAAGTCCTGCAGCCCTACTTACACATTCCAATCAAACCTTTCCTGAAGGTCAATTGTCTCAAACCACAATGCAAATCCAATTGCGGCAAACTGGATTCTACTGCCTTGAAATGGCCCGTAAGCTGATTCCCAACTCCTCTATTCTTCTGCCATGACTTTGTCCCCCAAAGCCCATGTCCCATGGGGGAGTCTGCAACCCCCCCCCCCACCCGCCGCCAAACACTTTACCAAGGCCAGGAGAATCCATTCAGGAGAAAACGGAAGATGCTTGTAGACATAACTGTAATTACCTACTGTGCCTCATTGAGACATAGATGGGCATCTGGTCAAAGTTGTGGGAAGCGGGAGGTGAATGATACGGCTTTGTGTAGCGTGATTAGATCACTGGGCTCAGTGTATGTTCAAAACATAGTGACAGGTTCAAAATGTAATTTAAAAGGCGAATGGAATGCTGGCCTTTATCTCATCAGGAGCACTGCGTTCAGTTCTGGACCCTGCACCTCAGGGAGGATATGTTGTCCTTTGAGTTGAGGTACAGATCAGCCATGATCTAATTGAAAGATGGAATATGCTCACGGGGCTGAATGGCCTACTCCTGTTCCTGTTTATTCCCGCTGGAGGTATCGCTCTGGGGCATGGTGCCTCTCTTATATTCAATCCTTGAGTGCTTCGATGGCGGATACCTCCTGCAGCTCTTACTGTTTCCGCCTCACAAACACTGTTAAAGGAGTATTGGGCCATTGTTCCTCATGTCAGGGCTTCTCTCACTACACATAGAATCATAGAATGGTTACAGCACAGAAGGAGGCCATTCGGCCAGTCGAGCCCGTGCCGGCTCTCTGCAAGAGCACCTCAGCTAGTCCCACTCCCCCGCCCTTTCCCCATAACCCTGCAAATTTTTTTCCTTCAGGTACTTATCCAATTCCCTTTTGAAAGCCACGACTGAATCTGCCTCCACCACCCTTTCAGGCAGTGCATTCCTGATCCTAACCACTCGCTGCGTAAAAAAGTTTTCCCTCATGTCGCCTTTGGTTCTTCTGCCAACCACCTTCAATCTGTGTCCTCTGGTTCTTGACCCTTCCGCCAATGGGAACAGTTTCTCTCTATCTACTCTGTCCAGACCCCTCATGATTTTGAACGCCTCTATCAAATCTCCTCTCAACCTTCTCTGCTGCAAGGAGAACAGCCCCAGCTTCTCCAGTCTATCCACGTAACTGAATTCCCTCATCCCTGGAATCATTCTCGTAAATCTTTTCTGCACCCTCTCTAAGGCCTTCACAAACACCTCTTTTCTATTCAACAACAACTTGCATTTATATAGCGCCTTTAACGTAGTAAAACATCACAAGGCGCTTCACAGGAGCGATTATCAAACAAAATTTGACACCGAGCCACATAAAGGAGACATTAGGACCGGTGACCTAAAGCTTGGTCAAAGAAGTAGGTTTCAAGGAGCGTCTTAAAAGAAGGAGAGAGAGAGGTAGAGAGGTTTAGGGAGCGAATTCCAGAGCTCAGGGCCTAGGCAGCTGAAGGTACGGCCGCCATTGGTGGAGCGATTAAAAATCGGGGATGTGCAAGAGGCCAGAATTGGATACATACACAAACACATATGTATAAAAACATTCAGACACACATATGTAGATATGTAGATAAAGCACTTTGGGATGTTCTGAGGTTGTGAAAAGAAGTATATAACTGCCAGTTCTTCTTACATAGACACACTTGTAAATATACACACACACAAACACACATATATATATATATGTAGATATATAGAGAGACTGTTAATATGATTTTAATTGCACTGTACATACGATTGGACTTTTGCATCAAGTGTCATCATTACCTTGTACCGACTGTTAATTATTGCTAATGAAACATTTTGAAATCACTGATCCACATGGGGACTGAATATCTGCTCTGAATCACGCCTTCACCGATAGAATAAGGTTCTGTCTTCTATTCTTCAAGATCAAGGTCATGGCCGTGTAATATATGCATGCTATTATGTTATTAGGCAGATGAATAATATGTATGAGAATTGAACCTTGAACTTTGCTCTCTTACCCTGACAGAGATGCACTTTTTGCCCAGACTAATCTCTCCAGGTTGAAGCAGTAATTCCATTAGTTTATGAAAAGCATCTGCACATATTCAATGACCTTGGATGCAATTTCTTTATGGAGATAGGCAAAGGAATATTAAAATTTTAGGCACCCAAGGCATGTAAATTAACGCTTTATTTATGACACACACAAACCCTTTATAATAATTGTGGGTAAAGAACATGAAAGGAAAGTTCAAAGGTCAAGGTACAAACTAAGCAATGGAGACCATTTGTTTTTGAAATTAATTGCCGCAAGCATGTGTCCCCGCTTCTAGCTTCAACAGCCTGGAGCCAATAAACTTAAGGAATCATTTTGAGCTTAAAGATAATTAGTCTCAATTTAATGTCTCTTTCCCTCACACATGCTGAACAAACAAATCTTGCGATGTAATAGATTTTGCAAGGCACTGGCTAAGAGATATTATTTAATTTTTGTTATGAATGAGACTAAACTGTGTGGTGTGGTCTTGAGCCGCACAGACCAGAAAGGCTCCAGGTTCCATCGCCGGCCTGCGCTGAGAAGCTGCTCTCAGTTGAGGCAGTGGTGGGTTCGACAATTGGCAATCGATGTCCTCCTAGCTAAAAAATTAGCTCGGGTTCCTACCCCTGATTGGCATCCAGTGACTACTGCACGGAAATGTCTGAGAATGTGGGGCTAGAAATTCACCTCCTTTGCGCCCCCCGTTAGCGCCTCGGGGGGGGGGGGGTGATAGCGGAGGGCTAACGACTTACCGCTCAGGCGCAGCGGTAATACCGCCGCCCGCGAAATTCACCTGGTGGTTTGCGGCGGTGGTAACCCCCAGCGCCATGCTCTCCTGCGCCCGGAGATCGTGACATCATCCGGCTGCGCAACGCCCCGGAGCCGAAATTCGGTTCCGCCCCCTGCCGCATCGCCGGGCGAAAACACCGACAGCTGCAGGACGATGTTGTTTGGGAGGCCGGGCTCTTCGGGAGCGGTAACTAAAGGTAAGGCCGCTGGTCTTCGGTCGAAATGTGTTTCCTTCCTTTCGGGTGGATTTTGAAAATTTTGAAATGGCGCGATTGATCAGCCCCGCGCTCTGTTCGAGGATCCCGGCTGCCGTCGGCGACGAGGGAGAGCGTTCAAATGCAGAGCCTGCAGCGATGGACCTTCCCTTTAAGGGAGGGAAGGAGCCCTCGGATCCCAGCAGCGCTGCCGTGGTCATTGTGCAGCGCTGCACCTCTACCGCGCCTCCTGCCTGGTTTAGCGCTCCAGACGGGAAGTGGTAGCGCTTGATTTAACGCTCCACTTCCTTCCTGGAGCGTTAACACCCAATTTGGAGCAAGCTGAGAATCATTATCGCCTGGCGCTAATTTTACCAGCTTTCAAAATTTAGCGCCCCGAACGGGGCGATACTGAATTTCTCCCCCGTGGACTCTACCAGGCTGTGGGATGCCAACAAAAGTAGCCCAGGGTGCTGGGCTTTCCATCTCTTCCTATTAGAATGATACCCGGACTCCAGGGGTTAAGATTACAGGAACTAGGGCTGTATTCCCTAGAATTTAGAAGGTTAAGGGGTGGTTTGGTCAAAGTTTTCAAGATATTAAGGGGAACTGATAGGCTAGAGAGAGAGAAACTATTTCCGCTGGTTGGGGAGTCTAGGACTAGGGGGCATAGTCTGAAAGTTGGAGCCAGACCTTTCAGGAGTGAAATTGGGAAACACTTCTACACACAAAGGGTGGTAGAAGTTTGGAACACTCTTCCGCAAACGGCAATTGATGCTGGATCAATTGTTCATTTTAAATCTGAGATTGCTAGGTTTTTGTTAACCAAAGGTATTGAGGGATATGGACCAAAGGCGGGTGTTTGGAGTTAGGTCACAGATCAGCCATGGTCCTCATTGACAGGTTCGAGGGGTTGAATGGCCTCCTCCTGTTCCTATGTTCCACCACGATGGGAAAACCCTGGTAGCTACTCAGCACCATTTCATTGGAGATCAGGCGCTCACCACGCAGCAAGTCAGAGAAATACAGCCTTTATCTCAGGTCGCCAACCCTCCAGGACTGTCCTGGAGTCTCCAGGAATTGAAGATTAATCTCCAGGACTCTGCTGCCAGCAAGTCAGGAGAAAGATCATAGGGTTACTAAAAAAAATCTGTGGTTTTCGTTCATTTTTTTTTAACACTTTCACATTCATTATTTATAAAAATATTGAAGATGGGAAAAATGGTTGTTTTGATTGACAGTCAGGAATTATCCAATTGGCTTTCAATTTGGCGTGGGAAGGCGGTGCGCTGTGATGATGGACGTGTTGGGCGACCAATAGCCGGAGCTGGGAGTGGGGGGGTGCAGTTGAAAGCAGGAGGTCATATGATGAAACCTCCAGGTCCCTGGTTAAGCAATGCCTCGATTTAAAAATTCTCATCCTTGTTTTCAAATCCCTCCATGGCCTCGCCCCTCCCTATCTCTGTAATCTCCTCCAGCCCCACAACCCTCCAAGATCTCTGCGCTCCACCAATTCTGCCCTCTTGAGCATTCCTGATTTTAATCGCTCCGCCATTGGCGGCCGTGCCTTCAGCTGCCTGGGCCCCGAGCTCTGGAATTCCCTCCCTAAACCTCTCCGCCTCTCTACCTCTCTCTCCTCCTTTAAGACGCTTCTTAAAACCTACCTCTTTGACCAGGCTTTTGGCCACCTGCCCTAATTCATCCTTATGTGGCTCGGTGTCAAATTTTGTTTTACATGACACTCCTGTGAAGCGCCTTGGGACGTTTCATTATGTTAAAGGCGCTATATAAATGCAAGTTGTTGTTGTTGTTGTTGGAATACATGCAACTAACTAACGTTGGCAACCCTACCTTCCATTCTCGCTGTGGCCCAAAGCATCGGAGGTGCAATGAGCCCAAAACTTCCGGGAACCCTGAGACTTCAAACTGATGGTCATGGATGGCTGTTTGGCTGAAGGTATAAACAGATTACACAACAGTTAAGTTGGGTTTTATGGTCCCAAAACCAAGCCCAATCACTGCTTTATTGGCCTGAGCGCTGGATAATGGTCCAGCTTGCTTCATCAGACTGTGCCTTGTGACTATCGCGTCGCCTCTTCAAACCATCTTCTTGTGTTGCCTTCCAGTGTTCCTTGGTTTCGATTGGTGCTTCAAACACTCCGGACGGTGCAAGGGTCTCTTTTGTTGGGGTAAAAATACTAATCTCTCCTTTCCCTTTTCAATTGAGATTTTGAATGCTGTCAGCTGGGTTCCACTTTAATACTGCCTCTGCTGATTATTCTGTCGTTTCTAGTCCTTTAAACATTCTAACTGTTAAGGTTTGCTCTCGGTCTAATAGCCGGTGACTCAAGTATTTAGTTTGTTTTGGGTGGTCTGCTAGTTAATGTTTCTAACCAGCAGGACCCTTCCTCTATAAGTCAGAAGAATCCATGGGGTTAGTGAAAGGTGCAGTATCTCCATGGTAAGAAGTCCTGCTGATATACTGAGAGCAGAGCGCAATGTAACGACATGTTTAGCTCCACTAATTAATCATTGGTCTCCTGGCCAATATTTATCCCTCAACCAACATCGAGAAACAGACTATCTGGTCATTATCTCATTGCTGTGCGCAAATTGGCTGCCGCATTTCCTACATTACAACAATGACTACACTTCAAAAAGTACTTCATTGGCTGTAAAGCATTTTGGGATGTCCTGTGGTCGTGAAAAGCGCTGTAAAAATGCAAGTCTTTCTTTTCTTTTAATCAAAAAAAAGATAATCATGAAAATGGCGCATTGTAAAGGTTCACACTGCAGCGGAGATAGTACCTACCACAGCATAGATTACCATGGGGCCAGTGGGGCAGCAATGGAACAGGGTTTAAGGCAAGGCTTTTCCAGGAATTGAACCTTCCTGAAAACTCCCCTGTACAGGGACACCGGCCCTTCAAATTGCACCGCACAAGAAAACAAGAAACAACACAGTCCATTTCATGTTAGCAGCGACAGAGAACGAAGAACATCACACCTGTGTGGAACGCCACCGAAGGAATATCCTTTTACCAGTTGGCCAGCTTGTTCAATTAAATAATGATGAACTGGAATTTAACTCTTGAAGAGCTCATCGCTGTGCTAGTTTGTGCTAAGCTGTGGCTCATTTGGTAGCCTTTGAGTCCGAAGGTTGTGGGTTTAAGTCCCACTCCAGGGACTTGAGGCTTACACTTCAGTGTTGCACTATTGGACGTGCCATCTTTCGGATGAGACGTCAAACCGAGGCCCCGTCTGCCTTCACAGGTGGATGTAAAAAAATCCCATGGCACTGTCCTGGGCCAATAGTTATACCTCAACCAACACCTAAACCAGATTATCTGGTCATTATCTCATTGCTGTTAATGGGAGCTTGCTGTGCGCAAATTGGCTGCTGCATTTCTTATGTTACAACAGTGACTACACTTCAAAAGTATTTCATTGGCTGTAAAGCCCTTCGGGACGTCCTAATGTTGTGAAAGGTGCTACATAAATGCAAGTCTTTCTTTTCTTTCAAAGTACCAAGTTCCTGTTTATGACATACTACAAAGGGTCATTCTTTCTTCATTCTCTTTGCCCTTTCCTTGTTGGCAGCCTCATGCCATCTGTAATAGCAGGCTGGTTTGATGGGATCAATACAGGACACCATCCAAGGTTAAAAGAGATTATGGAAAGGACAAATCAAGG
This sequence comes from Squalus acanthias, assembly GCA_030390025.1. Lineage (NCBI taxonomy): Eukaryota > Metazoa > Chordata > Chondrichthyes > Squaliformes > Squalidae > Squalus > Squalus acanthias. The sequence continues at coordinate 92,879,740 of CM059438.1, forward strand.
AGCAGTGACTAGGGGGGACGTCAAGCGTGGGTCGTTCAAGCCTGTTGATTGTAGGAGGAAGGGTAGATGTTTATACATAGAAACATAGAAAAATAGGAGCAGGAGTAGGCCATTCGGCCCTTCGAGCCTGCTCCACCATTCAATATGATCATGGCTGATCCTCTACCTCAATACCATATTCCCGCTCTCTCCCCATACCCCTTGACGCCTTTTGCATCTAGAAATCTATCTATCACCTTCTTAAATATATTCAGTGACTTGACCTGCCCACAGTGGAGATCAGATACTTAGCGTGGTGGATGATCATAGGCAGGAATCCACATTGTATTGTTCCATGGGACACTGGTTCTCCAACATCAGCGTGTCACAATAATTTATTCCTTCCAACCCCCCTCCACCACCCCCCCACCAAAGGCGATGACCGTTGCTGGCAGAAGTCGCCCTTTGGACCCTTGCCCTATTGACCACTCTTCATGTCTAAGCGAGCGTCAAAAAATCGTGGGGAGAAATCAGAACGCCAAACCCAAGCCTTATCTTCTCCTCACCAGGTGTCTGCAAAAAACTCAGGCCGGAATTTTGCCGGCGCTCAGGGGGCGGGTTTGGAGGCGGGACATCCGTCAAAATCGCAAAGATTGACAACGGGTCGGAAACCCGCTGTCAACCCGCCTCCAATCAATCTTCCCAAGTGTCGGGTCCCCGATTTGCGCATGGACCCGACACCTAGCAGCGGAAAGAGGATTATAGCCACTTAACTGCTTGTTAACTGGTTGTTAACAGGCAGTTAACAAACTTTTTCCAATTTTGACAGGTCTTCTGCAGGCTTCCCGACGTCCGGACACCACGCCAGGTAAGTGTGGCTTGTTGTGAGTCTGCTGTAATGTTTCTGCATTGATGACAGCTGCAGAAGTGGTGTGAAGGATCCAATGCTGCACTGGTTTCAGAGGTAAGGAAATGTTGGGAAATTCATTTTTAATGCATTTAGACTTTTCTGTCGGTAACAAGTTTTGAATTGTATGTGCAGTCCCACCTCATTGGGAGAACCTCTCTCATCAGTGACAGATCGCTTCTGTAACCTCACCTGCAGCTGCCATCTGTTCTAGCCTAAGGAGGGAGTCACTGGAGAGCCTGGGTGCAAGAGCTCACCTTTGTGCAGTGATTGGCAGTGTTTGCAGCACCTCAATGCTGTCAAACGCTGAGAAATCAACTGTCAAAAAAAATTGTGCGTGGTCCCTTTGAGAAAACTGGCAGATGACACGCCATCAAATGATGTCATCTGACACCGGCTTCCTCTTAATTGGCCGGCAAGCCCGCAGAGCGGGGCTTAACAAGGCCAATTGATGTAAAATTACGTCTGTGGGCTGGATGTAGTTGGGGGCAGGGCTGGAGCCCGGAAGATAGCTGACCCACTCCCAAGCTGCCTCGGCCTCACTTTCTACCATCAATAGTGATCAGAACAGGAGGCCTGTACACAGATCACTAAAATGTAGCCGTCAGGTACAAAAAATAATCAAATAGGCTAATGGAATGTTAGCCTTTATAACTAGAGGGCTAGAATATAAAGGGGAGGAAGTTTTGCTGCAGCCACACAAAGCCCTGGTTAGACCACATCTGGTGCAACTGTGCGCAGCTCTGGGCACCACACCTTAGAAAGGATATACTGGCCTTGGAAGGAGGGCAGCACAGCTTCACCAGAATGTTACCAGGGCTCCAAGAGTGAGATTGAGGAGAGATTACATAAACTAGGCTTGTATTCCCTGGAATATAGAAGGTTAAGGGGTGATTTGATTGAGGATTTTAGGATTTTGAAAGGAATTGATAGGGTAGATGGTGAGGGACTCTAGGACAAGGGGACATAACCTTAAAATCAGAGCCCGGCCATTCAGGAGTGAAGTTAGGAAACATATCTTCACGCAAAGGGTGGTAGATGTGTGGAACTCTCTCCCACAAAAAGCGGTAGATGCTGGGTCAATTAATCATTTTAAATCTGAGATCGTTAGATTTTTGTTAGTCAAGGGTATTAAATGATATGGAGCCAAGGCAGGTGGATGGAGTGCAGATACAGATCAGCCACGATCTCATTAACAGGCTCGGGGGGCTGAACGGCCGACTCTTGATCCTATGTTCCTATGAATGACATTCCCCCCACCCCACCCGTCCCTAGTCTAGGGACAGTTGCAGCGTCACTTCCCCCGACCCTGGCTGAGGTCAGCTCCCAGGATCGGAGCTGTGACCCTCATGGCCTGTAGGTCTCTGTGCCACACTTGGCATAGCACTTGCTCACTGAACCACGCCACAGTTGCCAATGAGAATGCCTTGTTACTGTTTGACGGCGACAAATCATTCCTTAAATGAGTCACGATAAACTAAAAAGCCATTAAAATGCCCAAGATTCAATCTCATGTCAAGTTACAGTAGAAGCTAACGGACTAAAGAGATTTCTTACCATGACCTAAAAATCTCTTATGAGCCTCTTACAGAGACCTTAGGATTCACCCTCTACTTAAACTGCTTTCTAGGCTATATAAATTCAAAACTATAATCTCCAGATAAATTCTGGACACTAGATTAACTGCCCAAAGAAACGGAAAAGTATAATTTTCTAAATTAATATCTAAGCCCCCTTCAATAATTCAAAAATACAATTAACCAGCTCCTTATTTCTGCGGTCCAGTGAGCTGATTAAAGAGCTGTGTAGATTTGGTTAGGCCTATATGTATAAATAGAATGAAACAGTCACAGAGCCTTGGCCTTTCCAGGTGCTACGATTGTTACTCTGCGCTATTTATTAGCTCATTAACCCTTTGCATTTAACCAGTCCAGCCCCTAGCAGCGCCCCCCCCCCCCCCCCATTGGCTCAGTTAGTAATTATCCAGCCCAGGCCAATGCTGAACCGTACAGATGAGGAACGTCTCGGGTCTGATCCCCTGGGCTGCGCTGAGCTATCTGATCTCTGCCGCGGTTAGCAGTAGAGATGCTGGAGTTGGGTTTGGCTGGTGTACAGGTACAAAAAATAATTCCAAAGGATAATGGAATGTTGGCCTTTATCTCAAGAGGGCTGGAATACAAAGGGGTGGAAGTTATGTTACAGCTGTACAGAGCTCTGGCCAGACCCCATTTAGAGCGCTGCGTTCACGGTGGCATAGTGGTTAGCACTGGTGCCTCACAGCGCCAGAGACCCGGGTTCGAATCTGACCTCGGGTGACTGTCTGTGTGGAGTTTGCACATTCTCCCCGTGTCTGCGTGGGTTTCCTCCGGGTGCTCCGGTTTCCTCCCACTGTCCAAAAATGTGCGGGTTAGGTTGATTTGGCTATGATAAATTGACCCTTAGTGTTAGGGGGGGATTAAATATGTGGGGTTATGGGGATAGGATGGGATATGTTAGGGGGAATTAAATACGTGGGGTTACGGAGGTCGGGTGGGATATGTGTACTGTGGGGATTAAAGCAGGGATAGGGTGCTGGATTTGAATGATCAGCCATGATCGTATTGAATGGTGGTGCAGGCTCGACGGGCCGAATGGCCTACTCCTGCTCCTAGATTCTATGTTTCTATGTTTCTATGTTCAATTCTGGGCACCGCACCTCAGGAAGGATATATTGGCCTTGGAGGGGGGTTACAGCGCAGATTCACCAGGATGAAATCTGGGCTAAAAGGGTTAAGTTATGAGGACAGGTTGCACAGACTAGGCTTGTATTCCCTTGAATATAGAAGATTAAGGGGTGAGCTAGTTGAGGTGCTAAAGATGATGAAAGGAGTTGATCGGGTAACTAGAGAGAAACTATTTCCTCTGGCAGCAGAGTCCAGAACAAGGGGCCATAACCTTAAAATTAGAATTAGGCCGTTCAGGGTGATGTCAGGAAGCACTTCTTCACACAAAGGGTAGTGGAAATCTGGAACTCTCTCCCCCAAAAAGGCTGTTGAGGCTGAGGCTCAGTTGAAAATTTCAAAACGGAGATCGATAGATTTTTGTTGGGTAAGGATATTAAGGGTTATGGAAACAAGGCAGGTAAATGGAGCTGAGATACAGAGCAGCCATGATCTAGTTGCATGGCAGAACAAGCTCGTGGGGCTGAATGGCCTCCTCCAGTTCCTATGCTCCTTGGGCTAGGGAGGGGAAAGCCAGGCACCCTGGCCGTGATTGCAGGTCCCGTGACCCGTGCTGGAAGGTGACAGGCACAGGGGAGCACACAAGAGCGTGCTCAGCTGTGACAAAGTCCATGGTAGAATAGCCTGCCACCGAGGCTGAAATGGGCACTTGGGTCAGGTACCAGACGGCTGCGAATTATGTCCCACATCAGGAGAGGAGTGGAGAAAAACGGAAAGAAACAAGTTTAAACGCGTGCGCTGCAGCTTTAAGCTCAGTGTTTTGACAAATTCGTGAGGCTGAATTATGAATGGGAAACGGTAGGAGGGACTGCGTAGCACCACGAAATGTGACTACGGCGACACTCAGTTACATTTCATTCATGACTTTTGTGCTGTTCAAAGTGAGGGTTGTTACTGCTGGAGAAAGGAACAGGCAGTCAGTATCGGCGTCAGTTTCACACATGAGAATTCGCCAGTGGTCTCCGAGACAGCCATTTATTCTAAATTCTTGTGAATAGATCAAAGTATAAACTGCCAGCACTACCTACAGAGGTTAAAAAAAAATCCTGCTCATGGTACTGCCATGCCAGCAGCCTAGGCTGGCACTCCCAGTGCAGTGCTGAGGGAGCGCTGCACTGTCGGAGGTGCCGTCTTTCAGTGAGAGATTAAACCGAGGCCCCGTCTGCCCTCTCAGCTGGATGTAAAAGATCCCACGGCCACTATTCTGAGAAGAGCAGGGGCGCTCTCCCCGGTGTCCTGTCCAACATTTATCCCCCAACCAACATCACTAAAACATTGCTGTTTTCGGGATCTTGCTTTGCGCAAATTAGTTGCCGCGTTTCCTACGGTTCAACAGTGTCTACACTACAAAAAGTACTTCATTGGTTGGAAAGTGCTTTGGGAGATCTTGAGGTCATGAAAGGTGCTATATAAATGCAAAGTCCGTTTCACATCTCTCCCGATTTTTTATTTCCATTGACTTCAACAGGCTGCCAACTCGCTATCGCCCGTTTTACACAATCGCACAAAGTCAAAATGACCCACTGTGGGTTGTTTCCGTAACAAAAGTTATTTTGAGGTGGTCAGGCCTGTAGCTTGACTCACAACCCGCCCTACCAGGAGGAGCAGCGGACTGCCTTTGGTCTGCTCCTCCTCCCTTTGGACCCGTCTGGCATGGCTGGCCATACTAGGAGTTATACTGCCGCTAGCGTAGCTCTCAGGATCATAGGAGCACGCAAGCCTTCCCAACACGGCCAAGGGGCAGTCTCTAGGGAAGGCTCTTGACTGAAGAGCTTGGGGGAACCCGGATCTCATGGGTTCTACTTTTAGAAAGAAGGACGCTGGCAGAACATTGGGTGTAGGCGCAGTCTCTGGGATGATGTCCAACACTGTGCAGAGAAACGCTGGGTTAACGGGAGAGGTCCCCTACCCACATCCGCTGCACTCAACTGCTTTGCAGTCCATCCTGGAGTGGACGGCCACTCTAAAGACAGCTGCAAGATCCCGCCCTCATGACCGAGGCTGCAAGAGCAATCTGCACTGTTCCCATGGATGCTCAGGCCTGGGGGAAAGATTGCTGCGGAGCGTAAATGAGACGGTAACGGGACACGATTACGTCACCGCCTCATTCTCACCTCATTTAGATACGCCTGCCCATTTTGGAGCGGTCACTTGCAAGGCCCACCGGGAAGGATGGTGCAAAATTGGACATGCCCACCATTTCCTGCTGTTGCCCATATACCAAATAACAGGCGGTGTTTGTTGGCAAACCCAGAGTGTACAGTCGCTACTGTAGCGAGTCCTTCTTGTTCCCCACTGATAGAAAGAAAAAAACAAGCTCTAAATGGCCTGCTTCCAGAGTTCAGGAACAGATAGATCATGGCACAAATCCTGGTGTCGTGCACTCCTGCCCTCGACATCTTAGATAATCTAAAACTGTACAAGCAGACGAAATTAAAAATAAAAATGATTTTCCATTTAAAGCTGTAAGCCAGTTATAAAACAATAACTTTCCTGTAATACAGGAGTAGCCAGCCCCTTGGACACAGCATGACAAATCATAGCCTTTGGCTTCGAGATTAGACTCCTGATATATTTCTTTAATCTACAATCAATCCAGCGCACTAGCCACTGAATTCAAACTGTGCACTTTCAATCAGAGCGGACTAGCAGTTTAAAGCGATGCCAGGATTGCTTAATGAGATCCATTGTCAATTGTGGTACTTAAGCAAGTGCATCGCTAAAATACATATAGCAATGTATTCGGAAAAATAAAGCCCAAAGGCATTATAATAAATGCGTGTAAATACTTATTAAACTGATGAACCAAATGCAAGGTCCTTGTGGGATTCTATATTTGGGTCAACGTGATCATCCTAATCCTCTCGTGTCTGAGTAACAAGTAGCCTCTCTTTTCTTTGCTCGTGAAAGGGGCCATGGCTTGACACGGTTTGGAAAAATGTTGGTTGAGGGGTAAATATTGGCCCAGGACACCAGCGAGAACGCCCCTGCTCTTCTTCAAAATAGTGGCCGTGGGATCTTTTACTTTCACCCAAGACGACAGACGGGGCTTCGGTTTAACGTCTCATCTGAAAGACGGCACCTCCGACAGTGCAGCGACTCCCTCAGCACTGCACCGGAGTGTCAGCCTAGATTTCATGCTCAGGTCTCTGAATAGCTGACTGCCCGCCCCCATCCACAATAGGGTAATGGGTGGGGTGGAGAGGGGGGGAAATTACTATTTGATTTGCCCATCACAAAATCCTAGGGGGCGAAATTCCCCTCGTTTGCGCCTCCGGTGGGAGGCGCTAACAGGGCGCAAATGGCTTTTCGCACACCCCCCCCGCCCCAAGGCGATAACCGTGCCTCCCGCGAAATTCCGTGGGAGGTTAGCGGCGGCGCTGCCAGGTATTGCCCCGATCTTCTACGTCAGGAGATCATGACGTCGTCTCCGGGCGCAGCGCCCCGGTAGTGCCTCGGGAGAAAAATTCCCCCTCGCGCCCCGCGGCAGCGCCGGGCGATGTTACCGACTGCTGCAGGGGTCGCGGACAGTGAGGCCGGCTGCTCACGGGGCGCAACTTAAAGGCACGGGGGCCGGCCGACATGAAAAAAAATCGGCAATTTAAAAAAAAAGTTTTGCCTGAGCACCGGACGCGGGCTGAGTGCCGCGATCGGTCAGCCCGGCACTCAGCTTCAGTGCCGGGCTGATCGCGCGGCACTCCCGCACCCCGGTGCTCCAGCAGATGCTAAAAAAAATGCGGGGCTGGCAGTGGGGAGCCCTTCCCTTTAATTGAGGGAAGAGCCCCTGCAAAGCGGCAGCGCCACGCGTGGCCACACGTGGTGCTGCTGAGCACATCGCCCCGGATCGGGACGTTCCCCACCTCTTGCGCTCCAAGAGGCGAGTGGAGGGGTTGGTTTAGCGCCCCACTTCCCTCACGGAGCAAAACATGGGAATTTCTCAAATGTTTGAAAAGGTTAGCCCCTGGCGTTAAAATAACCCAAATGGCCCTCTCGGGCGATTTCTCCCCCCGAATATGTTAATTTTTTTCTGGTTTGAATGAAAACAACACAGTTAAAGGCTCATTTAAGAATAAAATTGTTTATATATATATATCTTTATTACAAACAGCACACACTATGTTATATACAGGACACAAGGAATATGCTGATAATCAGCTGCAGATTAATTCTCAGTAAACCGCAGTAATGGCATCACGATCATTAATCCTGCAACATGAATATCATCACACATCATGGATGTGGGGCCCACAGACAGTCAGTGTCCACATTGAATGACAGCCTCTATCAAAGTAAAACTGATTAAAAAGGGACACACACACACAATCCTGAAGCTATGCACGCTATAAATAAGAACAGACACTGGGAACAATTTTAAGGCTATAATCGAACTCCGCTATGAAGATTTGTTCTTGTAGTTTATCTGAACCCCTCAATGTTTTGCTGCTTTGTAGCATCCTTCTCGGTACCTAGGTAACTCTCTGTAACCATCATGTCGACGTCACACAAATATATTGGGCCAAATCTTCGTGGAAAAGTAATGGCTTATTAATGCACAAATCGGCCAGCAAATTCAGGGGATTAAGAGATACGCCTCGAGTTACGAATCTCCAAAACTTGCTGGTCAATTTACGCCGCTCCACCATTAGCTTCACACAAACGGCATCTCACCCTGAGCCTCCCCGTAATTTTTAAGAACTCGCTGGATTTGCACATTAATTGTTCATTGAACTCGCCGCAGAAAGTTAAGGCTCTGAATTAATAGTGCAAGTACTCTTTTAACGACATGATCATTGATAATGCAACGCCAATCAACCTCTCCAGCCCAGAAAGGGAACAATTTAAACTGTCGAGTCTCATTCCTGCATATAGTAAATTGTTGTTAGCGATATTAAAAATGTGAAATTAAAAAAAATTCTTGCTTTTCCTTTCTGTCTTTTTTCACTCAATCCAAATCCAATCTTTCTTTCCCTCTTTTTATTTCTCTCTCTTTACCTGATTTGACTCTAATTCACCCTTCTTCTCAGTCCTTTCTCTATTTCTTTCTCAATCCTTAAATCTCATTGGTGAAGGAGACAGCCTGTTGGTCCTGTCATTCACTGAGGTCCCAGACGCCCTGTTGCCCTCGTCGCTCCGTTATCCGTTTGCATTTCCAGCAAGTGACGGCACTGATAGCTTTTCGAGCTAAAGGGTGCCTCGATCCAACAAGATCCGGCCCAAACTCTCCGTACCCATCATGTATATATCACACAAACACAAGCTCTCCGTACCCATCATGTATATATCACACAAACACAAACTCTCCACACCCATCATGTATATATCACACAAATACAAACACTCCGTACTCATCATGTATATATCACACAAACACAAACTCTCCGTACCCATCATGTATATATCACACAAACACAAACTCTCCACACCCATCATGTATATATCACACAAACACAAACTCTCCATACCCATCATGTATATATCACGCAAACACAAACTCTCCATACCCATCATGTATATATCACACAAACACAAACTCTCCATACCCATCATGTATATATCACACAAACACAAACTCTCCATACCCATCATGTATATATCACACAAACACAAACTCTCCATACACATCATGTATATATCACACAAACACAAACTCTCCATACACATCATGTATATATCACACAAACACAAACTCTCCATACCCATCATGTATATATCACACAAACACAAGCTCCCCATACCCATCATGTATATATCACACAAACACAAACTCTCCACACCCATCATGTATATATCACACAAACACAAACACTCCGTACTCATCATGTATATATCACACAAACACAAACTCTCCACACCCATCATGTATATATCACACAAACACAAACTCTCCACACCCATCATGTATATATCACACAAACACAAACTCTCCACACCCATCATGTATATATCACACAAACACAAACTCTCCACACCCATCATGTATATATCACACAAACACAAACACTCCGTACTCATCACGTATATATCACACAAACACAAACTCTCCGTACCATCATGTATATATCACACAAACACAAACTCTCCACACCCATCATGTATATATCACACAAACACAAACTCTCCACACCCATCATGTATATATCACACAAACACAAACTTTCCATACCCATCATGTATATATCACACAAACACAAACTCTCCGTACCCATCATGTACATATCACACAAACACAAACTCTCCATACTCATCATGTATATATCACACAAACACAAACTCTCCACACCCATCATGTATATATCACACAAACACAAACTCTCCGTACCCATCATGTATATATAACACAAACACAAACTCTCCGTACCATCATGTATATATCACACAAACACAAACTCTCCACACCCATCATGTATATATCACACAAACACAAACTCTCCGTACCCATCATGTACATATCACACAAACACAAACTCTCCGTACCCATCATGTATATATCACACAAACACAAACTCTCCACACTCATCATGTATATATCACACAAACACAAACTCTCCATACCCATCATGTATATATCACACAAACACAAACTCTTCATATCCATCATGTATATATCACACAAACACAAACTCTTCATATCCATCATGTATATATCACACAAACACAAACTCTCCACACCCATCATGTATATATCACACAAACACAAACTCTTCATATCCATCATGTATATATCACACAAACACAAACTCTCCATACCCATCATGTATATATCACACAAACACAAACTCTTCATATCCATCATGTATATATCACACAAACACAAACTCTTCATATCCATCATGTATATATCACACAAACACAAACTCTCCATACCCATCATGTATATATCACACAAACACAAACTCTCTGTACTCATCATGTATATATCACACAAACACAAACTCTCCACACCCATCATGTATATATCACACAAACACAAACTCTCCATACCCATCATGTACATATCACACAAACACAAACTCTCCACACCCATCATGTATATATCACACAAACACAAGCTCTCCATACCCATCATGTATATATCACACAAACACAAACTCTCCGTACCGGTCATGTATATATCACACAAACACAAACTCTCCATACTCATCATGTATATATCACACAAACACAAACTCTCCGTACCGGTCATGTATATATCACACAAACACAAACTCTCCATACTCATCATGTATATATCACACAAACACAAACTCTCCATACTCATCATGTACATATCACACAAACACAAGCTCTCCGTACCGGTCATGTATATATCGCACAAACACTATTGGCAAATTAACAACATCTGCAAACACTTAAAAATGTTTAGAAGATTTTTGACCGAAAGCAGCTAAAAAAGTGTCTCCCCCAAAAGGATTGAGGGGTTGATGAACTATTGATGCACACAGACCAGACTAGCTAGTGCCAGGTTTGATCACTGCTGATTTAACCTCTCTATTGAAACACGGGGACGGACTCCATGAAGCTGCCCTCAGAATCTCCTGCACCAGGGGAGGAAAAATCACCTCGTGTTCCAACTCACAATGCAGTGAGTCCCGTTGCAAAGCGCGCATTGACGTTGTGCGTGATACACACATGAAGACAGGATCAATCTCTGCCGTGATGTTCCCCCTTGAAGAGTCCCTGACCCTCAAGCCTAGATTTTCTGACGCGTGTTATTTTAACGCTGGCACTATCCTTTTCGTTTTAAGTGTGTAAACATCTGCACTCGACATTGCCGGCTGGGAAATCCAAGCATTTAGACTCGTACGCTAATACTGGTCGCACGAGCGAGATGGGCTATCGGGACTAGCGGAACTATACCCCAGCACGTGTCAGCACAGGGGGGTCGCTGGACGCATTCCTGGAGGCTTCACCACATGACCTCCCATCTCCAATCGCCCCGCCCGGTCAAACAGCCTTTTTTTTTTAACCCCCTCCACCCCTCCAATCTCCAATATTTTTATAACTAATAAACAAAAAATGGAAAAGAAAAATGGCCAATATTTTTTTCATGCCCTTGTGATTTTTCTCCCCGGTGTTGCCCGCGGCAGGGGCCAAGAGCTCAATCTTTCATTCCTGGAGATGCCAGGACAATTCGGGAGGGTTGGCAACCTGAGTCAGCAACTTCCAAAGAGGAGGCGGGGTGGGGGGGGGGGGGAAAGAAATAAGAAATTGCGGATGGAGGTGAAGGAACTATCGCATTTACTCGCTCTCTCTACAATGATGGTTCTTTTGTTAAAATGAAGATTTGACAGACTGAGCAAAGCGCATTCACATAATTGAGCTATAGTTCTGCGATAATCTTTCCAGGCCTGCGCTCATTTTCAGGGAACAAAAAAAAATTGATGGGTCCTTCAATAAATCACGCCGGCAAAGCCTTCCTCTTTCCGAGGGCCTGACAGTGGAGAATTGACGATGGCGAGGGCAGTCCCATGTCAGCTTCTAATGAAAACGTCCCTGGTCTCAGGCAGCAGTACCAGCTGCCCGCGAGCATAATCTATCGGCATATGGACAAGGCCACTCTAATCTTCTGCAAGGTCATTAACAAGAAGGTGAAAATTACACGCAAGCCCGCCAGCTGTGATCTCTTGATCGCTTCCCCCCCCCGCCCCCCGGGCAGCTGATCTCCCAACATTCCTTAAAGACCACAGACACGGATGTGTGAATGCGGCTGCTTGTGCCAGGCCGCGCATATGTGGAGTGGATTAGACCTCCATTGGCTGCTTTGCAAAGTCCGAGGACGAGGGGATTCTAAAACAGCAAAAATAAATGTCGGGCCGAGGTAGAGAAGATGTTTCCACTTGTGGAGGAGACCGAAACTAAGGGCCATCAATAGAAGATAGTCACGAATAAATCCAATAGGGAATTCAGGTGAAACTTCTTTACCCAGAGAGTGGTGAGAATGTGGAACTCGCTACCACAGGGAGTGGTTGAGGCGAATAGCGTAGATGTATATAAGGGGATAAGCTCAATAAGCATATAAGGGAGAAAGGAATCGAAGCAGATGCTGATGGGGTTAGATGAAGAAAGGTAGGGGGAGGCTTGAGTGGAGCATAAACACCGGCACTGAGCAGTTGGGCTGAATGGCCTGCTTTTGTGCTGGACATTCTGTGTGATTCTATCTATAAACAAGTGGAGATCTACTGCTGATAAAATGATTGGGGTTCCTTCCCGCTTCAGGTTTCTCTACTTCTCTCCCAAGGGTTCGGACTCTGCCTGGGTGCAATTTCACAGGCACCGGTTTCTTTTCCTTAGTGGCCATTTTTAATTTGGGAGCCTCGCCAGTTAGTATCAGATGGCTAACCGACCATGGCGGGGGGGGGGGGGGAGGACATCGTAGCCAGGACCAATCTTTTCCTTACCCAGTGCCAACATACACACACTCACTCCAGCAGGTGTTACTGGAGAGCAATCACAAACAAAAAAAACACTGTATCTCTGTATCTCTGCAGACACATTGTTCTCTGTTTATATACGGTGTAATCGATTTGTATTCCCTCACTGTACCTGTACCTGAAGAAGGAGCGGAGCTCCGAAAGCTCGTAATTTTAAATAAAACTGTTGGACTATAACCTGGTGTTGTGCGACTTCTCATTTTTGTCCACCCCAGTCCAACGCCAGCATCTCCGCATCAAAAAAAACACTGGCTGACTCTTCCTCTCCGAAGCCCAAGCTTCTGAAGGCAATTGTCTCATTCAAAAGTATCAGCCTAGACTGGGTACTCAAGTCCTCGGGTGGGACTATGAACCTACAGTCAGCTGTGGCTCAGTGGGCAGCACTCTTGCCTCTGAGTCAGAAGGTTGTGGGTTCAAGTCCCACTCCAGAGACTTGTGCACATAAATCTAGGCTGACACTCCAGTGCAGTGCTGAGGGAGTGCTGCACTGTCGGAGGTGCCGTCTTTCGGATGAGACGTTAAACCGAGGCCCCGTCTACCCTCTCAGGTGGACGTAAAAGATCCCATGGCGCTATTTCAAAGAAGAGCAGGGGAGTTCTCCCCGGTGTCCTGGCCAATATTTATCCCTCAATCCACATAACAAAAACAAATTATCTGATCATTATCACATTGCTGTTTGTGGGTGCTTGCTGTGCGCAAATTGGCTGCCGCCCTTCCCACATTACAACAGTGACTACACTTCAAAAAATACTTCATTGGCTGTAAAGTGCTTTGAGACGTCCGGTGGTCGTGAAAGGCGCTATATCAATGCAAGTCTTTCTTTACAACCCTCTGACTCAGAGGAGAGAGTACTACTAATTGAGCCAGGTGCTCATTTAGCTGCAATAGAGCCGTGAAAGTCCCACGGGAATACTAACCCGTTTTGAGCCAGTGTCATTGCAGAAAATTCACGCATTCGGCTCTTGAGACTGGGGGCGGGGCCGTCACACTGAGCCCAGATGCATTCGCGCACAGGGATTGATAGACGGGCGTAAAAGATCAAGGAAATACGGGTGTAGCGTAATTGCGTGGGTAATGCACTTGCGCCCGAGTTTGCTCGAGCTTTTTACGTGGGGTCTGTGCTTTACGCCCCGATTATGTGTCTCTGGGCACAAATAGACTGGAAATCTCACCCTTCCCTTCTTTGTGACAGTTCCAGGAGTGCAGTGCCTATCTTCTTCTTCTTAGGCAGTCCCTCGGAGCCGAGGATGACTTGCTTCCACATTAAAAATGAGTTCTCAGGTGACTGTTGAGTTCAATGCGGGACCTACAGTCTCTGTCACAGGTGGGGCAGACGGTGGGTGGGGTGCTTGGGTTGACGTGCGCTGCTTGCGCTTGGCTTCCGCTTGCTCCCGGCGAAGAGACTCGAGGTGTTCGGCACCTTCCCGGATGCTTCTCCTCCACTTTGTGCGGTCTTGGGCCAGGGAGTCCCAGGTGTCGGTGGGGATGTTGCACTTTTTCAAGGAGGCTTTGAGGGTGTCCTTGAAGCGTTTCCTCTGCCCACCTGAGGCTCTCCTGCCATGCCGGAGCTCCGAGTAGAGCGCTTGTTTTGGGAGTCTCATATCAGGCATGCGGACAATGTGGCCCGTCCATCGGAGCTGATTGAGCGTGGTCAAAGCTTCGATGCTGGGATGCAGTGCTTATGCTGTTATTTTTGCATGATAATCGGATTCGCTCCATTTCCTGTCTGAGGTCTATTTTAGACCATCTGCAAGGAATCTGTACGGACGGTCACTTCTGTAAAGTGACACATTGCTAAATATATTTGATGCATAAAAACTGTATGAAGTAATGCTGCACACAACCTGGAATGAAATGATAGGGTTTACTAATCCATGATCTGGTCCTCCTGATGTTGCCCGAGCCTATAAGGCCCCAGTGCACCTGTGCTGCTTATTGAGTTGGTCTGTACAGAATCCTGTCACCATGATGCACAATACAAACATATTCATTTGATTAATGAGCTAGTCCCATTAACCTAAATACTTGGCATCCAGCCACCCTGCAAGAAGTGGCTTAATTTTTACAATATTTACTTCCTTGAGCCAGTTTTATGCAACTTCTGTGTCAATCCAAAGATTAAGGTCAAATTAGACTTTCCTTCCTGTTTCTCAGTCTGTGCCTACTCTCATTTTCCACATTTCTTTCCTCATCTTTTTTTAAAATCTAAGTGTTCTTCATAGTGTATCTAGTCAGTATACCTTGACCAAAGTAATGTTAAAATTCTCTGTTATAAATATATGAGATTGCGTTACAGGATATCAAAAATAACTCCTGCCATAGATTGATAGAAAATTTCAAAACTGAGATTAATAGATTTTTGTTAGTTAAGGGTATTTAAGGATATGGAATCAAGGCGGGTGGATGGAGTTAAGATACAGATCAGCCATGATCTCACTGAATGGTGGAACAGGCTCGAGGGGCTGAATGGCCTCCTCCTGCTCCTGTGTCCCATACCTACCTCACACCTGGCAGATTCACTGTACGTGACAATGTTTTGGTTGTTGAAGTTTGTTAAACTTTGCTTACTTGTAGTAGCACTCAAGTCTTTCTCCTGTGAGGTTTTTTTCCCAGTCTGTACCTACCGTTAATGCAAGAGGTCATGGTGGTTTAGGGTAGTCTGCACTGCAGACTCGTGTCTTGGTAGTGAATGGCCAATCTATGGAATGGATTCCCTAGGAAGACAATGGAAGCAGTTAGTGTTGAATTACATAGAATATACAGCACAGAATCAGGCCATTCGGCCCAACTAGTCAGTGCTGGTGTTTATACTCCACACGAGTCTCCTCTCTTTCCATCCACCTCATCCCAGCCTTTCAGCATATCTTTCCATTCCCTTTTCTCTCATTTACTCGTCTAGTTTCCTTTTGAAAGCATCGAAGCTATTTGACTCAACCACTTGCTGTGGTAGCGAGTGCCACATTCTAATCTGTCTGTCTGAGTAAAGACATTTCTTCTTATTTCCCTATTGGATTTATTAGTAACTATCTTGTATTTTATGGCCCTTAGTCATTGATTCATTCGAATGCAAATTAGATACATTTCTTTCAGGGAAAAAAACCACTTTGGGATACAGTACATGAGCAATTTGAGACATGACGTGGTAAGTGTAGCATGCTTGGGAGGAACTCTATTCGAATCTGTCTCCTGGCACTCTCCCATTGTTTAACTTATGATGGCCAGCTTGGCATCTATCGTTGGATACCAGATCTCAGGCAACCATTCCCATTTCACTGACATATTTTACTTCTGGCATATGAAGTAGACTTCTTGATTGATACTAACAGGGAGTATTTAAAATGTTCAGCTCCTCCTGACATGGCAGTTTCTCATTATGTGTCACCATGCTGTCTCTCACACCACATGGCATTACTCCAGAATGTTTGTTACAGCAAATACTCCAGGCCAACTTGGCATCTCCACTTGCCTCATCTGTTAATCCAACTGGCACTTTGAATAACAGCATCCTGCAATCTTACAACACATGGGCAAGACTCAACGGTGAAGAGGACCACCAATAGCGGCCAGCCTCATTTAGTTCTCATGAAAACATGCAGCACAGAAGGAGGTCATTCAGCCCATCATGCCTGTGCCGGCTCTTTGAAAGAGCTATCCAATTGCTCCCACTCCCCCAGCTCTTGCCCCATAGCCCTGCACATTTTACCATTTCAAGTATATATTCAATTCCCTTTTGAAAGTTCTAGCGACGCTTCCCATCTCGTTAGGGCTGATTTTAATTCCCGGCGGAAAGCCCATAGGCCAGAGTCGTTGTCTCGTTTGAATGCTGTCGGTCAGCTGCTCGTCCATTTCAGGTTGAAAATGCCAGCTGGCTGGCAGAATATGGGGGGCGGGGAGGGGGTGCGGGGGGGGGGCGGGGGGGGACAAAGATTGGACAGCCGAAAGCTGGGTCCTATATCCTGCTGCTCTCAGGCAATGCTGCACTGAACTGGTTCCTACAAGAGTTACACGCAAGGCGACTGCGGGAGTGCATCACTCTCCCTCGGATTTCTGCTCTCCCTCATGTGTGCTGCTGCTTATGATGCCTCCCTTGGTGGTACAGCTCAGGTCATGAACCCACTATTGCTGTGACATGGGGCAAATCACAGCAACAATTCAAACTGTGGAATTAGATTATAAAAAGCTCTCCCTGTGGTGAAAGAAGAAAGAAAAACTTATATTTCTATCGCGCCTTTCACGACCTCAGGACGTCCCAAAGCGCTTTACAGCCAATGAAGTACTTTTGAAGTGTAGTCACTGTTGTAATGTAGGAAACGCGGCAGCCAATTTGCACACAGCAAGCTCCCACAAACAGCAATGTGATAATGACCAGATAATCTGTTTTAGCGATGTTGGTTGAGGAATAAATATTGGCAGGACACCGGGGATAACTCCCCTGCTCTGCTTCGAAATAGTGCCCGTGGGATCTTTTACGTCCATCTGAGAGAGCAGACGGGGTCTCGGTTTAATATTTCATCCAAAAGACGGCACCTCCGACAGTGCAGCACTAAGAACGTCAGCCTAGATTATGTGCTCAAGTCTCTGGAGTGAGACTTGAACCCAAGATCTTCTAACTCAGAAGTGAGAGTGTTACCCAATGAGTCATGGCTGAAACAGTTTTATGGGCCAATTATAATGCAAATTGTGTGTGACTGGAAGTTACTGTGATTGAGCAGACAGTTAAGGTGTTCAGCTCAAATCCCTCCCTCTGGCATTTTGATGGAACGTATAACCCATTTAACATAAACGGGGTTAAGCCTCTGTTAAAGTAGACAACGGGGGTTTTGATATGAATGCATCGAGATTGTGTCCCTCACAGTAATTTTCAGGCTGTATCTGGTGTGATCTGAACCCCATTTGGTTTAACTGAAGCAGTTGGAGATCACCTGGCAAAGAGAGCCTTACCCCACTGTCAGCTTGGCTTTTTTGTTAGCACCTCTCGCCTCTGAGTAAGTAGGTGATGGGTTTCACCCCCACGCCAGGACTTGAGCACATAACCTATGCGTACACTCCAGTACAGTACCGAGGGAGTGCTGCACTGTCGGAGGCGCCGTCTTTTGGAAGAGATGTTAAAGCAATGGTCTGAGCTGCCTGTTTCAAGTGGATGTTAATGGTCGAGTTGTCGGAGAGTGTAGCACTCCCTCAGCACTGCACTGAAGCGTCAGCTTAGATTTTGTGCTCGTGCTGAATAGCCGCTTGGGTGAATTACCGGATGGTTGTCGACCAAATTCCCAACAGCAGTCACCATCAGGAGACGTTCTGATTGTCTGACAGTTTATAGAGTTCAGACCCGTGGAACAGACAACACAAATCCCAATGAATCTGTGAAACTTCTTTTACTTCAAAATCAGCAAGCGGTTACAAGTAATTACCAGAATACAAACTGTACTCAATTCATGTACTTATTACAAGCAAGCATCGAAAATCATTGACTTTAAGCTCAGGTGATTATAAGCAAAACCACATACGTACTATCATCAGATGAGAGGTCAGTTCAACGATGACTAGACGTATGACTGGCTTTAACTGGCAACTGACCAGGTCACCATGGACTATAGCATCGAATGTCAGTGTCCAATAACACTTAGACCCCAAAACTTGGCAACTCGCCCACAGCATTCATGTTTCAAACTGTGTGATTAATGTTGTTTTCCTCTCTCTCTCTCTTCCTATCTGTTTTGACGCTGAGTTAACCAAGGCCAGACATCCCAGGATTGGAGAGAGTCGTCGTTTTTCACATCTGCAGCGTTGTTGACTGGTGGTCCTCACAGAATTTTCAAGATCTTCTCTTTTGAAGGAAAAGTACCAACACATCACTTATTTTACAAATGTTTTTAGCCAAGTAGTCTCTTGCCCTCAAAGCTTGTCGGTACATTTTGGTCACTTTTAGATTCAGTCAAGTGGAGATTCAGTCAAGTTTACCGTGACAGTGTTACAGGTGAGAAAATTTGAGGGGCAGAAAAAGTTATGAGCGGCATGTTTCCATTCCTTTATAGCAGGAGTACAAAGATTTGGAGATATCATTATATTGCCGGCATGCACATTGCTTAATGCAATGTTTCCTATTTTTATCCCTTTCCTATTCTGCTGATGGAGAATCTCAATATATTGAAATAGCTTCAAGAGCTGTCCCTCATTTTTCTCATAAACATATGCCTGGCAATGTACTCTGTCTGACAGCTATGAATAATAACATTGATACACAGTCAATACATTTTACAATATTAATAGAACCAAAAGTATTTTCATACATTTTATCAACATCGTACAATTTCATTGGAGTTTCTCTATAATTTGAGTATTTGATGTTATTGTACATTTTCCAACAGTCTGAACAATCAACGTAGCCTTTTTTTAGCATCTAAGATATACTGGGGTGGATCTGGACTTTGTGCGCTAGTGCAAAACGGGCCATAGCGAGTTGGCAGCTCATTTTACATCTCTCCCGATTTTTATTTCCACTACAGTGCCCTTAAGAGGGATGGCCAGGCGGGCAGCTACACAGCATGGCCTTGCTCCGCATGGGAGAGGTGCACAGAAATATTCAAATATACTGGCAGATTTTGCAATGTGAACTTGCACTCTTTGCTTTAAACTCATCTGATGCAAGACCCAATCAAAAGATGATTCATTGCACACAAGAGACGGTATCCATTCAAATTTAAGAGAAAAAGAAAGAAAGACTTGCATTTCTATAGCGCCTTTCACGATCACCAGACATCTCAAAGCGTTTACAGACAATGAAGTACTTTTTGAAGTGTAGTCACTGTTGTAATGTGGGAAATGTGGCAGCCAATTTGCACACAGCAAGCTCCCACAAACAGCAATGTGATAATGACCAGATAACCTGTTTTAGATGTTGATTGAGGGATCAATATTGCCCAGGACACCAGGGATAACTCCCCTGCTCTTCTTAGAAATAATGGGATCTTTCACACCCACCTGAGAGAGCAAGCAGGGCCTTTGTTTAATGTCTCATCCGAAAGACAGCACCACCTGAGTGTCAGCCTAGATTTTTGTGCTTGAGTCTCTGGAGTGGGACTTGAACCCACAACCTCCTGACTCAGAGGTGAGGATGCTGCCCACTGAGCCACAGCTGACATCTGTCAGTAAAGCTACCATTTGTAACAGGGTTCGCCCAAGTTTCTCCCTCTCCTGAAGACACGGTCTCATGTTGAGTTACAGCCCCACAGGTGCCAACAGGCCTCTGGTGACATTAAAGGTCAGAAATTACTGTTGGCCACGTTAGTGAACATCCCTTGGTCCTACAACTGATGTATAGTTTTGTTAATCTGATACAAAGCAAGACTGTCGCCATTTAAAATCGATCCATAAAAACCAAGTTCATTGATTGTTAAACTTCGATATGGAAATCTGCATATCGGGTTAGGTCCAGTGTGTCAAAGTTGGCTATTTTCTCTAACAGTACATGTACATAACACATCACCTTCTCCGATGGTTTATTTGATGAAGGTACACTGATGTGGAGCCGAGATGTACAGGTCCAAAAAAAAAGTGTCCCAGGTCCAGTCCCTGGTGTGTGCTGAAATAGCTGGTGTCCTACAGTTGAATTGACTTCCAATACTCACTGCTTTGGCCTCACGTCTGAGAAATTGGGCGAGGGAACAGAGCTGGTCCGGGGCAGATCCATGGACCAGCGTCTTCAGGAGAGGGAACAAGACGTTATATATACACCAGTGGACCTCCTGTGCTATTTCTCACAGTGAGTAGGATGATGCCATGTTTTATAATGGACATGGCTGTTATACCGTAGAATGTACACTGTACTACTCTGCTGCTAAGGTGGAGCTCTGTCCCTTTAAGACTCATGTCACTGTTTAATTGTCGTTTACTGAGGGAACCTTGCAGATTTGAATATGCCTGTGAACTTCAGGCTTAAGATTGCTTTGCATCTGTAACAAAGGTTTACACACGCACCTACGTCAGGGTCTGTCCATGGGAAAACCAATTATAAAGGCATCAACATTTGCATGCAGTACCAGTTATGCCTTTAGGTGGCACTACGACAGAGGTTTTCAATGTTCAATGTCACATAATGTTAGCTGCCAGATAGCTGATCGCTAGCGTACTGAGAGCTACCACTAAAAAAACAAGACGAGTCTGCCTGCAGTTGGAAGCTCTTAACAACTGAGCATTGTTATGGTGCAGTCCAAGTTTTTGAAAGTTCAGCAGCCATGTTGGTAAAGGAAAGATAGACTTGCATTTATACAGCGCCTTTCACGACCACCGGACGTCTCAAAGCGCTTTACAGCCAATGAAGTACTTTTGCAGTGTAGAAAAGTAAAGGAAGGTGAAAAGTAAAGTTTGAGATAAATTTTAATTGTTCTTTTAAGATTTGTGTTTTACTAAATTAAGATCATTTCCACTACCAACTGTCTCCTGAAATCCTTCTCCCCTGCCCCCTCACTACCAACAAGTGTGAAGAGTTGATGGACTCACTAAGATTGGGGCCACATCTGTTCAGCTGCCTCTGCTGCTTTCCCTCCCCCACTGCCCCTGTCCACCGAGCCAGGATTTGGCCTGACTGTGATGCCTTTTGTGGTAAAATAGCCCAGCAACAGTCACGTCTAGACTTTGATAAATGGCCACCTGAGTAAAGGCCAATAGAGCACTTGTGCACTCAGGCCCCAACACCTTCAGAAATTCAGGAGAAGTGGGGTGGGGGCAGAGAGCAGGAAGTCGGCTAGCGAATGATTAAAATATACCCCAAGCTTGGAGAAGAGATTTTTTTTCTAAAATAAATAAAAATAGAGGTTTGCGTGCGCTCTGGCAGTGAGCCCTTCTGTCTGAATGATTAAAAATCCTGCTTATTTTATGGATGAAGCCATGATAGCAGAATTGTATCTTGTATTATGATTAATAATCAGCACAATTGGCATCCAGCCTGTCAGCCACCCTTGCAAATTATGAGCTCGTATCGAAATAAATAATGCAATGAAAGTCGAAGTGGTTGACCTGACGTTGACCTTTCCCCACCAGCACAGGTTAGCAACATAAAGTTTGTGAAGCATTTTCATCTAGCAGGGAGTAACAGGAACCTGTGAGGACTCTGTGCTAAATCCCACCCGTTGAATGGGCCCTGCTTGTTTAACACATTCCTCCCAATGAGGAGTGACAGGCAGCATTGAAGAGCGGGTAATGAGAGATTTCCTTCATTAGCTTCGGCTAAAACCCTTCCCAGGAATGACCTGATTCAATCAATGCCGAGGGTCCTCTAATTGCTCCTGTCCTGAGAAAAAAAAAGTTAGCGATTAAAATGGCAACTGCATTAACCCTTGGTTCGCTGAATTTCCTTTCCCGTTTTCCAAAGTACGAATATTTTGACCACTGATAGATGCAGTTTCAGGCATGAGGTACAAGCAGACCAACGCAAAGCAAGCGTTCATCATCATGAGACGTGTAGCGGGACACTTTTATTTTCCCCTCCCCCAGTACTTTCTGAAATAGATGTCATTGTGCAGATTACGTTGCTGTGATATGTCCCCTTTTGCTTGGATTGTTCCCTCACTCTTACATCTGTGCCATTGCAACAACAACAACTTGTATTTATACAGCGCCTTTAACGTAGTAAAACGTCCCAAGGCGCTGCACAGGAGTATTTTAAGACAAAAAGTTTGACACGAGCCACATAAGGATAAATTAGGGCAGGTGACCAAAAGCTTGGTCAAAGAGGTAGGTTTTAAGGAGCGTCTTAAAGGAGGAGAGAGAGGTAGCGAGGCGGAGAGGTTTAGGCAGGGAATTCCAGAGCTTAGGGCCCAGGCAGCTGAAGGCACGGCCACCAATGGTTGAGCGATTATAATCAGGGATGCTCAAGAGGGCAGAATTAGAGGAGCGCAGATATCTCGGGAGGGGCTATGGGGCTGGAGGAGATGACAGAGATAGGGAGGGGCGAGGCCATGGAGGGATTTGAAAACAAGGATGAGAATTTTGAAATCGAGGCGCTGCTTAACCGGGAACCAATGTAGGTCAGCGAGCTCAGGGGTTGCAGATGAGTGCCTTGCCCGTGTAATTAACTCACCCTGTTGCTGTCTGCTCCTTGTGAACAGAAACAAAGGGGTGAGGGAGTGGGGCAACTTGCATGTGTACCGTACCACAAGGCCACGGGGTGAACTACAGGCATGTATTGGCCCCTCATTGGTTTGGGATCTGTACAAGAGTGTGTGCAAGCAGCCAAGTAACTCAAGTCGACATACACATCTATAACTAAATGCTAACCATCCATTATTCTTTCTGTAATTATGTCACTGGGGCCATGGGGGTCATGGATCCTGTGAACTGTGGATTTATGTCCACGCTTGTGATTTTCACCAATCTGGGTAACAAACAGCATTCTAGGACATTAATAAGGATTTATCTACACTCCAAGTGATCACAGGCATTGATGTACCAAGGCTTGTTCCCTTGTTTGGCGCTCTGCTTTGCCCCAAGCAGTGATCATGAGTTGCTGTGGACAGCTCCTACCTGGCTATTCCTTCTTATCTAGCGATCTTCTTTGGTCTTACCTGCAGGTCATTGCCAGATCTGGGTACTGCCCACGTATCTCCCATCCAGCTCTGGTTAGCACTCCTGACATTATTAACTCGCCACACATCCTGCCTTCATTCCTTAACAATTCAGACATTTCGAAGAAAAGTTTCATTCCATTGACTTGAGAAAGCCAGGTTGCCATTTGTCATTGTTTGCCTCTCCTCTCTAAAGTTTATATTTAAAGAAAATTAGCAAAAGGCCATTCATTCCCCATCAAGCCCATTCCTTCCACAAACCCTATCACACTTATCCAGCGAAGTGACTAACCATTGATAAAACTTCCAAGAAATTCTCAAGTCGTCTAATGGGTCTCAACATAATTCAACAAACTCGAACAAACTATTCAGTTCCGACACTTGGGGAAACTCATCTTAGAATCATAGAATGATACAGCACAGAGGAGGCCATTCGGCTCATCGAGTCTGTGCCGGCTCTTTCAAAGAGCAATCCAGTTAGTCCCACTCCCCCGCTCTTTCCCCATAGCCCTGCAATTGTCTCCCCTTCGAGTATTTATCCAATTCCTTTTTGAAAGTTACTATTGAATCTGTTTCCACCACCCTTTTGGGCAGTGCATTCCAGATCATAACAACTCGCTGTGTAAAACAATTTCTCCTGATATCCCTCTCCCTCTCCTGGATTTTTTGCCAATTATCTTAAATCTTATTGAGTTTCCTACATTACAACAGTGACTACACTTCAAAAGGTACTTTATTGGCTGTAAAGCGCTTTGGGACGTCCTGAGGTCGTGAAAGGTGCTATATAAATGCAAGTCTTTCTTTTTCTCTGTAACAGCTTCTCTGGCAGTCGGCAAATTTATTGTCGGAAAAGACAGAATACACACATAGTCAGTTTAATTATCCTTCCATTAATTGTACAAACGAAGGTGCATGTGACCCTTTCCCTGGACAGTTCAAGCAACCCTTTCCTTCACTCAAGGACATCCAATACCTCGGCTATTATCAGCTGAACAAACGCTTTACAAGATAGCTTGGCACCACATGTCATACTGTAGTTGCAGTTTATAGACATGTTATGGTTAATATTCTGTAGATGGATGGGGAATTTAAACAGAACATACTGAAAAGGCCTTGATTAATAGCATTCGCTGAATACATTCTCTGAATACACTGAAAATGCGAACTCTGTGAGATTTATTGACTGGTAGTGGAGATGCTACTGTACACCTGCTATGTGGCAATAGTATTCTGCTAATTAATTAAAGGCTGCCGGTGCTGTCATACTGAGGGGTTATGTGGAAAAATGCTGCTCAAGTACTTAGCAGACAATTAATTGGCCGTATATTTTCTCATCAATTAACCCTGCCCAATGTTTCTCAGACTACAAAGCTAAGTTTTAACCCTTGCTTGTAAAGATAATTCGGAATTGGGAACGAAATGTACCATCAGCTGTGGCTCAGTGGGCAGCGCCCTCGCCTCTGAGTCAGAAGGTTGTGGGTTCAAGTCCCACTCCAGAGACTTGAGCACGTAATCCAGGCTGACACTCCAGTGCAGTGCTGAGGGAGTGCTGCACTGTTGGAGGTGCCGTCTTTCAGATGAGACGTTAAACCGAGGCCCCGTCTGCCCCCTCACATGGACGTAAAGCATCCCACGGCACTATTTGAAGAGGAGCAGGAGAGTTATCCCCGGTGTCCTGGACAATATTTATCCCTCAACCAACATCACTAAAACAGATTATCAGGTCATTATCTCATTGCTGTAAACTAATTAGTGGGGGGGAGGTTTCAAGAGAGCAAAAAATAAAAATGACAACAGAGAGGGTCATAGACATAGGTAGCAGTAGGGGAATCACAAATCAGAGCGTGGCAGGAAGGGACAGAGTGTGTGGAGTAAAAGGTAAAGTGGTAAAAAGTGAAAAAGCAGGAACTAAGTGCCACAAAGCATATTTGAAAGTTCTCTATCTGAATGCACGTAGCATTCGTAACAAAATAGACGAGTTAATGGCACAAATAACTACATATGGTTATGATATTGTGGCCATTACAGAAACATGGCTGCAGGGTGACAATGCCTGGGAATTAAACATACCAGGTTATTTAACGATCAGGAAGGACAGGCAGGAAGGAAGGGGAGGTGGGGTGGCTATGTTAATAAAGGAAGGAATCACTGTAATACAGAGTAATGATATTGGGTCAAAAAATCATGATAATGAAACAGTTTGGGTGGAGATAAGGAATAATAAGGGGAAAAAAACACTAGTGGGCGTAGTCTATAGGCCTCCGAACAGTTGCAACTCTGTTGGACGGAGTATCAATCAGGAAATAGTTGAGGCATGTAATAAGGGAACATCTATAATTATGGGGGATTTTAACTATCATATTAATTGGACAAATCAAATGGGGCAGGGCTGCCTTGAGGATGAGTTCATTGAGTGTATTAGGGATGGGTTTCTTGAGCAGTATGTAACTGAACCGACCAGGGGGCAAGCAACCTTAGATCTGGTCCTGTGTAACGAGACAGGATTAATTAAAAATGTCCTAGTAAAGGATCCACTTGGAATGAGTGACCATAACATGGTTGAATTCCATATTCAATTAGAGGGTGAGAAGGTTGGCTCTCAAACAAGCGTGCTAAGCTTGAATAAAGGAGACTATGAAGGTATGCGAGCGGAATTGAGTAGAGTGGATTGGGAAAATAGATTAAAGGGTAAGACGACACATGATCAGTGGTGTACATTCAAGGAGTTATTTTAAAACTTCCAAAAAATATATATTCCACTGAAAAGAAAAGGGTGTAAAAGAAAGGACAGTCATCCGTGGCTAAGTAAAGAAATTAAGGATAGCATTCGACTAAAAACAAGGGCATATAAGGTAGCAAAATCTAGTGGGAGGACAGAGGATTGGGAAAACTTTAAAAGGCAGCAAAAAATAACAAAAAGATTGATTAAGAAAGGGAAGATAGATTATGAAAGTAAATTAGCAAAAAATATAAAAACAGATAGTAAGAGTTTTTATAGTTATATAAAAAGAAAAAGGGTGGCTAAAGTAAATGTTGGTCCCTTAGAGGATGAGACCGGGAAATTAATGGTGGGAAATATGGAGATGGCAAAAACACTGAATGAATATTTGTATCAGTCTTTACAGTAGAGGACACTAAGAATATCCCAACACTGGACAAACAGGGGGCTATAGGGGGAGAGGAGCTAAACACGATCAAAATCACTAAGGAAGTGGTACTCGGTAAAATAATGGGACTCAAGGCGGATAAATCACCTGGACCTGATGGCTTACATCCTAGAGTCTTGAAGGAAGTGGCGGTAGGGATTGTAGATGCATTGGTAATAATTTTTCAAAACTCCCTAAGGTCCCGGCAGACTGGAAAACTGCTAATGTAACACCCTTATTTAAAAAGGGCAGTAGACAGAAGGCTGGTAACTATAGACCGGTTAGCCTAACATCTGTGGTAGGTAAAATTTTGGAGTCCATTATTAAGGAAACAGTAACAGGACATTTGGATAATCATAATTTAATAGGACAAAGTCAGCATGGTTTTACGAAGGGGAAGTCATGTTTGACAAATTTGCTGGAGTTCTTTGAGGAAGTAACATATAGAGTGGATAAAGGGGAACCAGTGGACGTAGTGTATTTAGACTTCCAAAAGGCATTTGACAAGGTGCCACACAAAAGATTATTGCTTAAGGTAAAAAATCACGGGATTGGGGTAATATTCTGGCATGGATAGAGGATTGGCTATCTAACAGAAAGCAAAGAGTTGGGATAAATGGTTCATTCTCAGACTGGCAATCAGTAACTAGTGGTGTTCCACAGGGGTCAGTGCTGGGTCCCCAACTCTTTACAATCTATATTAACGATTTGGAGGAAGGGACCAAGTGTAACATATCAAAATTTGCAGATGATACAAAGATGGGAGGGAAAGTAGTGAGTGAGGAGGACATAAAAAACCTGCAAGGGGACATAGACAGGCTAAGTAAGTGGGCAGAGATTTGGCAGATGGAATACAACACTGGAAAGTGTGAGGTGATGCACTTTGGCAGGAAAAATCCTAGAGCAATTTATTATCTTAATGGCAAGAAACTGGAGAGTACTGAAGTGCAAAGGGATCTGGGGGTCCTGGTGCACGAAACTCAAAAGGTTAGTATGCAGGTGCAGCAAGTGATTAAGAAGGCAAATGGAATGTTGGCTTTCATTGCTAAGGGGATAGAATATAAAAATAGGGAGGTATTGCTTCAGTTGTACAAGGTATTGGTGAGACCGCACCTGGAATACTGCATACAGTTTTGGTGTCCTTACTTAAGGAAAGACATCCTTGCTCTCAAGGCAGTACAAAAAAGGTTCACTCGGTTAATCCCGGGGATGAGGGGGTGGTCATATGAGGAGAGGTTGGGTAGATTGGGACTCTACTCATTGGAGTTCAGAAGAATGAGAGGCGATCTTATTGAAACATATAAGATTGTGAAGGGGTTGGATCGGGTGGATGCGGGGAGGATGTTCCCGATGACGGGTGAGACTAGAACTAGGGGACATAGTCTTAGAATAAGGGGCTGCTCTTTCAAAACTGAGATGAGGAGGAACTACTTCACTCAGAGGGTGGTAGGTCCATGGAATATGCTGCCACAAAAAGCTGTAGAAGCTACATCATTAAATAAATTTAAAACAGAAATAGACAGTTTCCTAGAAGTAAAGGGCATTAAGGGTTACGGGGAGCGGGCAGGAATTTGGACATGAGTCTAGGTTCGGATCGGTCATGGCCCTGTGGGTAGTGGAGCGGGCCCAGGGACCGTGTAGCCTGATTCTGCTCCTATTTCGTGTGTGCAATTCTGTTAGATGCAGGAGATGGTTCTGTGATAGATAGTAGATTGGCGGTTAGGATCAGATCAGCCATGATCTTATTGAATGGCGGAGCAGGCTCGAGGGGCCGATTGGCCTACTCCTGCTCCTATTTCTTATGTTCTTATGTTCTTATGTTTGTGGGACCTTGCTGTGTGCATATTGGTTGCCGTGTTTCCTACAACAGTGACTATGCTTCAAAAAGTACTTCATTGGCTGTAAAGCGCTTTGGGATGTCCCGAGGTCGTGGAAGGCGTTATAGAAATGCAAGTTCTTTCTTTTTATTACATCACTTTAAACTAAGAATATGCTGCTTCAATTAACAGAAATAATTACCCAATACTTTATGATCCCCCAAATGTTTTTGCCTCTGCTCTCCTGAAGGCACTGGCTGAACCCGAGGTATGTTTCAATGGCTATCAGGGGTCCTCCAAATACTTCACATAAATAGCCATTCTTCTTCTGTGAATGAGTAGGCTATTCAGCCAAGGCAAGCATCACAGAAGAGCCCTTACCCGACATCCACAAACCCACATTTTCTAAGAGGGGGGGTTTCACTGGATGCAGATCCCATTGGATTGCTGGGCAAGTTTCCCCTTCTCATTCTCACATAGGCTGGAGTTCAAATTTAGGACCTTAGCTCATTCCAACATTGTGCAGTGAGTTTACCAGCGGATCCATTGGGAGTAATTAACTTGGGCTGGACTGCCATAAGTACTGTCCTTATTAGCACTTGATCTATAGTAACAATACAAGGTCAAACGAAGACTACTGCAACCCTGACCTGGAGGCTCCATTCATTGTACAATTGCCTGGCTATACACTAAAAAAGCACTTACGTTTATAGAGTGCCTTATCACATTGAAATGTCTCCAAACCCATCACACAATGAATAAATTTGCAGTGCATTGACTGTTTTTTGCCACTTACCACAGGTTTATAAAGTGCACTGAAACAGTCCATCCCAATAAACACTGGCACCTGTTTATGACTAGGTTCATATTTAAACATGAAGATCTCGACTGGTGAACGCATCAAATCTGAAACAACATATTACTTGTTTAAAATAACAGGGCAAAAGCAAGGGCTTTAGGTAAAATGTTAATAAAAAGGAAATGAATGAGACTTCTGAAAAGGAACCCAATCGAACACCATAATATATTATAATAATTAACAGAGGCAGGGTGAGCTGAAGAACCTGATGGTGGGACAGGAACATAGGAATTGCTGGATGAAAAAAGACCACAGTCCCTCTAGTTTGCCTTCTACCACTCTGATAGTCGCATGATACAACGATAATGGAGTTGTTGACTTATCATAGTAATCAATCTCTATCAATCGGTCTACAACAGACCCAGGCATGAGGTGAAGAAAACCCCCACTGTTGGAGAGCTTTGAGAACCACAGGTCCAAAGTCGCCTGTTCCTCTCAAGCACGCTACACTTGTCATGTCTCAAATTACTCACACAAGACAACATTCTTGAACCAAACTTAGGCATTGGCTATCTGCTAACGATCCAGAATTCTCTTCCTAAACCCCTCCTCCCCGTGGTATATCTTTCCCCTTCCTTCCAAAGCCACAACAAAATCCACCTCATTGGCCAAGTCTTTGGTCACCTCCCCTAAATCCAGCTTGATGCCCAGCACGATGGGCCGAATGGCCTCCTTCTGTGCTGTATCATTCTATGATTCTATGTCCGTCTCCTTCCCCCTTTTCCTACATTACAACCGTGACTACACTTCTAAAGTACTTCATTGGCTGTAAAGCGCTTTGGGATGTCCTGAGGTCATGAAAAGCACCGTATAAATGGAAGTCATTCTTTTTGACAAGTGCCTTGGGGCATTTTGCTACTTTAGAAGGTGCCATATAAAGAAGCTATATGTTGCATACCTGTTTAGGCATTGATTTGTATTTAGCAATATGTCTAACAAAGTTTTATTGAAACTCCAAAAATAAAATTTTTAAGAAAAAAAAGTGTTATTTAACACTTCAGGATTTATTAGAGTGATTTTTGGCAATCTAAAGTTTATTCTTCATAAAGTAGATGTAAAATATTGATAGACTTCATATTGTCTCAGGTTAGACTTTAATGGTTATACTCAGCTGTGTGTTGTGGCCTTCTACAATTACCAGAAGTGTTAAATAACACAAGAGTACACAAAGTCAATGCAATGCATCTTCTCTTCAATCCTCCATACGGTTATAGCAAAGGGCATGGCATACACACAAACAATATATTCACATCTAGAAAGCTGTTGGTATATCAACACCTGAATTAACTTTGAAAAAAAATAATCGTTGTGCATCCTTAGAGGCAAGTTTGCGGTTGGGAGTCAGGTTACCCTCAATAACATTAAACCCAGAAGCCCCGGACAATGGTGTCAGTTTGTATAAGAAAATAAGAAAGCATTGGAATAATTCGGCCTGGTCCTTCTCACGGACCATGTCCAGTCTACCCAACTTATTTAAAACAACTGAGAGAATTACACAGAATCAAGAGCACAGACAGGGAGTGGAAACTGACCATCGGATCGGATCGGATCAGATCCTACCTCTTTGACCAAGCTTTTGGTCACCTGCCCTAATATCTCCTTACGTGGTTCGGTGTCAAATTTTGTTTGATAACCCTCTTGTGAAGTGCCTTGGGACGTTTTACTATGTTAAAGGTGCTGTATAAATGCAAGTTCGATCTCCATTTTAAAGGCCAAAGGCCTGCTTCAGACCCTGTTTTCTTTTCTCCAATGAAAACAAGTCAAGTTTGAATCGTTTTTTGCCAATTCCTTGAAGGTTGCGTCCAAGTTCATTTAAAAAAAAAGGAATCTCTCCTGCTGCCCTCTTCCCACCATCACGGCTACCCAAAGAAGATTGGGAATCAATGAATAGACAGGTCCCAGCAGAGGGTTGCCAACTTTGGCTGGAGGTTTCATCACATGACCTCGTCTCCACTGTCCTGCCCAGTCAAACAGTCAATTCTTGCCCCATCTACAAGATTTCTATAATTAATAAACAAAGGTGTTCAAAGAAAATTTAAAAATTTAATGCCCCACGATTTTCTCTTGGGTTGCTCCCAGCAGTGTCCTGGAGATTAATCTTCAATTCCTGAAGGCTCCAGGGCAATCCTGGAGGATTGGCAACCCTATCCCAGCCCCTCACAAATATTGCAGCACCCGATTTTTACACCACAAAAGTCTAAGTTTTGGGCCAAAGGTTCTTTCTTTGTACTTCTGTCTCTTCTGATCTGGAGACATGTCATTAAGTTTGTCAGCAGCAAAGCAGAGAACTCAAGCTGTGATCCTATCCCACCCTCCGTCCTATCCTTATCCTGCCCCTGTCTGGTTCTATGTCTGGCAAATGGTAGCAAACCTACCAATGACCGTCCTAAATATTTTTGGAATTTAGCCCATGTAAACAGGGAAAGTGGATCAACAAGCTGAATTACATAGAGCCCATTGTTTACATCAGTGGCTAGGTTGTTGGAAATACAATCTTGTAACTGACACTGCCTACTTACGGTAATGTATAATGAGATCAGCTCCTGCCCAGCATCAGCTGCTTTCCTGAAAGCTCCACATCCCTGAATGAACAACCATTCACATATGTAAAATCAATTTGTTTATGTGTGAGCATTTTACGCAAGTTACAACACTAGACGAGGGTTATAATAGGGTCGACTGACAGGAAGGGAGAAGTTTTACTGAGAATCTTTCATCTTTCGGATGAGACGTTAAACCGAGGCCCCGTCTGCTCTCTCAGGTGGATGTAAAAGATCCCATGGCACTATTTCGAAGAAGAGCAGGGGCGTTTATCCCCGGTGTCCTGGCCAATATTTATCCTTCAATCAACATCACTAAAAAAAAACAGATTATCTGGTCATTATCACATTGCTGTTTGTGGGAGCTTGCTGTGTGCATATTGGCTGCCGTGTTTCCTACATTATAACAGTGACTACACTTCAAAAAGTCTTTCATTGGCTGTAAAACGCTTTGGGATGTCCGGTGATCGTGAAAGGCGCTATATAAATGCAAGTCTTTCTTTTCTTTTTTCTTACTCAGACAATGGAAGACCCTGTTTTATACTAAGATGGGGATTATCAGTGCTGAGCACAGAATGATTTTTCCATTTTTGGTACCCACTGAGAGTGTCAAAGCCCTCCCAGGCAAGCTTATAGCATGGTCCAGATACTGAATAAAGTTCCCCCTATTCTTCCCCCTCAGGAGTATATCCTAACCCTGCCTCTACTGCACCTGTGACTTTCTTTGCCTCCAGTTTTATATCATCCACAGCCACTCTGGATAAGATTGCCAATTTGCATGCAATCAGTTTTGTACTGTGAACTTATGTGGCTACTAGGAACTGGCCAGATTAATATATCTGTAGTATTTTAAAATAGGAACCTAGGATAAGGAATTAGCCATTCAGCCCCTCGAGCCTGTTCCACAATTCAATTAGATAATGGCTAATCTGTATCTTACCTCCATCTACCCGCTTTAGTTCAGTAACCCTTAATACCCTTTGCCTAACAAAAATCTATCAATCTCAGTTTTGAAATTTTCAATTGACCTAACCTGCAACAGCTTTTCGGGGGAGAGAGTTCCAGATTTCCACTACCCTTTGTGTGAAGAAGTGTTTCCTGACATCACCCCTGAACGGCTTGGCTCTAATTTTAAGGTTATGCCCCCTTGTTCTGGATTCCTCCACCAAAGGAAATAGTTTCTCTCTATCTACTCCATCAACTCCTTTAATCATCTTAAACACCTCGATTAGATCATCCCTTAATCGTCTATACTCGAGGGAATACAAGCCCAGTCTATGCAACCTGTCCTCATAATTTAACCCTTTTAGCCCTGGCAGCTAGCATGCAATTCCTGTCTGTCACACTTCAGATGTGTATCACACACTGTCCTCTGCAAATTTCTGTGTCATACCTTTCTTTTAAAATGTAAAAAGAAACAAAGACAATTTTTTGAAATGTACAAATTCTCCAGGAAAGCAAACGTTTCGTGACCAGAGTCACAATATCTTCAGCCTCTTAATTGATAAAAAACAGGATTCTGATCCCCAGCCGAAATAGAGAATCATTTTTGAAAGAAATCACCCAGTGTTTAACTTAACATCAATTAGTTTCGACTCTTAAAGAGACACCGCTTCATTTTACCAGCAGAATAACACATTGTGCATTGCATGGTATAACACTCCTCACCTAATAAAATGCCGCATCATCTGACTTGCCATCAATAATGATGTAGGATATCTGTGAGTATAAATAATCTCAGTGGAATCAGTAAGATAAGTGGCCCTGAAATTCAGCAGGAGATCCCCCAGTGTCTCACAGTAACCCGTGACAAGAGACCTGTGCGATTCCCCAGGGAAAGTGACGGAAACAACTGTTCTCAGCTGTTTACACCAATTCGGCAGGGTTCTGCTCATTTCCCGGAGTTATGACGAGAGAAGCAGGAGAACCTTCCGTGAATTTTAGGACCACTATATGTCTTTAGTTTTTAAAACTGGCTTTATCTAAGGCTCATTCTCCCAATGCAAAATTCTATACAGCATCCTTTCTAACGCACTCTTTACTAGGCCACAGTTAACACAGAAAACCTAAGGGACAATTTTCTGACTTCACACTCGCAGTGAAATATCTCACCCAGCAGGAGGGTAAAGTTGGAGAATGACCCCTTAGGTTCTCTATGTTAGCTCTGGTCTCGTAGAGGGTGCATTGGATCTGTAAACGGTAAGAAAATTATGCGCAGTGCATGCCCAACTTTTGATATGCTCTTCTGTGGCCAAGATTCCCCATCGGAGTCAGAAAATTACACCTCTAAAAGAAAGAACGAATGAAAGACTTGCATTTCTACAGCACCTTTCATGACCTCAGGACATCCCAAAGCGTTTTACAGACAAGGAAGTACTTTTGAAGTGTAGTCACTGTTGTAATGTAGGAAACGCGGCAGCCCATTTGCGCACAGCAAGGTCCCACAAATAGCAACGTGATAATGACCAGATAATCTGTTTTTTTTTTAGTGATGTTGGTTGAGGGATAAATATTGGTCGGGGAGAACTCTGACGAAAGGTCTTCGACCTGAAACATTAACTCTGTTTCTCTCTCCACAGATGCTGCCTGGCCTGCTGAGTTTTTCCAGCGTTTTCTGTTGTTATACCGGGGAGAACTCTCCTGCTCTTCTTCGAAATAGTGGCCGTGGGATCTTTTACATCCACCTGAGAGAGCAGACGGGGCCTCGGTTTAATATCTCATCCGAAAGACGGCACCTCCGACAGGGTAGCACTCCCTCAGCACTGCACTGGGAGTGTCAGCCCAAATTTTTAAACAATGGGGAGGGGAAAATGTCTGCAATATTTAGCAACAGCAAAGGATCATTGTAATATAAAAACTGGGGAAAGCCATCCAATAGTTAAGAAATATATTCCATAATAAAGCTCCCTTGATCATTTCAGAGATAAAAATATAAACCACATTTCCAGAATTAATTTGAATTTCCTCTCTTTCTTATATCTGAGCAGAGTGAGTCATGACTGATTGAACTTGCAAAGAGATTTAGGGTCCCAGAGGGACACTGCAGTTTATAAACCTGTCCAGACCGCAGTGCTAAGGACTGTAGAGTTTTACAAGACAATGCTATTGGGTTCTCGACCCAACAAACACCCTGGGGACTGGCTCGAGCAGAATTATTTCCCTGTTTATTGTAATCCCATACTTATCACTGATTTGCAAGTAAAATACGTCAAGTGCAGTGTTAAAGTTGAAAAGGATCTTATTCTATTTTCAGCCTGAAAGTTGGAAAACTAAAATATTAGATTGTATTTAAGTGAATACTGAGTCAGTCATCCTGTTGGAAGAACAAGGCTGTTTCGATCCAACTCTATTCCCTTCGAATGCCATAAAATGTGGTGTTTTGGTTGAGCCTGTATAAAAATCCAATCTCGGATATCTGGGCAGTAAAATTGCTAAGTCACACCAGCGGATACACCGTAAAAACTTCCAATGTTCTCATGCATATTCTCAACCGTTAACTCTGGTCGAAAATCACCATCATAGTTTCTGCGGTGAAGTAGGTAAGTATGGAGGTGGCGATGGGATCCATCTCCTCCATTTACAATGTGATTTAGATAAACCTACACTGAACTGGAAACAAAAAAAATTTCTTTATTCATCTCAACGTTTTACAAAAGACAAAGAAAATAATTATTCAAAAATCGTGTCGGACGTGGCTCAGTGGTAGCGCTCTCACCTCTGAGTCAGAACTCCAGAGACTTTAGCACATAATCTAGGCTGAATCTCCAGTGCAGTACTGACGGAGCGCTGCACTGCCAGAGGAGCCGCCCTTTCGCATGAGACATTAAACCAGGGCCCTATTTGCTCTCTCAGGTGGATGTAAATGATCCCACGCTACTATTTGAAGAGCAGGAGCATCCTCCCGGTGACCTATATAAGAAATAGGAGCAGGAGTAGGCCAATCGGCCCCTCGAGCCTGCTCCGCCATTCAATAAGATCATGGCTGATCTGATCCTAACCGCCAATCTACTATCTATCACAGAACCATCTCCTGCATCTAACAGAATTGCACACACGAAATAGGAGCAGAATCAGGCTACAAGGTCCCTGGGCCCGCTCCACTACCCACAGGGCCATGACCGATCCGAACCTAGACTCATGTCCAAATTCCTGCCCGCTCCCCGTAACCCTTAATGCCCTTTACTTCTAGGAAACTGTCTATTTCTGTTTTAAATTTATTTAATGATGTAGCTTCTACAGCTTTTTGTGGCAGCATATTCCCTGGACCTACCATCCTCTGAGTGAAGTAGTTCCTCCTCATCTCAGTTTTGAAAGAGCAGCCCCTTATTCTAAGACTATGTCCCCTAGTTCTAGTCTCACCCATCATCGGGAACATCCTCCCCGCATCCACCCGATCCAACCCCTTCACAATCTTATATGTTTCAATAAGATCGCCTCTCATTCTTCTGAACTCCAATGAGTAGAGTCCCAATCTACCCAACCTCTCCTCATATGACCTGACCAACATTTATCCCTCAACCAACACAACAGAAAAACAGATGATCTGGTCATTTATCTCATTACTGTTTGTGGAAACTTGCTGTGCGCAAATTGGCTGCCGCGTCTCCTACTTTACAAGAGTGACTACACTTCGAAAGTACTTCATTGGCTGTGAAGCACTTTGGGACGTCCTGAGGATGTGGAAGATGCTATATAGTTCTTTCTTTCTTTATATATTATTGCTGATAAATAAAAAGCCCAGGCATTGCAGGAAACCAGAAATAAACATAGAAAATGCACAACATCTGAAACAGACAGATTGGGTAATGTTATGGGTGGCAGTCTTAATCAGCACTGGAATGGTCAGGCTGGAGAAACTCCAACCAGTACAAGAGGGGAGGAGAGAAGTAAAGGGAGATCAAGTTCAGGCTTACAGTAATTAAAAATATTGTTGTTCTTCTGAAATACGTCAATTGTTGTTCATAAAAATAGTAAAATATGGAAGAACTAATAAATCTTCATCAAGCATAATCCTTCATACTGAACTTGGACCTCTTTCTATAACCTTTGACTACCCTGCTTGGGGAAGGACAGGTTCGCAGGGTCACTTTTGGGTTCAAGTTGGCTCCAAGATGACAGAACTTTGAAAGCAAGTCAATTCTCTTTGACAGACCTGGCAGGTCAATGCCTGAACTAAGCAGATCAGGAGGATTCCAGGACACTGGTGGTGATTGGCCAGCCAGCCTGGTTCACTAATGGGACTTGGAGGGGTTCAGCCTATCACTGGGGACTGGGATTACATAGAATGACCTAGAGTGTACGGCACAGAAACAGGCCATTCGGCCCGACTGGTTCATGCTCCACACGAGCCTCCTCCCACCCTACTTCATCTAACCCTAGTCTTCCCACTTGGCTGTACATGACCCTGCAAGCCATCACCTCAACAGGTAGGGTGGTCCCAGCGGGACAGCAGCTCTGGTATGTTGCACCGTTTGATCTGGTTAAACTGCAGCACTGAAGGGTCTCCAAGCCTTGGCTAAGCCAACCTGCCCCTAAGCTCTCTGAATATGGGTAATCGGGTGTCTCCATGGGGAGAGAGGACAAACTTCTTCTTGGGCAAATAGAAATCCTACAAGGTAGGGTGGAGATTTCTCAGAAACCCGAGTTGGAGTCTCTTAAACATAATGATGGGCTTTCACTATTGGCAGATTAAAATAATTATAAAATAAGAAAGACTTGCATTTCTACAGCACCTTTCATGACCTCAGCTTTACAGCCAATTAAGTACTTTTAAAGTGTAGTCACTGTTGTAATGTAGGAAATGCTAATCTAGAAACAATTAGGATTGCTGCAATTTTTCCTGCAGACTGAATTTTTCACAAACAAAAACAACTCACTTTTTGTCTCTGTACAAAAATGCTTCGTGAAGGCAATTTACTCAGTGCTGCAGTGGAATAGGTATTGCTGTTCATGAACACAGATACCATCATCACATGTGAGGACACTACCCACCAGGTACATGGTACATACTCATGTGGCTCGGCCAACGTTGTCTACCTGATACGTTGCAGGAAAGGATGCCCCAGAGCATGGTACATCGGCGAGACCATGCAGACACTGAGACAACGTATGAACGGACACCGCGCAACAATCGCCAGGCAGGATTGTCACCTCCCAGTCGGGGAACACTTCAGCAGTCAAGGACATTCAGCCTCGGATCTGCGGGTTAGCGTTCTCCAAGGCGGCCTTCGAGACACACGACAACACAAAATCATCGAGCAGAAACTGATAGCCAAGTTCCGCACCCATGAGGATGGCCTCAATAGGGATATTGGGTTCATGTCACGCTACAGAACGTGACTCGACATCGTTGTCTGTCTTTCCAGTTTTTAAAAAAAAACACAAAACAAACAAACACAAAAAAAAACTGCAGACAGCAGGATTTGACACGTTGGACCCCCTGTGACACATCTCATTGTCTTGGCTGTGCTCTTGGTGTGTCTTTGATGTAAGGACACCTTCCCTGAAAGATTGTATCTCTGCAGTTTCTGTGTTTATATACTGTGAAATATTGTAGATTCACTCATTGTAACTTTACCTGAGGAAGGGGCGACAGCTCCGAAAGCTTGTAATTTTAAATAAATCTGTTGGACTATAACCTGGTGTTGTGCGACTTCTCATTTTTGTCCACCCCAGTCCAACGCCGGCATTTCTGCATCATGTTCTATACCAGGCTGAGTACAAGCAAATGAATTTTCTCTTGACCCACTGCACCAAACAGGATACCCCTTCATCCGTGCTTTTGTTACCTCCGGACTCGACTAGTCCAATGCTCTCCTGGCCGGCCTCCCAACTTCCACCCTGCAAAACTCGAGCTGCCCGTATCCTAACCCGCACCAACGTCAGGTCAATGTAAAACGGTGCTCAGGAGGTATTTTCTGGAGTCACATCAGGCCCTGAAACCACAGTTATACTGCAAACAATGTCATTCTGATGTGGAAACCAGTTAGCAGCGATACTAGGGGTGCACCAAACCTGCTCTTGGAGGATAGATTTTGGGCAGCACGTCGTAAATGGGTTATTCTGATGAATCTTTCTCTATCCGCCTGCTCGCCGCCGAGGTAAAATTAAATGATATCAGTAAAACACTCCAGTTTCAGAAGAGCATGTGACACAAAATATTTTAAACAGGTTTCCAGATTTTTTTAAAAAATGAAATAGAAAAAAGGAGCAATTTGAAAAAGATTTTTTTTGTTTTTGCCCAGGACGTCAGGAGAGCTTCCTGATCCTCTTTGAACAGTGCCGTGGAATCTTTAATATCCACCCAAACAGTCACAGGGGGCCTCACTTTAACATCTCATCCAAAAGATAGCCCCTGCACCAGTACAGCACTCCCTCAGTACTGTATTGAAGTGCCAGCTGGATTATGTGCTTAAGTCTGTGGGGGGGGTTTGAACTCACAGCCTTCTGACTCAGAGGCAGAAGTACTACTAACTGATCGGGGCAGACATTACGTGGAGCCTGTAATTAGATTACTACCTCATAATTACTCTCAGCCATCCATTATTCTCTTTAAATCAGAGATTAGGCTGTTTAAATTGGTTTATGATACTGTCTGTGAGTATACACTTAACAATTGCATTCCTATAAAAATTGTGAGGGCCTCTTATATACTTCCAAAAGCAATGTGACCCTATATATGCCAACAACAACAACTTGCATTTATATGGCGCCTTTAACGTAGCAAAACATCCCAGGGCGCTTCACAGGAGCAATTATCAGACAGAATCAGACACTGAGCCACATAAGGAGATATTCGCACAGGTGACCAAAAGCTTTGTTAAAGAGGTAGGTTTTAAGGAGCGTCTTAAAGGAGAAGCGAGAGTTAGTGAGGCGGAGAGGTTTAGGAAGGGAATCCCAAAGCTTACGGCCGACACAGCTGAATGCACGACTGCCAATGGTGGGGCGATGAAAATCGGGGATGCGCAAGAAGCCAGAATTGTAGAAGCGCAGATATCTTGGAGGGCTGGAGGAGGTTACAGAGATAGGGTGGGGCCAGGCCATGGAGGGACTTTGAAAACAATAGGGGGGGAAAATTCGGTTGCTTTGCGCCTCCTGTTAGTGCCACAAGGGGCGCTTCCTGTTAGTGCCACAAGGGGCGCTTCCTGTTAGTGCCACAAGGGGCGCTTCCTGTTAGTGCCACAAGGGGCGCTTCCTGTTAGTGCCACAAGGGGCGCTTCCTGTTAGTGCCACAAGGGGCGCTTCCTGTTAGTGCCACAAGGGGCGCTTCCTGTTAGTGCCACAAGGGGCGCTTCCTGTTAGTGCCACAAGGGGCGCTTCCTGTTAGTGCCACAAGGGGCGCTAACAGGGCACAAAGCACCGAGTGCCGCTAACTCCTCCCGCGAAATTCAGTGGGAGGTTAGCGGCGGCGGTAGCTGGTAGTGCCCCGTGGTGCTGCGCCTCCGGCAATGATGTCATTGCCGTGCGCAGTGCCCCACTCGCGCCCCAGCCGCAAACTTGGCTAAGGCCCCTGACCTACTGCCGGACGCTCTGTCCAACAGGGTCAGGGGGGCGTTTTTGCAGCCCGGGGAGGCGTAAATTAAAGGGCAGGTGCCGGGCGGCCATTTTTTTTGGGCTGCCTACCAGCACCTGCCCCCTCTGGCCTCCTCCTGCGCGGTGCCGGCCGCGATCGGTCAGCCCGGCGCTCCTCTCGAGTGCCGGGCTCTTTTGCCAGCACCCCGCTCCCCGGTGGTCCAGCAGGGCCCCAGTGCGCGCTGTGCTAGGCCCCTCCCCTTTAATCAGGGGAGGGAGGCTTGCTGTACCGCGGCGCTACGTGCCTGTGCGCGTGGCGCTGTTGCACGTAGCGCCGCGATATTCAATGGAAGCGCCCCAAGAGAGAGGGGGAGCACTTCCAGTAGCCCCGCCTCCTGCTTGGGACGCTACCATTCAATTTCGGGCGCGGGGGGCGCTAACATTTTCAGGACGCTAAAAGTAGCGCCCCAGCCAAGTTATCCCCCCAAAGGGGGCGCGAGCCAATTTTTGCCCCTAGAAATTTAAAAAATCGAGCTGTTGCCAGACTGGGAGTCAATGTAGGTCAGTGAGCACAGGGGGTGATGGGTGAACAGGACTTGGTGCGAGTTAGGACACGGACTGCAGAGTTTTGGATGAACTGAAGTTTACAATGGGTGGAAGGTGGGAGCCCGGCCAGGAGAGCATTGAAATAGTCAAGTCTGCTGGTAACAAAGGCATGGATGAGGGTTTCAGCAGCAGATGAGCTGAGGCAGGGGCAGATATATGAGAGATATGTAAGGAATATATGAGAGCGTCGGATAAGCTTCTATTGTCTGAGACTCACCCAGGCATGTAAACCTCGCAGATAACAAATATTAAAAAATCAGACCGTTAAGAGTAATTAATTAATAAATTCCCGCAGGCTTTCTAATAATTCATAAACATTCTGACGGAT
Source organism: Squalus acanthias (assembly GCA_030390025.1). NCBI lineage: Eukaryota > Metazoa > Chordata > Chondrichthyes > Squaliformes > Squalidae > Squalus > Squalus acanthias. Next base: position 92,921,143 of record CM059438.1, read on the forward strand.
TAGAACTGCGTGCAGGAACTCAAAAGCTGGGGAATAAAAATTCAAGTTACATGCGGGATTAGTCGGAGATGACTGATTGCCGCACAAATTGCAGCTCTTTTCTGTAACTGAAATGCTGCCCCGACTTTCCCTCTGCCCCTCACCCCATCATCAGAGTGTTAAAATGCAGTGGGAGGGTTCAAATAACCTGCTGCTGCTGCTAATCCAACCCTGCTCCTCCGGGATCGCGTTTCTGCTCTATCGCCCACAAAATTGTTGCATTAATTCCGGCCTCTCTGGGGAATCGTAACTGCCAGGAGTGATTTACACAGGTCCAGCTGACTGGGTGACCGTCACCAGGCACACTGGGGGAGAATCTAACAGGCGGGTGTATTCATTAGTATTAATGCCTGCATGTAACTCTTTGTCAAGGCTGTGGGAGGGCTTAACCTCCCCTTGGGGAGAAGGTGGAAGGGCAGAAATCGAGCCTAAAAAGCATTTACATAAATAAGCATCAAAAGTAAAGCAAATACTTCTCGATATGGTATTGATTTTTAGAATTTCTTGTTCTCCAGCTGCCCATAAACCAACTGTTTGGATAATTTCCCCGAGAAGTCAATCATTGCTGCTTTGGCTTGTTCAAAAATAAGACCAAAAGGGGGCTGTTGTTCCTTGTACACTGGAGCGCACCACAGGTCTGCTCTGTACACCAAGCTTTGCCACGGGCCTCTGCTGTACACCAATATTATCACCATAACTCGCCATCATACACTAATGTTCAGCACAGTTCTCCACGCAGGTTCAGGATGTGACTGTTGCCGACAGCCCTAGTTTACAAATGTTTGTATGTGGGGAACCCCATGAAAACACTGGCACACTCCTGGGGACCCCGTGCAAATATTGGCACACTCCTGGGGACCCCGTGCAAATATTGGCACACTCCCGGGGACCCCGTGCAAATATGGACACACTCCTGGGGACCCCGTGCAAATATTGGCACACTCCTGGGGACCCCCCCATGCAACTACTGACACACTCCTGGGGACCCCATGCAAATATTGGCACACTCCCGGGGACCCCGTGCAAATATTGGCACACTCCCGGGGACCCCGTGCAAATATTGGCACACACCTGGGAACCCCGTGCAAATATAGGCACACACCTGGGGACCCCGTGCAAATATAGGCACACTCCTGGGGACCCCTTGCAAATATTGGCACACTCCTGGGGACCCCGTGCAAATATTGGCACACTCCTGGGGACACAGTGCAAATATAGGCACACTCCTGGGGACCCCTTGCAAATATTGGCACACTCCTGGGGACCCCGTGCAAATATTGGCACACTCCTGGGGACACAGTGCAAATATTGGCACACTCCTGGGAACCCCGTGCAAATATAGGCACACGCCTGGGGAACCCCATGAAAACACTGGCACACTCCTGGGGACCCCGTGCAAATATAGGCACACTCCTGGGGACCCCGTGCAAATATTGGCACACTCCTGGGGACCCCGTGCAAACATTGGCACATTCCTGAGGACCCCGTGCAAATATTGGCACACTCCTGGGGACCCCATGCAAATATTGGCACACTCCTGGGGTCCCTGTGCAAATATTGGCACACTCCTGGGGTCCCTGTGCAAATATTGGCACACTCCTGGGGTCCCTGTGCAAATATTGGCACACTCCTGGGGTCCCTGTGCAAATATTGGCACACTCCTGGGGTCCCTGTGCAAATATTGGCACACTCCTGGGGTCCCTGTGCAAATATTGGCACACTCCTGGGGTCCCTGTGCAAATATTGGCACACTCCTGGGGTCCCTGTGCAACCACTGACACACACCTGGGGAACCTGTGCAAATATTGGCACACTCCTGGGGTCCCTGTGCAAATATTGGCACACTCCTGGGGTCCCTGTGCAAATATTGGCACACTCCTGGGGTCCCTGTGCAAATATTGGCACACTCCTGGGTCCCTGTGCAAATATTGGCACACTCCTGGGGTCCCTGTGCAAATATTGGCACACTCCTGGGGTCCCTGTGCAAATATTGGCACACTCCTGGGGTCCCTGTGCAACCACTGACACACACCTGGGGAACCTGTGCAAATATTGGCGCACTACCCTGTCTTACCTTCTGAAAGCCAAAGTCAGCAACCCAAATGAAAACCGTGTTACCATTTCATTAATATACGGCAAAAGAAATAACACTGTCGTATAAACAAATACAAAGGATCCACAGTACACAGAATTCTCAGGGCACTGGGCTTATGCTGCACAATGTATACTTGCCCCAGATGGGCAGAAATCTAACGAACTAGCAGACACTCTGAGATCCTTTCATGGGCTCCCGAGGATCCACAGACCCCAGTTTGAAACCCTACGGCCTGAGCTCAAAATCAATCTGATTCCTATGTTCTTTTCCCCAACGCAATGTGATGCAGTCATCACACCATTTGTTGTTTTATTAGGTATATCTAGTGAAATCAATCCATCAAGTATTGGGAGAGGATATAAATAAGAAGGACATATTTCATGGGGTTTGGGTAATGACCTAATCAGTAAAAAAGGCAATGGAGTGGACCCTACTTCATATAACATTAACTCTGATTAAATTCACAGTAGGGTCAAGGCTCAGAATCATTTTTACCTTATTTTATTAGTTTTAAAAGTTAAACAGCTAACAATTCAGCAGCTCAGTGGGTTAGACACTGCCTTTCACCTCTGGGACCAGGGTTAGAATCCAGCCCCTCAGACTAAAGGAACAGAAGTCTCCACTGGCTGTAAGGCTTCTATGTGAAATGGGTTGGTAGCTGCTGCACTGTCGGAGGTGCCATCTTTCAGATGAGACGTTAAACTGAGGCCCCGTGGCACTATTTCGAAGAAGAGCAGGGGAGTTATCCCCGGTGTCCTGTGGCCAATATTTATCCCTCAATCAACATCACCAAAAACAGATGATCTGGCCATTATCTGGCCATTATCACATTGCTGTTTGTGGGAGCTTGCTGTGCACAAATTGGCTGCCACGTTTCCCACATTACAACAGTGACTACACTTCAAAAATAGTACTTCATTGGCTGTAAAGCACTTTGGGATGTCCTGAGGTCATGAAAGGCGCTGTATAAATGCAAGCCCTTTTTTCTTTTTCAGGTTGTAATCGTGATGAAGTTCCCGATCAATTATAACTCATCGCTTTACAGAATATCTGCTCAGATAGAACTCGTACATTCAATTCTAGTACTTAGTCCAACACTTTCTTGTCCAAATGTTCTTTTATTGCAGAAAATGGCAGAAGGTTAGCACACATGTGTTTACAGCAACCCGTGATAAATCTTCTCTTTTTTAGCCCAACTCGATTTTAAAATTCTCCTCGTTTTCAAATCCTTCCATGGCCTCTCCCTACAACCATCCAAGATCTCTGCTCTCCTCTAATTCTGGCCTCTTGCGCATCCCCGATTTTAATCGCTCCATCATTGGCGGCCGTGCCTTCAGCTGCCTAGGCCCTGAGCTCTGGAGTTCCCTCCCTAAACCTCTCCGCCTCTCTCTTTCCTCCTTTAAGACGCTCCTTAAAACCTACCTCTATGACCAAGCTTTTGGTCACCTGCCCTAATATCTCCTCATGTGGCTGGGTGTCAAATTCTGTTTGATAATCGCACCTGTGCAGCGCCTTGGGACGTTTAACTACATTAAAGGCGCTCTATAAATACAAGTTGTTCTAGATATGGGAGCAGTACTGTGCCCTGGACTGGGAGATTTCTTGGGTGGTTTATGTGCTTGTTAAACAGGAGAAAGCAGCTACAAATACACATACACGTGTAAAGAATGTTTATGTTGTGAGGTAATAGTGTACAAATACTAGCTGATCTGATTTTAGCAGAGATATTAGCACATTAAAGTAAATTAGTGTACAGTTTTGGTCGCCTCATCTGAGGAAAGATCTTCTTGCCATGGAGGGGGTGCAGCGGCGATTCACCAGGCTGATACCAGGAATGGCGGGATTGACCTATGAGGAGAGACTATGTAGTTTAGGGATGTACACACTGGAGTTTAGAAGATTGAGAGGGGACCTCATAGAAGTGTATAAAATTCTGACAGGTCTAGACAGACTAGATGCAGAAGGAATGTTTCCCTTGGCGGGTGAGAACAGAACTAGAGGACATCATTTAAGGATAAGGGCTAAACCATTTAGGACAGAAATGAGGGGGAATTTCTTCACTCAGAGGGTGGTGAACCTGTGGAACTCATTGCCACAGAGGGCAGTGTACGCCAGCTCATTAAATATATTTAAGAGGGAATTAGATATATTTCTACAGGCAAAAGGGGTTAAGGGTTACGGAGAGAAGGCGGGGGACGGGATACTGAATTGGAGGATCAGCCATGATCTCATTAAATGGCGGAGCAGGCTCGAAGGGCCGGATGGCCTACTCCTGCTCCTATTTTCTATGTATCTATGTATCTAACTCTCTGCTACAATAATGGTCAAAGGAATTTTCAAACAAGCCCTTGTGTACTGTTACCCACGGGGTGATTTCAGAAACCGAGTCTTCCTCAGCTCTGTAAAGGTCCAGTTGGTGAGTTCTTGTCTACGGCCGGTGCTCATCAGAAAGTCTAGGGCAACTCGCCTGGCTGTGGGAGCGGGGCTGGGAAAAATTCACCTAAATTTCAACATCTTTTATTCCTGAAAGAAAGACTTGCATTTATATAGTGCTTTTCACAACCACTGGACATCCCCAAAGCACTTTACAGCCAATGAAGTACTTTTGAAATATAGTCACTGTTGTAATGTAGGAAACGTGGCAGCCAATTTGCACAAAGCAAGCTCCCATAATGACCAGATAATCTGTTTTTGTTATGTTGATTGAGGGATAAATATTGGCCAGGACACCAGGGAGAACTCCCCTGCTCTTCTTCAAAATAGTGCCATGAGATCTTTTACGTCCACCTGAGAGAGCAGACGGGGCCTTGGTTTAATGTCTCATCTGAAAGACGGCACCTCAGACAGTGCAGCGCTCCCTCAGCACTGCACTGGAGTGCCAGCCTAGATTTTTGTACTCAATTCTCTGGAGTGGGACTTGAACCCATAACCCTCTGACTCAGAGGCAAGAGTGCTACCCACTGAGCCACATTTAAGTACATCTCTCAGCATGCATTTACCCCATTACGGAAAGGCATTAAAGAGGCTGTGTCAGTGAAATAAACTTCCTTTCCCCAAACCACCGCCCCCCCCCTCCTCATTTCCCTGTAAACCCGGGTTCGAATCCGGCCTCGGGTGACTGTCTGTGTGGAGTTTGCACATTCTCCCCGTGTCTGCGTGGGTTTCCTCCGGGTGCTCCGGTTTCCTCCCACAGTCCAAAGATGTGCGGGTTAGGTTGATTTGGCTATGATAAATTGACCCTTAGTGTTAGGGGGGATTAAGTACGTGGGGTTACGGGGATAGGGTGGGATATGTGTCGGTGCAGGCTCGATGGGCCGAAATGGCCTCTATCTGCACTGTGGGGATTCTGTGATTCTGTGATTAAACACATGATCCGAATCTAGCATAATTTATAGAACGGTGACAACATTAGCACGTGTTTCCTATCCTCCTTGCCCCCTCTTCCCAAAACAAAATAACCTCATCAGGATTGTGTCTCATTAACCAGACCTACCATAAGAATTAAACCCTGCTTTAATTTTTGAAACATAATGCAGATTATCTTTTTTGCATATTCATTTTAATCAGCAGCAGCTTGCACCTGGAGTCTCCACTATCTGATCTCACCCACCTCCCCACCCCTTCTCATTGTAACATCCAGCCTTCCTCCACCCAATCCCCGAGGAAATCAGCTCCCGCAACCCCCACCGCCAGTGTCTGGCAGGGTCCCGGGTTCACCGCGCCCGCCCCCGACCAGCCTCCTCGCTCCTTTGAGCAACACTGTAATGGGCTGCACGCGTGCCGTGCACTGCTCCTGTGGGCGACGATAAGATGATGACAGCCACCTCATTACAATGCATAAAATACATCATTAATATCATCAAATCTGGGACGGTTGCAAAGCGCTTTGAACTGGCGCTTCCCACGGCAGCACGCCACGTAAATACAATCTGCAATAACAACAGAAAACGCTGGAAAAACTCAGCAGATGTGTCGCTGGATCCTGCGGGGGAGTGTTTACAACAGGGCACTACACATCTGTAATACAAGCGACAACGTCAAACAGAGAGAGGGCGAAGAAATAAGACAGAGGGAGAGAAAGAGAGAAAAGAAAAAAGAAAGAGGGAGAGAAAGAAAAGAAAGAGAGGGAGAGAAAGAGAAAAAAGGAGAGGAAGAGAAAGAGAAAAAGAGAGGGAGAGAAGAGAGAAAGGGAGAGAAAGAGAAAGAGGGAGAGAAAGAGAGAAAAAGAAAGAGGGAGAGAAAGAGAAAGAAAAGAAAGAGAGGGAGAGAAAGAGAAAAAAAGAAGAGAGAGAGAAAGAGAGAAATAGGAGGGAGAGAAAGAGAAAGAGAGAAAAAGGAGAGGGAGAGAAAGAGAAAAAGAAAAAAAGAGGGAGAGAAAGAGAAAAAGAAAAAAAGAGGGAGAGAAAGAGAAAAAGAAAGAAGAGGGAGAGAAAGAGAAAAAGAAAGAAGAGGGAGAGAAAGAGAAAAAGAGGGAGAGAAAGAGAAAAAGAGGGAGAGAAAGAAAGGGAGAGAAAGAGAGAAAAAGAAAAGAAAGCGAGGGAGAGAAAGAGAGAAAAGGAGAGAGAGGGAGAGAAAGAGAAAAAGAAAGAAGAGGGTGAGAAAGAGGGAGAGAAAGTGAAAAAGAGGGAGAGGGAGAGAAAGAGAGAAAAAGAAAGAAAAGGGAGAGAAAGAGAAAAAGAAAGAAAGCGAGAAAGAAAAATGCAGTAAAGGAACGAAGTTGCATTTATATAGCGCCTTTCCCGACCTCCGCGCTTCACAGCCAATGAAGTCCTTTTTTTGACGTGTAGTCACTGTGTTGTAATGTCGGAAAGACTGGTATTCCATCACCAATTACTCGAATAAAATAAATGCTACCGATTGTACCAATAATTAATAGTAATTATTCCGTATTGAAACAATTAAACGAAAGGTCCACGGAATCTTACAAAATAATTTCTGATATTCAGACAGATTTTGCCCGCAGACTGTCTCTAATCCATTAAAAAGTATCAAAAACTAGAAATAAAACTATTTCCGGATAAGAATGAGATGAGACGAGCGGGGCTGTCATTTTGGGGATTCTGTAACGGGGGCTCCTGACGAGGAGAGTGGAGAGATGTGGAGCGGAGTTGGGATCCAATGCGACTAATAAGGTGTGAATGAAGACTTGGAACTGCCCAAAATGTTCCATTTTAATCGGGAGTATAATTGGGGCAATACAGGTCCGGAAAGAATCTCAGCTTCCGTTTCACACGCACTCCCTCTTAGACCAGCTTTCAATTAATTCGACTTTTTCGAACCAGAAAACCTCCGCCCATCGTGTCGGCATTTGTCGTTTGCTTTCCCCTCACTATAATTTCAGTTTGAGGAACATGCCCGGGTGTCCCTATTCCCGGGGGCCCCCCAGTGATTATTAACAGCCCGGACTGAAGACACACACACACAGTCAATCCCCAGTCAAAGCAGGTTTTGGTTTAATTGAATTTGGAACTTAGGATAATTTGATGATAAAGTTCCCACACATGATGTTCCAGGTCAGTTGAGTAAGAGAGTTAACTTCATCCTAAAGACATCACTAACAGGAACCTGGCAGCAATGGGGTTGATATTAAGGAGAACACCCGGGTTTAAATATTCGTTCATTTCTTAAATACAATTTATCCTACAACATTTTTTTAAAAGAGGGAATTTCAATATACCTCGACAATTGTGCTAATCGTGTCTACACACCTGTCTGTGTGTGTGGTGGGTGGTGTCTGTATGTGGTGATGTTGGTGTCTTTCTGTGTGTGGCTCTATCTGGATGTGGTATATATGTGTGTCACTGTCTGTCTGTAGTTGAGTCTGTGTCTATCTGTGTGTAACTCTCTGGTAATGTCAGTGCACATCTGTGTGTGTGTATAGTTATTCACTGACAGTGTTTGAGAATGAGGGCGGTGAACTTGTTCGGGTCTTTGGGGGATATCCTAAAAATACGTCTGCTGCAAATTGCCAGCTGACTTCTCTCCTCCCCGTTGTCAATCACGTTTTTGCAAGCCCCGCCCCTGTAATTAATTGGGACTTTCACTGAAGGACCTTTGATTGCAATTCAGCTGAAGCGAATTCAATAAAACGCCACAAACAGAAATAATTAACAACTGCTTGGAGGATTGACATGAGTCTGTGGGGTTTGGCAATCTATCCCTCTCCCAGACTGTCATACTTCATCACCGACTCCTTCCGCCATATCTGGGTGCGATTGTGTACATTGAAAATATAAAAAGAAAGCATTTCTACAGCACCTTTCACCCCCACCCCCCTCAGGACGTCCCAAAGAGCTTTCCAGCCAATGAAGTACTTTTTGAGTGTAGTCATTGTTTTAATTTAAATTCTTGTCCACCTCCACCAGGAATGTGTTGAGACAGCCTGATTACCTCCCAGTCTGTGTGTGTGTCCCTCTCCCAGTCTGTGTGTGCCCCTCTCCCAGTCTGTGTGTGACCCTCTCCCAGTCTGTGTGTCTGTCCCTCTCCCAGTCTGTGTGTGTCCCTCTCCCAGTCTGTGTGTGCCCCTCTCCCAGTCTGTGTGTGTCCCTCTCCCAGTCTGTGTGTGCCCCTCTCCCAGTCTGTGTGTGACCCTCTCCCAGTCTGTGTGTGCCCCTCTCCCAGTCTGTGTGTGACCCTCTCCCAGTCTGTGTGTCCCTCTCCCAGTCTGTGTGTCTGCCCCTCTCCCAGTCTGTGTGTCTGCCCCTCTCCCAGTCTGTGTGTCTGCCCCTCTCCCAGTCTGTGTGTCTGCCCCTCTCCCAGTCTGTGTGTCTGCCCCTCTCCCAGTCTGTGTGTCTGCCCCTCTCCCAGTCTGTGTGTCTGTCCCTCTCCCAGTCTGTGTGCCCCTCGCCCTGTCTGTGTGTCTGCCCCTCTCCCAGTCTGTGTGTCTGCCCCTCTCCCAGTCTGTGTGTGCCCCTCTCCCAGTCTGTGTGCCCCTCTCCCAGTCTGTGTCTCCCTCTCCCAGTCTGTGTGTGTGTCCCTCTCCCAGTCTGTGTGTGTGTCCCTCTCCCAGTCTGTGTGTGTGTCCCTCTCCCAGTCTGTGTGTCTCCCTCTCCCAGTCTGTGTGTCCCTCTCCCAGTCTGTGTGTGTGTCCCTCTCCCAGTCTGTGTGTCTGCCCCTCTCCCAGTCTGTGTGTGTGTCCCTCTCCCAGTCTGTGTGTGTGTCCCTCTCCCAGTCTGTGTGTCTGCCCCTCTCCCAGTCTGTGTGCCCCTCTCCCAGTCTCTGTGTCTGCCCCTCTCCCAGTCTGTGTGTCTGTCCCTCTCCCTGTCTGTGTGTCTGCCCCTCTCCCAGTCTGTGTGTCTGTCCCTATTCCAGTCTGTGTGTGCCCCTCTCCCAGTCTGTGTGTGTGTCCCTCTCCCAGTCTGTGTGTGTGTCCCTCTCCCAGTCTGTGTGCCCCTCTCCCAGTCTCTGTGTCTGCCCCTCTCCCAGTCTGTGTGTCTGTCCCTCTCCCAGTCTGTGTGTGTGCCCCTCTCCCAGTCTGTGTGTGTGTCCCTCTCCCAGTCTGTGTGTGTGTCCCTCTCCCAGTCTGTGTGTGTGTCCCTCTCCCAGTCTGTGTGTGTGCCCCTCTCCCAGTCTGTATCTACCGATTTTGCATTTTTGTTTCTCTTTCCCATATATATGTGTTTGTATGGTTGTCACTAAGTGGTTATATCTGCATATTATTGTTAGTGTGTGTGTATGTGGCTCTGTTTATGATTAAGTCTGTCTGCGTGTCTGTAGGTGGTTTATATCGGTGTCTATCTGCATGTATATGTCTGTGTGTGTGTGCCTGTGTCTGGTTATGTCTTTATGTCTCTGTCTGGTTATGTCTGTGTCTCTCTGTCTGTGTCTCTGGTTATGTCTGTGTGTCTCTGTCTGTGTCTGGTTATGTCTGTGTCTCTCTGTCTGTGTCTCTGGTTATGTCTGTGTGTCTCTGTCTGTGTCTGGTTATGTCTGTGTCTCTGGTTATGTCTGTGTGTCTCTGTCTGTGTCTGGTTATGTCTGTGTCTCTCTGTCTGTGTCTCTGGTTATGTCTGTGTGTGTGTCGCGGTTTACCGGTCTGCGGGGTCAATGTGTGTTTGGTGATTGAACTCACCCTTGACTCCTTTTGCCAGCGGCGAATTAAAAATTACAGAACGATCTTAAAAAAAAAACGACAGTCGGCATAAAGAGTCGGAGCGTTTAGCCGGCCGCCCAGCTCATGCTGAGACAGTGCCGTTTAAACAGGCGTTCAGCAATCCTGCTTGTTGACTCCCAGTCGCGATTTGCAGAGATGACCTCCCACACAGACTGTCAGGGTGGGGGTGGGATTAAGACTCTGTTTATCTCATTCATTCCTTGCGGGGTTTGGGCGCTGCGATTCTTAACCACCTGCGCTTTCCCGAAGAGAATGATTACAGTTCAAACTCTGTGGGGCGGAATAAGGTGATTAGAAGACGGTTTACCTGAATGACTTTAAATTTAATGTTTGGCCCGTATTAATAGAATTCAGGAACACAAAACCATGTCAGAGAGCGGGCAAGTTACACAGACTGAGGGAGATCGAGTGCGCCTTCTCCTGAAATAGGAGCCACCTATTATTCTAATAGCCAGGCACCGGCTCTGTTTAATGGTTTATTTAATAAAATGCTCGTTTAAACTTGTCCCTGTGAAAGTCGTTTAAACATAATTGAAGAGCTTTCGAAAATATTCTTATCTGAGGATCGAACTTGAGTTTATACAGCGGTTTGTCACGGTTCAGGACCGCTTCACCTTCCATGGATTGCTGGGAAGTACAGCAGGCGAACCCGACACACATGGTAAGTGCAGCAAGATCCCACGAACAGCAATGTGACTAGTTTAGAAACATCGCAAACTGATCCATTTAATCCGATTTAATAATGAAAGAACAAATTAATTTAGAAACAGTTAATTGAAAACGAATCTCAGGTTAGTGCACCCGTTGACAATGGGGAGGGGGAATCCCAGTATCATACTGATATTGATATTCATACTGATATTCATTCTCACCAAGGCAAACCCACCCAAGACACTCTCACCCAAGGCCAACTCACCCAAGACACCCTCACCCAAGACAAACTCACCCAAGACAAACCCACCCAAGACACTCTCACCCAAGGCAAACTCACCCAAGACAAACCCACCCAAGACACTCTCACCCAAGGCAAACTCACCCAAGGCAAACTCACCCAAGACAAACTCACCCAAGACACTCTCACCCAAGACAAACTCACCCAAGACAAACTCACCCAAGACAAACTCACCCAAGACAAACTCACCCAAGGCAAACTCACCCAAGACACTCTCACCCAAGACAAACTCACCCAAGACAAACTCACCCAAGGCAAACTCACCCAAGGCAAACTCACCCAAGACAAACTCACCCAAGACAAACTCACCCAAGGCCAACTCACCCAAGCCAACTCACCCAAGACAATCTCACCCAAGACAATCTCACCCAAGACAAACTCACCCAAGACAATCTCACCCAAGACCAACTCACCTGAACCGAGGGAAATTCGCCAAGAGCACGGACACTTCATCAGTTTCAGAGATTTTAAATCTCACTTTTCAATTTTTTTTCCAAGATTTGGGGGGAAAAATTCGGTATTGACCATTTTGGGGCGCTAACATCGCCTGGGCGCTAATTAGCGCCGGCGACCGCGAAATTCAGTTTTAGCGCCTCAAGAGGGAAATGGTGCGCTAAATCAAGCACTGCACTTGGTTCTTAGAGCGCTAACCCTGAATATCGGGGCGGTGCATTCTGCAGCATTCTCAGTAAAGGGGAGAGCCAAAGCCCTCAACACTGCAGGGCCCTACCTGGACCAGCGGGGAGCAGGATGCCGGGTTGCCAGATCGTGGCACGGACCCCGCATTCAAAGATGCAATGGGCCGCGACAAGTAAGTAGGCCAATTTTTTTCCCTTTCCCTGCCCACCACCTGCCCTTTAGTTATTGCCCCGCAAGCCTCCTGCCACTCCGTTCCCGCACCTGAATCGGTCGCTGTCATCGCCCGGCGCAGATTCAGGGGGCGAGGGCCAATCTTGCAGGCGGGGCGAAAACAGGGCGCGGCGCACGGTGATGAATTTAGCCGGAGTCATTCGCGGTGCCGTGTCGGGGGTGCTCAGGAGACGCGCAAATGCACCGAATTTCTAGCCCTTGGAGTTTTACATCGGAAAAAGGTCATTTAATCAAAACAATTTGAAAGATTTCATTAAACGAACGACCCGCGACTCTCTCTAAAAGGGTTACATCTTTAATACTAGTCTAGTGGTGAAATCAGATCCCACCAGTTAAACTTCTGACTAGTTCAATAACCTATAAATACAAAGAGCTTTGTATTTGATCAATCAGGGGTGTTATGCTCCAGATCTCCCGCGTTCAAAACATTCTTCAAAACCCAATTTCAGGATTTGAGCTACTGTAGTAACTGGATTAACTTTCCTTTAGTCCAAGTTCAAAGCTCCGGGTGTTATTGTCCAAATGATGTCTCCATTCTCTTGGATTGAAAGGTTCCGCTGAATAGCGGAAGGAGTTGAGCAGGAGTTGGGATTGAACCCAATATGATCAGTGCTTTGGGCGCCGGGAGCAACACACTTGATGATTTGAAGTTTTAAAACCCTCAATTTAATTTCACTGAGGAATTTAATGCTCATTAAAGATCAAAACACAGTGGTTAGTAAACAGGTTGTGAACTTGCTTGCATGAGTGTTTTAATGAATTCCCATTTTCTCTCCCTACTCCACCGTCTCCATAATAAATTCAACGGGGTAAAAATTCAGTTGGTTGCGCCTCTCGTTAGCGCCTTAAGAGGGCGCTAATGGGGCGCAAAGCCGCTAGCGCCCGGGTGCAGCGATGTTTGCGCCGCTCGGGAACTTAACTAGACATTGTGCGGCGGCGCTAAACCTTACCGCTGCGACCACCTGCGCGCGCAGATTGTGACGTCATTCCATGGTGCAACGCCCTTGTGGCGCCCCGGAGCGGAAATTGAGTGGCGCCCCCTGCCTTACCGCCTGGCGCATCCAACGACCGGAAGACTGGAACGCTATCAATCGCTGTGGGGCTGGGGGGGGGGCGCTATTTAAAGGGGGCCTCTTCCTGTCTTTTTCTGTGGTTGACATTTTTGCACCACTCGTTCTGAGAGAGAGAGAGAGAGAGATTCGGAGAGAGAGAAAGAGAGACTTCTGCATTGAGTCAACGCTTTGTGAGGTAGTTTTGCCTACTGATCCTAACTTCGCTGCTACTTTGGTTGCTGTCCTTCATAACTTTGCATGCAAAGAGACTATGGGGGCTGCACTGAATGGGGGCGTCGTCCTGCTCCAGCTGAATCGGAGGACACAGAGACGCAGAGAGAGAGTGGCAATGATGGCCAGACGGAGGAGGGCCAACAGGCGTATGTACAGGAGAGCTTACCCTCCCAGGGTATATCGTGAACAGCTCTCCTACATTCATTTGTCTGAGGAGCTGTGTTTGCGAAGGCTGCGATTCAGCAAGGAGGTGGTCACTGAGCTCTGCCACCTGCTGCAGCCAGATCTGCAGCCTCAACTGAGGTCCAGGACGTCTCTGTCGGTGGCAGTGAAGGTCACAGTGGCTCTCAACTTCTATGCTACTGGCTCATTTCAAGCTGCTGCTGGGGACCTCGCCAATATCTCCCAGTTCGCGGTGCATTGCTGCATCCGGCAGGTCACAAATGCCCTCTTTAAAAGGAGACGAGAGTTCATCTCTTTCCCCATGACCCCAGACAAGCAGCGTGACCGCGCTCTGGGCTTTGCGAGGATAGCGGGCTTCCCCATGGTGCAGGGCGCCATTGACTGCACGCATGTGGCTTTGCGTGCTCCACATGAGAATGCCGAGGAATTCCGGAACAGAAAGGGGTTCCATTCCTTGAATGTTCAGTTGGTCTGTGACCACAGACAGCTGATACTCGCTGTCAATGCCCACTATCCTGGCAGCTGCCACGATGCTTTCATCCTGCGCCAGACTACTGTGGCAGAACTTTTCGAGGCACCGCATCAGCCAGTTGGTTGGCTTCTCGGGGACAAGGGGTATCCATTGAGCACCTGGCTGATGACACCGCTCCGTACGCCCAACACCCCTGCTGAGCTGCGGTACAATGAGAGCCATCAAGCTACCAGGAACATCATTGAGCGCACAATCGGCGTGCTGAAGCAACGGTTCCGCTGTCTCGACCATTCTGGAGGAGCCCTGCAGTACTCGCCTGAGCGAGTATCCAACTTCGTAGTTGTGTGCTGCATGTTGCATAACATGGCAATCGTTAGGACCCAGCCAATGCCACCAGGCCTTGGAGCACCACCAGAGGAGGAGGAGGAAGAGGAGGAAGAGGACGAGGAGGATGATCATCAGCAGCACCAAGGCGGGAGGGCGGCCCACAATGGTGAAACTGCAAGGGCCGTCCGTCAACGGCTGATAGCAAGCCGCTTCTAGGGCCCCTGCTGTGGAAATGGCTTCTGCCATTGCTAACAACATCAATGAACCCAGCACGCAACCCCTAAGCCGGCCAAGGCACCAATGATTCCAAACACCAAACATGTATATTTTGAATACAAAAACTTATTTATTTTACAAACTCTGTGTGTGTCATTTCCTCATGACAAATTCATAGAAATAAACACAAAAAAACAGTCATTAACATATCTGGTTCTCACAACCTGGAGATAATGTCCAAAACACTAAACAAAAGTTGGACCACGAACCTCGGCCTTTAATAAAAAAATGACCAGCATTTTGTCACACCTCCTACTTTTTGCCCTTCGAGGGTGATCTCCTTCCCTTGCGCACTTCCCCCCTTCTAACCCTACTGCTCCTCCGTAATGGGACCTCAGTGGCTGCAGCAAGGCTGGTGGAAGGCTGCTGATCGTCAGACCCTGACACTGCAGATTCCCCTGAAGGACGGCCTCGACCAGTTCTGGGCCTGGAGGGCCCGGCTGCAGACTGCACCAACTCTGCATGGGCGGCAGCAGTCTGTCCTACAGGCGGTGGCAAGTGCAGTGGAGAAGTGACAGTGTTGGCAGCAGGAATGCTGTCATCGTGAGAGAGGACAGCAACTCCCTGCTCGCCCGACACACTGGCACTCCCACGGGGCAGCACTTCAGCATCCGGAGCAATCTGCTGGAGCACAGATTGCTGGCCTGCTGCGGCGCGGTGAGAGCCCCGGGGACATGTGAACGAACCATCGAGGTTGGCAGCAGTCAGTGCTCGCGTGGCCTCAATCTGAGTCTGCATGAGAGCAGTCAGAGATGGGATCACGGCAGTCAGTGACTGAATTGCAGCACTAAGCGTTAGTGTGGCATCCGCCTGTGCTACAGCGAAGTGCTCCACACTCCTTGCCAGTGACTCAATGCATTCGGGCACCCTTCCCACTGCACCCATGAGCTCAGTGTGCATGCCCACTGCCTGGGTGTTCATTTCTGCGATCAGCCGCTCCTCCTCTGCGTCCATTGCAGTAGGAGTGTCTGGCATACTCTCCCTCTGGGGAGAAGGCCCCCGTTCTTCTCTACCCCCATGGCGTTGCTGCAGCCCGCTGGGTCCTAGAGCTTCACCCTCATCAGACCCTTCCCCCCTGCTCCCCTCCAGGGAAGGCGTGTTCCCAGTGTGGGCATGGGCTTCCTCGGGAGAGGGTGGCACTGATGCTCCGGCTTCCTCTTCCTCCTCGGCTGCAGCTTCACTCCCACTGGCAGCTTCAGGGCCCGTCTCCTCAGCTGGTGAATCACCATCTGAAAGCAGGGAGGTACAAGAGTGGCTTTAGCGTGAGGACAGGGTGGCAGCAAGGGAGGAATAAGTGCAGCGAGTTAGCAAGTTGGATTGAAAGTGTCAAAGGCTGGTGTTGTGAGGGACAAGTGGAAGGACAGAGGACAAAAAGGTGATGACCTTACCATTGCTGCCCAGAACGGGGTCGGCGTCTCCAGTGGCGACGGGACCGATCACCCGGCTTGCCACAATCCTGTGGACGCGCTCCTCAAGATCGCTGAGGGGTTGCAGCTGAGGCCGCCCTCCACCTGTCCGTTGCTGCTGTCTCCTATTATGCGCCAGCTTGGCCTGCAAGAAAAAGGACAGCATCTGAGTAAATATACAGCCATGGTCTTGCCTGATGTGCCTCCCATAGGTGAATAGCCCTTACTGTATGCAGCCATGGTGTTGCCTGATGTGCCTCCCATAGGTGAATAGCCCTTACTGTATGCAAAGTGTGGAATGTGTGTGTGTGTTTCATGAAAGGGCCATCGGTGTTGGATGAGTGTTGTGCATTGGGGTTTTAAGACCCTCTGGCCATAGAGTGAGGTTGAGATGGAGGGATGGAGAGGTATTGAGAAAAAGCCACTCACCCTGACGACCCGAGTGAGGTCGTTGAACTTTTTGCGGCATTGAACATGGGTCCTGGGCACCATGCTCCTGGAGGAGACGCTCTGAGCCACCTCCCTCCACACTCTTCTGTACTCGCGTGGCAAAGGCCTCCTGCCACTCTCAGGGAAGAGTATACATCTTCTGCGCTCCACCGCGCCAACCAGAGCATCCAAGGCCCGCTCGGTGAAGCGCTGAGCTCGTTCTCTCACCCTCTCCATCCTTGGCAACAAAATGGATTCACAGGTCTCTCCAGGCTGAGATTCAAGGCTGCAATGAGCAGGGTGTGGCTGGGGAGCAAGTTGGCCCCCCCCCGCTTTAAGAACTGGCCGGCGCCAGTGTGTCTGTGTTCCCTCGCTAACTGGCAGCACCTGCGCTGCGCTCGCGCGCTGAGTTAGCGCCTCACTGCTCGGCCTTTGCGCCTTAAGACAGGTGTGCAGCGCCTGATTTAGCGCTCCACTCACCTCCCGGTGCGGTAAAAGTGAAGTTTCCAGTCAGTGGCGATAATTAGCGGCAGGCGCTAATTTTTGCGTCCAGACGATATTTGCGCCCCAAACGGGGCGCGACCTAATTTTTCCCCCAACTTCTTTACCCAGAGGGTGGTGAGAACGTGGAACTCGCTACCACAGGGAGTGGTTGAGGTGAATAGTATAGATGCATTTAAGGGGCGGTTAGATAAGCATATGAGGGAGAAGGGAATAGAGGGTTCCGCTGATAGAGTTAGATGAGGAAAGACAGGAGGAGGCTCTGTTATGATCTGGAATGCGCTGCCTGAAAGGGTGGTGGAGGCAAATTCAATAGTAACTTTCAAAAGGGAATCGATAAATTTAGGGCTGTGGGGAAAGAGCAGGGACTTATTGGATAGCTGAAGAGCCGGCACAGGCACGATGGGACGAATGGTCTCCATCTGTGCAGCAAGGTCCTATGATCTGGGTAGATCTCTGCTAACAGGAATTGACTGCAGGTGAAATTGAATTTTAGTAAAGAGCTGCGTACCTTGTTAGTTCTTTCCTAACATTAGAGGTGTAAACTTACTGGGCAACCTTCTAAGATTTAATTTGATAGTTTAATACTTTGCTTGCCATTGCTGCAGTTAGACTGTAGCTGATGTGAATCCCAAATGCTGTGACTACCTCTAGGAGGTAACCTTAGGTGCATTTACAAGTTGAGTTGGTGCAAAGGGGTTTTTGCTTGGTATTGGCACTAAACCTGTGTGCTGTAAATTGGATCTCATACTTCCAGGGACTCTCGCTCCACTTCACTCCGGGTGTCAGATCGGGCCCTGGCTCTGGATTCAGGCTGCTGTCGTGTAAGTGGGAAGCAGCCTTAAGGATAATAAAAAGTTACAGTGTAAACTGTAGTCAGAGCCTAACCTGACTGAAGAGCAGGGATCCTGTCCCCCAGGCAGTGTTACTCTTTGATTGAGACTTTAAACTTGTATTCCCTCAAGTAGAGAAGATTAAGAGGTGATCTAATTGGGATGTTTAAGATGATTAAAGGATTTGCTAAGGTAGATAGAGAGAAACTGTTTCCTCTGGTGGGAGAGTCCAGAACAAGACGGGCATAACCTTAAAATGAGAGCTCGGTCATTCAGGGGTGATGTGAGAAAGCACTTCTTCAAACAAAGGGTAGTGGAAACCTGGAACTCTCTTCCCCAAAAAGCTATTGAGGTTGGGGCTCAATGGAAAATTTCAAACTGAGATTGATAGATTTTTGTTGGAAGGGTATTAAGGGTTACGGAACCAAGGCGGATAAATGGAGTTAAGATACAGATCAGCCATGATCTAATTGAATGGTGGAACATGCTCGAGGGGCTGAATGGGCTCCTCCTGTCTCTATTTTCATAAGAGTCATGTTGGGTTCTGACTGCCAAGTTACACTACAACTTTAGGGCTTCCCACCAATGATACAGCAGTAGTGTGATTTTAGGATTTGGCTACAGTTATACCGCAGCCACCCATCTCAGACTGGTATCTACCCAATGCGATGTGCATAGCAGATTGTCTTAGTTACAAGCGCAGAACGCTGGCCCCTACCTTTTGAAGTTAGAAGATGGGCAACAGCGTCACTTCTTCCTTAACATTAAACCATTCTATACTAAGCTTTAAAAAGTCCCTGGGTGGCCCAAAGAACATTGAGAGCACTTTTAAAATTTGGCTTCACTGTGACCTGGAGTTATACCACAACTGGTGTGTATTGAAGTGGGGCAAGACTACCTACTGGAGATGGTCACTGCACTTGATTTTTGTGCACTTTGGAGTCATGTCACACCCTGATACCCGAGCTGCACTGTCACGTTTTGCATAGATGCACACCTAAAACTATTTTGCATTGACAAGAACGTGATAGTATTTATACCGGTTGGTGGGCCCGAGTTATACTGCCAGTTGCACTCAGTAGCAACAATGCAATGCAGTGTGTCGACTCCCCAGATGGTTCATTGTTAACGTGACGAGATTGCAGATAGAAGCCTAAATACTAGGAGGTGCACGGGACTGATCAAAGTGGGGCATCACACCATAAATTGCATCACCCAGTGTGAAGGGCCAGCTGTGAGAATCGACAGGACACTAAGGAGTCAGATAAAAACCGAACTCTCACGTTATGCTATCATTGTTCGTTGATAGGCATCGGAAGCTGCTACCCACCTATACAAAATCAACAGCGTCAGGGGACGACAATATTGGAATACAGTATGTGAGTCATTTGAGACATGTCGTGTGGGGAGTGTAGCGTGCTTGGGAGGAAAAAGGTGACTTTGGACCTCTGGTTCCCAAAGCTCTCCACCACTGGGGATTTTCCTTGCCTCACATTGGAGACTAATCGATAGAGATTGATTGCTAGAATTAGTCAACAACTCCATTATCATTGGATCATGTGGCTACCAGGATGGCAGAAGGCAAACTATGGGCTGTTTTCATGAATAATTCCAATGTTCCTATGACTATCAGATCCAAAGCCAAACCTGAATTCACACTGCCAGGCTGTAACCACGTACAGTGATGCAAAATGTGCAACATAACCATCATTTCAAATAATGTGGTCTTGTTAAGGCAAGGACCCTGACCTGAAACTGACTGCACAGTTCCCCAAAAGGTGGGCTCCTAATTTCAAGACTTGCTAGTTTCCTGTCACTGCCATAACCCCTTCATTATACTGCACCTACCAACTGTGTTTCTATTGCATACTGGTAACAGCAGAGCTCCTAGCTGTAGTCAAACACAGCCATGGCATGCTGCTCATCAGCTTCCAACTGCTGGTGAAATTCCTAGTGATAGGAAAGAACCCATGGGATATTCAGCTCCTTTCTGTCCTCGGAAATGGTGAATGTTGTATTAGTTCATCTGAGGTTATTTAAAGCTTCACACTCGTCATGGCCCCGCACTCTGGAAGTATCTCAAACCCATCCATCTTATTCCATCATCCCCTTCAACAACCTCCTCAAAACCTACCTCATGGACTACACCTTTGGTCGTCTTCTCTAACCTTCCTTTACTCCTTCTTGATGTCCCCATCTGCTACTTTGTGAAGTGTGTAGAGGAGATTTACTAGAATGATACCAAGGATGTTGGACTTCAGTTATGTGGAAAGACTAGAGAAGCTGGGATTGTTCTCCTTAGATCAGAGAAGGTTAAGGGGAGATTTAATGGAGGTGTTCAAAATTATGAGGGGTTTGATAGAGTAAATAGGAAAAACTATTTCCACTGGCAGGAGAGTCAGTAACCAGAGGACCAAGATTTATGATATTGGCAAAAGAACCAGAGGGTAGAAGAGATTTTTTTTTAATGCAGTGAGTTATGATCTGGAATGCACTGCCTGAAAGGGCAGTGGAAGTAGGTTCAATAGTAACTTTCAAAAGGGAATTGGATAAATACTTGAAAAGGAAAAAAATGCAGGGCTATGCAGAAAGAGCAGGGGAGTGGGACTAATTGGATAGTTCTTCCAAAGAGCCAGCAAAAGTACGATGGGCCGAATGGCCTCCTTTCTGTGCTGTATGAGTCTCTGATCATTCTAAGTATTTTGAGGACATTTTGTAGCTTTATGTGCGCTATATACGTATAGGTTGTTAGATGTAACCAGTGTTCATTGCTCACCATGTAGAATCATAGAATGGTTACAGCATAGAAGGAGGCCATTCGGCCCGTCGAGCCCGTGCCGGCTCTCTGCAAGAGCACTTCAGCTAGTCCCACTCCCCCGCCCTTTCCCCGTAGCCCTGCAAATTTTCTTTTCCTTCAGGTACTTATCCAATTCCCTTTTCAAAGCCGCGATTGAGTCTACCTCCGCCACCCTCTCAGGCAGTGCATTCCAGATCCTAACCACTCGCTGCGTAAAAAAGGTTTTTCCTCATGTCGCCTTCGGATCTTCGGCCAATCACCTTGAATCTGTGTTGGGATACCGATGTCAAACGCTGCCGCAACTCCCAGTGTGATCCAGGTTACCCTGATCTGACAGAGCAGCAAAAGACAGCGCTGTTGTGACATAAGATCTGCATTGTAACGCAGACATTGGATTCAGCAAACTCATTCCAGATATAGTGAGACCCCTGATCAGTGAAGCGCGGCGTTGTGACGAGCAAGAGGCCATTATGTTACCTCCGGCTACCACTAGGTTAACAGCACTGGACAAAACACGTACCATGATACTTTAACTGATAAATTTATTAAAGATTTGTCTTACTGATCGTTCAGAAAGAATAAATAAAAGACAATAAAACATTTACACGTGACCTACAATGACTTCCATATCCAATTTTTATATGTAAAACACCTTACACTAGAGCTCTCGCTGACAAAATGCATAGTCATATCAACCACTGAGAAATGGGGAAAGTCAAGTGGTGAGATTCAAACAAGAAGGGAGTCGGGGTCTTTTTAAAACTTTTTTTTAAAAGTAATTTTTTCTCTAAAATCGCACCACCATTCTCGATCCTAAAAATACCACTAAAGAGACCGCTTTCCTCTATCCACAGTAAAAATACATTTACAGAAACACAGGGTGATTTCTTCTCGTTATTCTTCCCGGCCCAGGGGGCCGTGGGGGGCGGGGGTTGGAGGGGGATATTTGGCAACAAACAGACATTGCAAAGTGCAATTGGTAAATAAACATCACTCCAAAAAAAAAATGATACAAGCTTAGAAATTACTGCTGGCCACGAGCGAATCAACCATTAACACATTTGTACCACACTCCACCTGCTGCTGTTTTAACCTTAGTTGAAATGGGTTGAAGAAAGAACTTGCATTTATATAGCGCCTTTCGCGGCCGCGGGACGTCCCGAAGCGCTTTACAGCCAATGAAGCGCTTTTGAAGTGCAGTCACTGTTGTCATGTAGGGAAACTCGGCAGCCGATGTTCGCACAGCAAGATCCCACAAACAGCGATAACATACTGATGCAATACGCACCCGAGGTCTATCGTGATATGGCCAGCAATAACTTCTAGGCGACTAAAGAGAGTGAAGAACAGATGAGAGATTATGGACTATATCAGGTGTTTAACATCCACAGAATTTCCTAATGCACCGTTCTGTTCTGTTTAGTAACTGAGACATTTTTAAAAAATCACATTCGTTCGTATCATTACTGTTAAGAATTCAATCACTGTGTTGCATTGAGATGCACAGGATCACACAGAATCCGAGTAACTATGGACTATAGGATTCACACACACACACACACATATATATATATATATAATGTAAAAAGGGAGGGGACCACCTCAGTTGCAATGTGTGTTGCTTGGCAACTTAACAGCAAAATAATATTTAACACGGTCTGTTAAAAATGTTCAGTAAGAGTCCAACGCGTTGGTAACCTGTTGTCACACAGAGAAAGTTTTCTTTAAAGAAATAAAAGAGGAGAAGGGTGAAAGTTGCACCATTAGTGTTACTGTGAGACTTTTAGAAAGTTTCTTTAGTCATCCCACAATGAGCGTACAATCCTGGAGTTCCCGTTTGAGGAAGCTGTAAAATGCTACACGATTGTTTCATTGTTTTTTTTATATTCGTTCATGGGATGTGGGCGTCGTTGGCAAGGCCGGCATTTATTGCCCATCCCTTGTTGCCCTTGAGAAGGTGGCAGTGTCTTCTTGGACCGCTGCAGTCCGTGTGGTGAAGGTACTCCCACAGTGCTGTTAGGGAGGGAGTTCCAGGATTTTGACCCAGCGACGATGAAGGAACGGCCGATATATTTCCAAGTCAGGATGGTGTGTGACTTGGAGGGGAACTTACAGGTGGTGGTGTTCCCATGCACCTGCTGCCCTGTTTGATCAAAAGGTATTGTTTTTAAAATGAGGCGTGTGCGTATGTGTACGTGTGAGGAGAGAGAGAGAGTGTGTGTGTGTGTGTGTGTGTGTGTGTTAAAATTGTGTGTGTTCCACCTCATCTAACCAGGATGCTGGGCTGGCCGGGAAATCGGGGTATCCTCCGCTGCTGTCTGTCGACAGATCCGAACTGGGTCCGTTCGCTCCTAAAACACGCATGGCTTGGCTCATGCCTTGTCCACCTGCTCCTCCTTGAGCCAGGATCCCTAAGCCAGTGTCCTGGTACACGAGCCCGGAGATGAGGGGCTGGTGAGGCGGGATGGCTTGCAGAGAAGCTGGCGACTGAGGGATACCGTAAGGGCTGTTGGATCTCAGGTCGTGGTACTGGTCCTGGGACAGCACTCCATCGATAGAGAAGCCTCCGTTGCTTGATGTCTGTCTGCCCAGGCCTGGAGAGGCATCGTTCATGCTGCTGTACATCCCATTTGGATGTCCCATGTCTGACAGCGAATGTTCGTCTACATATAAATATAAAAAAATGCACTTTAAAATCCAACCACTCAGGAAAGAGAGTTACTCTACCTACGTGGGATGAAGCAGGTTCACCCCGACGCCAGCCATCTACAAAAGCCACCAGCATCATGATCTCCTTTGTGAACAACAGCAACTTGTATTTATATAGCGCCTTTAACGTAGTAAAACGTCCCAAGGCGCTTCACAGGAGTGTCATAAAACAAAATTTGACACCGAGCCACATAAGGAGAAATTAGGGCAGGTGACCAAAAGCTTGGTCAAAGAGGTAGGTTTTAAGGGGCGTCTTAAAGGAGGAGAGAGAGGTAGAGAGGCGGAGAGGTTACGGGAGGGAATTCCAGAGCTTAGGGCCCAGGCAGCTGAAGGCACGGCCACCAATGGTGGAGCGATTAAAATCAAGGATGCTCAAGAGGCCAGAATTAGAGGAGCGCAGTGATCTCGGCGGGGTTGTGGGCCTGGAGGAGGTTACAGGGAAAGTGAGGGGCGAGGCCATGGAGGGATTTGAAAACAAGAATGAACCATATGTTCGAGCGCCTATTGGGTGAGGCTTCCCGCCCGGCGCGTTGCAACAAGCGCTGGTCCATCAGCTCCCTCAAGTATGTATCCAATTCCCTTTTGAAAGTTACTATAGAATCTGCTTCCACCACCCTTTCAGGCAGTACATTGCAGATTATAAGAACTCGCTGTGTAAAAAAAATTCTCTTCATCTCCCCTCTGGTTCTTTTGCCAATTACCTTAAATCTGTGTCCTCTGGTTACAGACCCACCTGCCAGTGGAAACCGTTTCTCCTTATTTACTCTATCAAAACCCCTCATATTTTTGAACACTTCTATTAAATCTCCCCTTAAACTTCTCTGCTCTAAAGAGAGCAATCCCAGCTTCTCCAGTCTCTCCACATATTGGGATGCTGATGTTTAGAATGACATGTTAATTGTTGGATTTGTAGATTGTTTGGAGCAATTGAAACTCAGCTCCAACTCGCCGTGACTATCAGATACAAACCTGTGAAGGACACTTCAGCATCGCTGGCCACCCCATCGTCCTGGACACTGTCCTTGTCCGACTTGGAGCTTGCTCTGGATCTCTTGATGTTCCTGAAATACTGGCCCCATCTCTGTCTCCCGGCATCTTTTTTCAATCGTTTCTCCTTCGCTCGTCGGTTCTGAAACCAAACCTATTGGAGACAAAAGCAAAGGCATATTTGGAACCCCTGATGCCGCTCATTCTGAAGCACCAAACGGTGGAGTTAACGATTTGCATGGAGCCTGTTCCACTGCATGAAATACAAAAGGCAGTATCGCCGCTTTAAAGGGCACTGTTATCCGGTAGAGGTGATGCAATGAGCTCACAGGTCACCAGAATGCACCCACCTTAACAAAAAATTCGCAGTGGTTTATCAGCTGCGGCTCAGTTTGGTCGCACTCTCGCCTCTGAGTCAGAAAGTTGTCCCACTCCAGAGACTTGAGGGCATAATCTAGGCTGGCACTCCAGTGCAGGATCAAAGGAGTGCTGCACTGTCGGAGGCGCCATCTTTCAGATGAGGTATTAACCTGAGGCCCCGTTTGCCCTGTCAGGTGGATTATTTCGAAGAAGAGCAGGGGAGTTCTCCCCGGTGTCCTGGACAATATTTATCCCTCAACCAACATCACTAAAAACAGATTATCTGGTCATTATCACATTGCTGTTTGTGGGACCTTGCTGTGCGCAATTTTGGCTGCCGCATTTCCTACATTACAACAGTGACGGCACTTCAAAAAGTACTTCATTGGCCGTGAAGTGCTTTGGGACGTCCTGAGATCATGACAGGCGCGATAGGAATGCAAGTTCTTTCTTTCAACTGCAGTCACCAGTCTGAGGGTAACGCATATGCTGGCAACCTCGGGCATCGCACCACCTTATTTTAAAAAGCGTAACAAAGTTCTGAATACACTGTGTTTCTCCTGACATATCAGCAGAGGTGGATGATTTTCCAGTTTGGGGAATGCAAACCTCATTTCGAAAAAGGTATCACATTGAGACAGGAACTGCAGCATAACTGGCCTTGAAATGTCTGTGAAAGAGGAGCATTATGGCAAATTTATATCCTCATTAGCTGCAGTATGGATTCCGGCCAGCCAGCACCTCATTTATACTACTTGGCTTGAACTGCAATTCTCCCATCCAAAAGAGCCCTGTGTTCAATTTGAAATGTTTAGAGAGCATGGGCTGGACTCTTCACACTCTCTAAACACTTAAATCAATTCCAAGTGGGTTTAGAGAACGTTCAGGGGATCCAAGACATCTGTGTACATTTTCTAAGCCAGGTTTGACGCTGGACCGGAGTTATACTCCAAGTGGCGTTGAACCCAAGACAATCAACCGGTTCAAACTGGTTGAGAGCTGGATGCAGGGAGGATGTTTCCCCTGGCTGGGGGGGGGTCTAGAACGAGGGGTCACAGTCTCAGGATAAGAGGTAGGATATTTAGGACTGAGATGAGGAGAAATTTCTTCACTCAGAAGGTGGTGAACCTGTGGAATTCTCTACCACAGAAGGCTGTGGAGGCCAAGTCACTGATTATATTTAAGAAGTAGATAGATAAATTTCTAGACACAAAAGGCATCAAGGGGTACGGGGAGAGAGCGGGAATATGGTATTGAAATAAAGGATCAGCCATGATCATATTGACTGGCGGAGCAGGCTCGAAGGGCTGAATGGCCTAATCCTGCTCCTATTTTTCTATGTTTCTATGTTTCTATCTCGAATTTCGTAACATTTATATCATTGCTGAAGCCATGTAGCTAAGTAAATACCAGTTCTTGGCAGGATATCTATCTAAACAGAATGGTGAAAGAAGGGGCCGGGTATACTGGTCACTGGCACTAGCCTTGGCTGGTTTGTCAGACCGCAGTGGGCATGAATAGTGCTTCAGACATGGGCATGGTGCCAGGCATTTCACAAGCAGAACAAAGTCAACTGCACTCTATTGTTCTCAAAATATTATTTGCTTTCACGGCTTATACTGAAGGTCATGGGTGCTGTAAGGCTTAAAACTTACTGTACACAAGCTGCTAATGGCATAACATTCAAAGAGATGCACAGTCGTGATTATTCAGCATGGAGAGCCAATATTTAAAAAAAGAAACCCCATTCTCAAGCCAGGTCAGCAACTGACTCCAGTATCACATTGCAGCGTTAGTGTCCCAGCAAAGCGGAAACCCCTTTGCAGTAATGCTAAAGTATAACCCTTCCTTTAGATTGTCAGGGTTACAGTAGTATGGGTTCAACAGCAGTTTCTCCACATCATGAACCTGGCAAGCTAACAGAAGACCACTTGCTCTACACGTGTCCCTGTTCCTCTAAGTGGTCCCTCGCTGTCAGATCGGCAAGAGATGCAAATGAAGCTTCATCTTTTTTTCTTTCAGCTTGTAGCCAGAGTTGAAGTTTTATATTCTAACAGGAGGCCCAGAGAGCGGTGTTTCATGTTGTGCTGTGACTGATTGGAAGGGTTAACTCTTTCATTTGTTGTTTGTAATCAGTATGCAGTGTGTTCAATCAATTGCCATTCATTGAACATCCCTCATAAAGAATGGGGCTTCTTTTTTTAAATATTGGCTCTCCATGCTGAATAATCACGACCGTGCATCTCTTTGAATGTTATGCCATTAGCAGCTTGTGCGCAGTGAGCTTTAAGCCTTACAGCACCGATGACCTTCAGTATAAGCCGCAAACAGTCACCGTAACTAAACACTTATTCACAGATGTTACGGCCAGAACTAGGTAATTCAGCACCAGACACATGATGAGCAGAAGAGGCATTGATCCCATCGAGCCGGCTTCTATATACAGGCAATGTACAGTCTCGGGGACGTACACGCATCTTGAGGGGTGACTTGATAGAGGTCTTTAAGATTATAAAAGGGTTTGATAGAGTAGACGTAGAGAAAATGTTTCCATTTGCGGGTGAGACCAGAACTAGGAGACATGAATATAAGATAGTCACTAATAAATCCTATAGGGAATTCAGGAGAAACTTCTCCACCCAGAGAGCGGTGAGAATATGGAACACAAGGAGTGGTTGATGCGAATTGCATAGATGCATTTAAGGGGAAACTAAATAAGCATGAGGGAGAAAGGAATAGAAGGGTATGTTGATGGGGTGAGATGAAGAAGGGTGTGAGGAGGCTCGTGTGGAGCATAAACACCAGCATGGACCTGTTGGGCCAAATGGCCTGTTTTTGTGCAGTACTTTGTAATACTTTGTAATCCCCAGACACCCCCTGCACCTGCCAAGGTAAAGTCTCTCTCTCCCCAGGCTAGCCGAATGATCCCAGCACCAGCCACACAGCCTGATGTGGGGACAGTAGGGATACAACTGCATCTCCACACTTGGAGTACTGCATACAATTCTGGTCGCCATATTATAGAAAGGATGTAGAGGCATTGGAGAGGGTACAGAGAAGATTTACAAGGATGATACCAGAAATGCGAGGGTATACCTATCAGCACGGAGTGAACAACTGCAAGTCTGGTAAGTGTGGGAGTTTTAAGGGTTAATGGGGGGAAAAATTCAGTTGGTTTGCGCCTCCCATTAGCGCCTTAAGAGGGCGCTAATGGGGCGCAAAGCAACTAGCGCCCGGGCGCGGCGATGTTTGTGCCGCTCGTGAAATTAACTAGACATTTTGTGGCGGTGCTAAACACTACCACCACGATCTCCTGCGCCGGCAAATCGTGACGTCAGTCAAGTGCGCAACGCCCCGGTAGCGCCCCGGACCGGATATTGAGTGGCGCCCCCTGCCTTACCGCCTGCCGCTAGCAACGACAGGTTGAGGGGAGCGTTTTGCAGTCGGGAAGGTACTGGGGGAGCGCTATTTAAAGGCGACCACTTCCTGCCTTTTTTTGTTGGTGACATTTTTGCACCACACATTCTGAGAGAGAGAGAGAGAGAGAGACTTCTGAAGAGATTCAATGCTGTGTGAAGGAGTTTTGGGTACTGAGCAGCACTTTGCAGGTTCATTTTGATTTGCCCTTCCTTGTATCGATTTAGAAGAGACTGTGGGGGCTGCACTCTGAGCTCTTTCACTGGGCCTCTCCATTGTTCTTTCCAGCAGATTTGATGTACAGGTCTCTCCAGGCTGAGATTCAAGGCTGCAATGAGCAGGGTGTGGATGGAGAGCAAGATCAACCCTCCCCTTTAAGAACTGGCCGGCACCAGTATGTCTGTGTTCCATTGCTGACTGACAGCACCTGAGCTTCGCCAGCGCTCTGAGTTAGCGCCTCGCTCCTCGGCCTTTGCGCCTTAAGACAATTGTGAAGCGCCTGATTTAGCGCTCCAATCACCTCCAGGGCGATAAAAGTCAAGTTTGCAGTCGGAGGCGATAATTAGCGCCAGGCGCTAATCTTTGCGCCCGGCCGATAATTGCGCCCCAAATGGGGCGATACTGAACTTCTTCCCCAATCTCTTTTAAAATCTAGTGTTAATTGCTAGTAGCTCTTAAGTAAGATCAACTGTTTAAGTTAAAATTTAAATGTTAAATTTTTAAGTTTCTTCAGGCTTAAGCAGAGACAAACAAGCAAGATCTCCTGCTGGAGATCTGCTGTAGTTAGTTAATTAGCTAACTGGATTAAACTGGTTCCCGAAACAGTAGCAGAGCAGTGGTGACTCATCTGAGTCACAAACAGTATAAATGCAGGGGCCTGTGAGTGCAGCCAGCACTGAGTGCAGCAGCACAGAGTGAACAACTGGGAGTTTGGTAAGTGTGGGAGTTTGGTGAAGTGGGGGAAGGAGGTGCTTGCTTTTCTTAACTTCTCCCGCAGAGCGGCGGCGGACCTGAGCGGGAGCAGACTGAGACCCAAGAGCGGGGATAAAAGCAGCAACAGACCTGCATCAACAAGAGAAAACGGCAGTGTGACGTTACAGGTAAGGCAGGTAAGTGATTGGTAGTGACTGTGGGCTAAGTTTTAAGATAGTGACTGTGGGCTAAGTTTTAAGTTAATATATAACCTATAACTAAATTTTAAAAACTAAACTTAATTTAATTAATTTAATAAACTAAACGAGGTGAATAATTTGATTAATACTAAACTAATTAATTAAACAAATAAAATAATGGGAGAACAGGAGATGTGTTGCTGCTGCAACATGTTGGAGCTTATGGACATTTTTGTCCAGGGTGACTACATCTGCGGTAAGTGTCTGCGGCTCGAGGAACTTCGGCTCCAAGTTGAGGAGCTGGCGTCCGAGCTGCAGACATTGCGAGACATCAGGGAGGGAGAAAGTTACCTGGACCTTTTGCTCCAGGAGGCAGCCACACCCCTTAGATTAAATACTTCAGAATTGACACGTGGTCAGGGACAGGAGGATGTGACTGCGAGTGAGGCAGGTACGGGGATCCAGGAGGTAGTATTGCAGGAGCCTCAGTCCCTTCACTTGTCCAATAGATTCGAGGTTCTTGAAACCCTTGTGGACCAGTGCGGGGACTGCGGGGAGGATGAGCAAACTGACCACGGCACCATGGTACAGGAAGCCGTTCAAGTGGGGGGAGTAAAAAAGGAAGGTGGTTGTAGAAGGTGACAGTATAGTTAGGGGGATAGACATTGTTCTCTGCAGCCAGGAGCGTGAGTCCCGAAGGCAATGTTGCCTACCCAGTGCCAGGGTAAAGGACATCTGCTCTGGGCTGGAGAAGAACTTGGAGTGGGAGGGGGAGGATGCAGTTGTCGTGGTCCACGTAGGTACCAACAACATAGGTAGGACAAAGAAAGAGGTTCTGCTGAGAGAGTTTGAGCAGCTAGGGACTAAATTAAAAAGCAGAACCATAAAGGCCATAATCTCTGGATTATTACCGGAGCCACGAGCAAATTGGCATAGGGTCAATAGGATCAGAGAGATGAATGCGTGGCTCAAAGATTGGTGAGGGAGAAGTGGGTTTCGATTCGTGTGGCACTGGCACCAGTACTGGGGAAAGAGAGAGCTGTTCCGTTGGACTACACCTCAACCATGCTGGGACCAGAGTTCTAGCGAATCGAATAACTAGGGAGGTAGATCGAGCTTTAAACTAAATAAGGGTGGGGGGGGTGGGGAGGGTCCCGGTGGAGAGAAATCTGGAATGCTAAAGAGAACAGACAAGGAAACAGTGAAGGAAAGTGATTGGGGTAAGGATAACCAGATTATGTTAGGAAGGGACAGAGCGTACAAACAAAGGAGTGCACTAACAAATAGGGTCCAGGTAAGAAAAAATGGCAATAAGACAAATAGAGCCATAGTACAAAAAAATGCTAAGATGTCTAAAAATGTTAAAAAGACAAATCTAAAGGCACTGTATTTGAATGCACGAAACATTCGTAATAAGGTAGACGAATTAACAGCACAAATAGGTGTAAACGGATACGATATAATTGCGATTACGGAGACATGGCTGCAGGGTGACCAAGGCTGGGAGCTGAATATCCAAGGATATTCGATATTTAGGAAGGACAGGCGAAAAGGAAAAGGAGGTGGGGTGGCCTTGTTAGTAAAGGATGAAATCAGAGCAATAGTGAGAAAGGATATTGGCTCAGAAAATCAAGATGTAGAATCAGTCTGGGTGGAGCTAAGAAGCACCAAGGGGCAGAAAACATTGGTGGGAGTTGTTTATAGGCCTCCAAACAGTAGTGGTAATGTAGGGGATGGCATCAAACAGGAAATTAGAGATGCATATAACAAGAGTACTACAGTAATCATGGGTGACTTTAATCTACATATAGACTGGCCAAACCAAATTAGCAATAATACTGTGGAGGATGAATTCCTGGAGTGTGTACGAGATGGATTTTTAGACCAGTACGTTGAGGAGCCAGACTATCCTAGATTGGGTATTGTGCAATGAGGAGGGGGTAATTAATAATCTTGTTGTGCGGGGTCCTTTAGGGAAGAGTGACCATAACATAGTAGAATTCTTCATTAAAATGGAAAGTGAAGAAGTCCAATCTGAAACTACGGTCCTAAATCTAAACAAAGGAAACTATGATGGTATGAGGAGTGAGTTGGCTATGATAGATTGGGGAGCTTCATTAAAAGGCATGACGGTGGATAGGCAATGGCTAACATTTAAGGAACGAATGCCTGAATTGCAACAGTTATACATTCCTTTCTGGCACAAAAACACAAAAGGAAAAGCGGCCCAACCATGGCTAACAAAAGAAATTAAGGATAGTATTAGATCCAAAGAGGAGTCATATAAAGTTGCCAGAAAAAGTAGCAAGCCTGAGGATTGGGAGCAGTTTAGAGTTCAGCAAAAAAGGACCAAGGGATTGATTAAGAGGGGAAAAATAGAGTATGAGAGTAAACCTTCAAGGAACATAAAAGTGGATTATAAAAGCTTCTACAAGTATGTGAAAGGAAAAAGATTAGTGAAGACAAATGTAGGTCCCTTACAGTCAGAAACGGGAGAATTTATAATGGGGAACAAGGAAATGGCAGAGCAATTAAACAAATACTTTGGTTCTGTCTTCACAGAAGAGGACACAAATAACTTCCCAGAAATGCTAGGGAACCAAGAGTCTAGTGAGAAGGAGGAATTAAAGGAAATTAGTATTAGTAAAAAAATAGTGCTGGAGAAATTAATGGGACTGAAAGCTGATAAATCCCCAGGGCCTGATAATCTGCATCCCAGAGTACTAAAAGAGGTAGCCATGGAAATAGTGGATGCATTGGTTGTCATCTTCCAAAATTCTATAGATTATGGAAAAGTTCCTGCAGATTGGAGGGTGGTAAATGTAACCCCACTATTTCAAAAAGGATGGAGAGGAAACAGGGAACTACAGACTGGTTAGCCTAACATCAGTAGTAGGGAAAATGCTTGAGTCTATTATAAAGGATGTGATAACAGGACACTTAGAAAATATCAACGGGATTAGACAAAGTCAACATGGATTTAAGAAAGGGAAATCGTGTTTGACAAACCTACTGGAGTTTTTTGAGGATGTAACTAGTAGAATAGATAAGGGAGAACCAGTGGATGTGGTGTATTTGGATTTTCAGAAGGCCTTTGATAAAGTCCCACATAAGAGGTTAGAGTGCAAAATTCAAGCAGATGGGATTGGGGGTAATATACTGGCATGGATTGAAAATTGGTTAACAGACAGGAAACAGAGAGTAGGAATAAATGGGTCTTTTTCAGGGTGGCAGGCGGTGACTAGTGGGGTACCGCAGGGATCAGTGCTTGGGCCCCAGCTATTCACAATATATATCAATGATTTGGATGAGGGAACCAAATGTAATATTTCCAAGTTTGCTGACAACACGAAACTAGGTGGGATTGTGAGTTGTGAGGAGGATGCAAAGAGGCTTCAAGGCGATTTAGACAAGTTGAGTGAGTGGGCAAATACATGGCAGATGCAGTATAACGTGGATAAATGTGAAGTTATCCACTTATGTAGGAAAAACAGAAAGTTATAATTTAAATGGTGCTAGATTGGGAAATGCTGATGTACAAAGGGACCTGGGTGTCCTTGTACACCAGTCACTGAAAGCAAACATGCAGGTGCAGCAAGCAGTTAGGAAGGCAAATGGTATGTTGGCCTTTATTGCAAGAGGATTTGAGTACAGGAGCAAGGATGTCTTACTACAGTTGTACAGGGCCTTGGTGAGTCCATGCCTGGAGTACTGTGTGCAGCTTTGGTCTCCTTACCTAAGAAAGGATATACTTGCCATAGAGGGAGTGCAGTGAAGGTTCACCAAACTGATTTCTGGGATGGCAGGACTGTCACATGAGGAGAGATTGGGTCGACTAGGCCTGTATTCACTAGAGTTTAGAAGAATGAGAGGGGATCTCATTGAAACGCATAAAATTCTGACAGGGCTAAACAGACTCGAAGCAGGGAGGATGTTTCTCCTAGCTGGGGGGGTCTAGAACGAGGGGTCACAGTCTCAGGATACAGGGTAGGACATTTAGGACTGAGACGAGGAGAAATTTCTTCACTCAGAGGGTGGTGAACCTGTGGAATTCTCTACCACAGAAGGCTGTGGAGGCCAAGTCACTGAATATATATAAGAAGGAGATAGATAGATTTCTAGACACCAAAAGGCATCAAGGGATATGGGGAGAGAGTGGGAATATGGTATTGAGATAGAGGATCAGCCATGATCATATTGAATGGCGGAGCAGGCTCGAAGGTCCGAATGGCCTACTCCTGCTCCTATTTTTCTATGTTTCTTCTATGTTTCTAGGAAAGGATGAACAGGCTGGGTCTCTTTTTCTCTTGAAAAAAGAAGGCTGAGGTCTTTAAAAGTATGAAAGGTTTTGATAGAGTGGATACAGAGTGTTTCCACTTGTGGGGAAGAGCATAACTAGAGGCCATCAATATAAGATAGTCACTAAGAAATCCAATAGGGAATTCAGAAGAAACTTCTTTACCCAGAGAGTGGTGAGAATGTGGAACTCGCTACCACAGGGAGTGGTTGAGGCGAATAGTATAGATGGATTTAAGGGGAGGCTAGATAAGCATATGAGGGAGAAGGGAATAGAGGGTTTTGCTGATAGATTTAGATGAGGAAAGACGGGAGGAGGCTCGAGTGGAGCATAAACATGGACTGGTTGGGCCGAATGGCCTGTTTCTGTGCCGTATATCCTATGTAATCCTATCTTATGTTCTTATAGTGCTCATGATCTCCTGAAAAGACTCCCACAGGTGGAGGTATTCAGACAGCTAAACTGTACATTTGGGAGCATTTAAAGAAAATAGTATCCTCACAATGTTCCCAGAAAGTGTGACATGACAATAAGAAATACAGAATTCTGTTGCACTTCTCCCCTGTACTACAGTAGAGTCTGCTGACACTCACTGTTACTCAGTCAACAATTTAATTGGCATCTTACCATCAGCCGTTGACCCTAAAAGTTACTGCTAAGCAAAACTTTCCTCAGACAAAAGATCCTTTGTTGCGGCCCTCATTAATGAGTGGACACACCTGAGTCTTCGGGACAACCTTAAGAATAACATAAGCTTTAGTAAGTTTTAACTGAAATCTAATATTACTGGGGTACCATGACTCATCAGATTGTCTAACAGTGCTTAAAGGCTGGTGGGTGAAAGGAAAGGTCTTTGCCTTAATTTTAGATTGTTTGAGAAGTAGGCAGAAGAGGTTTGAGTGCAGGAAGAATATTTGAAGAGTGTGAAGAGTTTTAGCAGTATGTTAAAGGATCAGAGAAGGCTGAAGAATATTTAGACACAATCTAGAAAAGAAAGACTTGCAATAGTAAGATTGGGCAGAGTCGACATGGATTTATTAAAGGGAAATCCTGTTTAACAAACCGATTGGAATTCTTTAAGGATGTAACTAGTGGAGTAGACAAAGGGGAACCGGTAGATGTGGTGTATTTGGATTTTCAGAAGGCCTTCGATAAGGTCCCACATAAGAGGCTGGTAAACAAAATTAGGGCACATGGAATTGGGGGTAATATACTAGCATGGATTGAGAATTGGTTAACAGACAGAAAACAAAGAGTAGGGATAAACGGGTCTTTTTCAGGATGGCAGGCTGTGACTAGTGGGGTACCGCAAGAATCGGTGCTTGGGCCCCAGCTATTCACAATCTATATCAATGATTTGGATGAGGGGACTAAATGTAACATTTCCAAATTTGCTGATGATACAAAGCTAGGTGGCAGTGTCAGTTGCGAAGAGGATGTGAAGAGGCTTCAAGGGGATCTCGACGGGCTCAGTGAGTGGGCGAGAACATGGCAGATGGAATATAATATGGATAAATGTGAAGTTATCCACTTTGGTAGAAAAAACAGAAAGGCAGAGTATTTCCTAAATGGTGAAAGATTGGAGAATGCAGATGCTCAAAGGGACCTGGGTGTCCTTGTACACGAGTCACTGAAAGTGAATGTGCAGGTGCAGCAAGCCATTAGGAAGGCAAATGGTATGCTGGCCTTCATTACAAGAGGATTTGAGTGCAGGAGTAAAGAAGTCTTACTCCAATTATATAGGGCCTTGGTGAGACCACACCTGAAGTACTGTGTACAATTTTGGTCTCCTTACCTAAGGAAGGATATACTTGCCATAGAGGGAGTGCAACGAAGGTTCACGAGATTGATTCCTGGGATGACGGGACTGTCATGTGAGAAGAGATTGAGTAAACTAGGCCTGTATTCTCTTGAATTCAGAAGAATGAGAGGGGATCTCATTGAAGCATACAAAATTATTACAGGGCTTGATAGGGTGGATGCTGGGAGAATGTTTCCCTTGGCTGGGGAGTCTAGAACCAGGGGCCACAGCCTCAGGATAAAGGGTAGGCTATTCAGGACTGAGCTGAGAAGAAATTTCTTCACACAGAGGGTGGTGAATCTTTGGAATTCTCTACCCCAGAGGGCTGTGGAGGCTCAGTCATTGGGTATATTCAAAACAGAAGTCAATAGATTTCTGACTAGTAAAGGCATCAAGGGATATGGCCGGTGAATGGAGTTGAGGCAGAAGATCAGCCATGATCTCATTAAATGGCGGAGCAGGCTCGAAGGCCCTACTCCTGCTCCTATTTCTTATGTTCCTATAGCGCCTTTACCACCGGACATCCCAAAGCATTTTACAGCCAGTGAAGTACTTTTTGAAGTGGAGTCACTGTTGTAATGTAGGAAACACGACAGCCAATTTGCACACAGCAAGCTCCCACAAACAGCAATGTGATAATGACCAGATAATTTGTTTTAGTGATGTTGATTATTGGCCAGGACACCAGGGAGAACTCCCCTGCTTTTCTTTGAAATAATGCTATGGGATCTTTTACATCCACCTGAGAGGGTAGCCTTGGTTTAATATCTCATCTGAAAGACGGCACCTCCGACAGTGCAGCAGTCCATCAGTACTGCACCAGACTGTCAGCCTAGATTTTTGTGCTCAAGTGGTGTGGAGTGGGACTTGAACCCACAACCTTCTGACTCAGAGGCAAAGGATGCTAACCCACTGAACCACAGCAGACACTGTGCCAGGTGTACAATCAGTGTTTGTAGTTATTTTATACTTAAACTGCAGGCTAGAAATGAGAAACAGAAAATAGATGACAAGCCCGGAAAGAATATGACAGAAATCTCACTGAAGACATACCCCAGAGGTGGAACTGGGGAACACTGAGGAACACTGAACTGTTTTGACAAAGCAGTTAAACAGATACCTAATCAAAACAGTTTTCTAAAATTAGATTTAAACAGGAAGCACATGATTGCACTGTAATCCCAAGATCTTGATACTGTAATCCTGAACCAAGCTGTGAGTAAGTTGCTTGAAAGTCGCATGGGCAAAAATATCTGCTTTTAGTAACAGCTGGGAGGATCGTGTCCGAGTGATGGCACCATCACACCACAGCTGTTAACTGGCTCCCTTTCCCTTCCTGATCCCAACTGTTGAAGACTGTTTACACTGCAGTCCAGGTGTCAAGCCATCAGGCGCTGGGAGTCAGAATTCTGCATCTGCACTTTGATGCGATCTGAGAATTGCTACCGTTAGTCCCTGACTATTTACAAACTACAGTTGGCGTGGGGATGCTTGAGACTGCCTGCTGGAGGTGGGCTCACACCTCCGCTGACAAACTGAGTCCCACATAGATCTGCGGTATAACTGGCCGTCAACAAATTGTCGTAGAACTTTTCAGCATGCCATCAAAATAGACAACATAAAAAAAAGTCCGTGAAGACTATTCAAAAAATGATTGTCCCGCATCAAAGAATTTACGCAACAACTGCTACGGGAGAGACACAACAGGTTCATATGCTGAGCAATTTCTCCTCCTGGGGACTTATCTGACAGCCCTTACACTAAGGTGGCGGAGGCCATTCAGCCCATCCAGCTCATCCTTCCATAGAAACCAATTGTCTCCTCGCCACTGCAACTTGAATAATTCCAGAGTTCCTGCATTCATTGCCCGACCTGGATCACATGAAGAACTGCTTCCTGAGGATAACTGCAAACTTTCCTTTACCGGTTTATACCTGTGTCCCTATGTCCTGCAGTGTATGGTTTAACTGTCACCCTAAGAGTCTGGTCTGAAGGCTATCCCAACGAGCTTGGATAATGGGAAATCTCCTTTCTTTGAAAACAGGTATCCTCCCAAACCATTTCACAGTGAACAAGTCCACAGTACTGATCTGTCCATTAAATTGGCACTAATTAGACAATCTGGCCCAGTGGGGCCATAAGGATGATCTCCGCGAGGAACAGAAGCAATGGTCACACTTGTAATGTGATCAGTATATCTTTCACATCTAATTACTACTGTAACAGGCCAATAAACACTTTTTGGAATCAATACATCTACACCACCTTCTGTACATACATCTTGTGCATCCCCCCACTCCCTTTGCCTCACCATTGGTGGCCGAGCCTTCAGCCATCTAGGCCCTAAGCTCTGGAATTCCCTCCCTAAACCACTGCATCTCTCTCCTTTTAGGACCCTGCCTAAAGCTTACCTCTTTGACCAAACTTTTGGTCGCCTGTCCTAATATATCTCTTTCTTTGGCTTGGTGTCAATTTTTGTCTGATTACGCTCCTGTGAAGTGCCTTGGGACGTTTTACTATGTTAAAGGTGCTATATAAATACAAGTTGTTGCTGCACTAACAAATAGGGTCCGGGTAAGAAAAAATGGTAATAAGACAAATAGCGCCATAGTACAAAAAAATGTTAAGATGTCTAAATATGTTAAAAAGACAAATCTAAAGGCACTGTATCTGAATGCACGAAGCATTCGTAATAAGGTAGACGAATTAACAGCACAAATAGATGTAAACGGATACGATATAATTGCGATTACGGAGACATGGCTGCAGGGTGACCAAGGCTGGGAGCTGAATATCCAAGGATATTCGATATTTAGGAAGGACAGGCGAAAAGGAAAAGGAGGTGGGGTGGTCTTGTTAGTAAAGGATGAAATCAGAGCAATAGTGAGAAAGGATATTGGCTCAGAAAATCAAGATGTAGAATCAGTCTGGGTGGAGCTAAGAAGCACCAAGGGGCAGAAAACATTGGTGTGAGTTGTCTATAGGCCTCCAAACAGTAGTGGTAATGTAGGGGATGGCATCAATCAGGAAATTAGAGATGCATATAACAAGAGTACTACAGTAATCATGGGTGACTTTAATCTACATATAGACTAGCCAAACCAAATTAGCAATAATACTGTGGAGGATGAATTCCTGGAGTGTGTACGAGATGGTCTTTTTAGACCAGTATGTTGAGGAGCCAACTAGGGAACAGGCTATCCTAGATTGGGTATTGTGCAATGAGAAGGGGTTAATTAATAATCTTGTTGTGCGGGGTCCTTTAGAGAAGAGTGACCATAAGATGAGAGAATTCTTCATTAAATTGGAAAGTGAAGAACTCCAATCTTAAACTAGGGTCCTCAATCTAAACAAAGGAAACTACGATGGTATGAGGAGTGAGTTGGCTATGATAGATTGGGGAGCTTCATTAAAAGGCATGACGGATGCATGAATTGCAACAGTTATACATTCCTTTCGGGCGCAAAAACACAAAAGGAAAAGCGGCCCAACCATGGCTAACAAAAGAAATTAAGGATAGTATTAGATCCAAAGAGGAGTCATATAAAGTTGTCAGAAAAAGTAGCAAGCCTGAGGATTAGGAGCAGTTTAGAGTTCAGCAAAAAAGGACCAAGAGATTGATTAAGAGGGGAAAAATAGAGTATGAGAGTAAACTTGCAAGGAACCTAAAAGCAGATTGTAAAAGATTCTACAAGTATGTAAAAAAAAAGATTAGTGAAGACAGTCAGAAATGGGAGAATTTATAATGGGGAACAAGGAAATGGCAGAGCAATTAAACAAATACTTTGGTTCTGTCTTCACGGAAGAGGACACAAATAACTTCCCAGAAATGCTAGGGAACCAAGGGTCTAGTGAGAAAGCGGAATTAAAAGAAATTAGTATTAGTAAAAAAATAGTGCTGGAGAAATTAATGGGACTGAAAGCTGATAAATCCCCAGGGCCTGATAATCTGCATCCCAGAGTACTAAAAGCGGTAGCCATGGAAATAGTGGATGCATTGGTTATCATCTTCCAAAATTCTATAGACTATGGAACAGTTCCTGCAGATTGGAGGGTGGCAAATGTAACCCCACTATTTAAAAAAGGAGGGAGACAGAAAACAGGGAACTACAGACCAGTTAGCCTAACATCAGTAGTAGGGAAAATGCTAGAGTCTATTATAAAGGATGTGATAACAGGACACTTAGAAAATATCAACGGATTAGACAATGTCAACATGGATTTATGAAAGGGAAATCGTGTTTGACAAACCTACTGGAGTTTTTTGAGGATGTAACTGGTAGAATAGATAAGGGAGAACCAGTGGATGTGGTGTATTTGGATTTTCAGAAGACATTTGATAATGTCCCACATAAGAGGTTAGAGTGCAAAATTAAAGCACATGGGATTGGGGGTAATATACTGGCATGGATTGAAAATTGGTTAACAGACAGGAAACAGAGAGTAGGAATAAATGGGTCTTTTTCGGGGTGGCAGGCGGTGACTAGTTGGGTACCGCAGGGATTAGTGCTTGGGCCCCAGCTATTCACAATATATATCAATGATTTGGATGAGGGAACCAAATGTAATATTTCCAAGTTTGCTGACAACACGAAACTAGGTGGGATTGTGAGTTGTGAGGGGGATGCAAAGAGGCTTCAAGGCGATTTAGACAAGTTGAGTGAGTGGGTAAATACATGGCAGATGCAGTATAACGTGGATAAATGTGAAGTTATCCACTTCGGTAGGAAAAACAGAAAGTTATAATTTAAATGGTGCTAGATTGGGAAATGCTGATGTACAAAGGGACCTGGGTGTCCTTGTACACCAGTCACTGAAAGCAAACATGCAGGTGCAGCAATCAGTTAGGAAGGCAAATGGTATGTTGGCCTTCATTGCAAGAGGATTTGAGTACAGGAGTAAGGATGTCTTACTACAGTTGTACAGAGCCTTGGTGAGACCACACCTGGAGTACTGTGTGCAGTTTTGGTCTCCTTACCTAAGAAAGGATATACTTACCATAGAGAGAGTGCAGCGAAGGTTCACCAGACTGATTCCTGGGATGGCAGGACTGTCGTATGAGGAGAGATTGGGTCGACTAGGCCTGTATTCACTAGAGTTTAGAAGAATGAGAGGGGATCGCATTGAAACGTATAAAATTCTGACAGGTCTAGACAGACTGGATGCAGGGAGGATGTTTCCCCTGGCTGGGGGGTCTAGAATGAGGGGTCACAGTCTCAGGATACGGGGTACGACATTTAGGACTGAGATGAGGAGAAATTTCTTCACTCAGGGTGGTGAACCTGTGGAATTCTCTACCACAGAAGGCTGTGGAGGCCAAGTCACTGAATATATTTAAGAAGGGGAGAGATAGATTTCTAGACGCAAAAGGCGTCAAGGGGTATGGGGAGAGAGTGGGAATATGGTATTGAGATAGAGGATCAGCCATGATCATATTGAATGGTAGAGCAGGCTCGAAGGGCCGAATGGTCTACTCCTGCTCCTATTTTTCTACGTTTCTATGTTTCGATAACACCTCTTGCTAGACCCTGGAAAAGTAATTGTCTAGCCCTGCTTACAATAGCTTGTGCTGACGCACAATGTCCATGAAACATGTTATGCTGACAGGGTGAGATGAAGAGGGGTGGGCGGAGGCTCGTGTGGAGCATAAACACCGGCACAGACGTGTTGGGCCGAATGGCCTGTTTCTGTGCTGTGAAATTCTATGTAAAAACTGGTGAGCACAATGACATCACTGTCCGTGATGTTATGGTACGAACACTTAACGAACTCACTGCAAATTCCTCTCCCTGCCAGTTGAAATAAATCACTTGGCCCCACCATGAATATAGCGCAGAGAGCAATTTGATTCGAGTGCGTTGAGCATTCGTGTGACAGTCATTTGTACCATTGTCATGACGCACACTGAAACCAGTCAACCTGGTGGATTTCGCTCCCAGGCTGGTGAGCTCGTTCAGATAAGTAGATATCGGGGAGCCGTCCACTCAGGATGTGGATGCACAGTTAGAATCATAGAATGACACAGCACAGGAGGAGGCCATTCGGCCCATCGTGCCTGTGCCGGCTCTTTGGTGGAGCTATCCAATTAATCCCACTCTCCTGCTCTTTCCCATAGCCCTGTAAAACATAAAACCTTCCAGTATTTATCCAATTCTCTTTTGAAAGTTACTATTGAATCTGTTTCCACCGCCCTTTCAGGCAGCACGTTCCAGATCACAACAACTCGCTGCGTAAAAATAATTCAGCATCTCCCCTCTGATTCTTTTGCCAATTACCTTCAATCTGTGTCCTCTGGTTACCCACCCTCCTGCCACTGGAAACAGTTTCTCCCTATTTACTCTATCAATGTAAAGTGGGAATCATAGAATCGTAGACATTTACGGCACAGAAGGAGGCCATTCAGCCCATCGTGTTCCGCACTTCAGGTCTGCAAAAGCGACAGGGTAACTGTAGCCTTTCTCACATACCACCAGTACCCATTCAGCTGCTGTTATAGTGGCGTAGTTTCAGGTTAAACCACATTGGGAGACGAATTCATAGGATCATAAAGCACAGAAGGAGGCCATTCGGCCCATCGTGCCTGTGCTAGCTCTCCAATTAGGCCCCACTCCCCTGCACTTTCCCCATAGCCCTGCAAATTTTTTTTGTTATTCCCCTTCAAGTATTTATTTTGCATTCCTCAGATCTCTACATGGAGTGACGGGCTTGGTATGTCTTTTCGAACATGCTGAGACAAACTCTAGAAATTATGACGAGAAGTAATCTTCATGAAACCCCACTTGCTATTATATGGCGGCACAATAGGGAGCAGGGTAACTCTCTCTGTGTTGTCGATGTTGGCGAGAGAGGGATTCTGAACTATATCTGCACTGTACTCGCACCTTGGGAGCGTGAATACCGACACTGAGAGTAAAGAGGAGGGAAATTACTCCATTGTCGGCACAGATATCCCTCACCTGAAGGGCAGTGGAATAGAATTTAAAGTTACACTGTCCTCACCAAGACCAGTCGTGGGAACCTATTTTTGTGTGATCATGACTATGCCAACCTGGGTCATTTTCATCATTGTATTTAGTGTGTTTATAGATTTAAAAGATTTGTCCAACACTTATTTACGAAGAGGATGTCCCTTTAACATAGTGGCCCGTAATTTCTGATTCCTGCGTGCGGAGGCCTCCGATCTGGAAAAAATCTACGCCCTTACCTGAGGGCTCCCGAGGTCCAGACACTTCCGCTCTTGGGTCTCTCCACGACGAAATGCGCAGGGCCCACGTATCTCAGGGGCGCAGGCGGTTCGCAAGCGTCCCTGGGATCACGTGGGCCATGGGGAACCAATGGGAGAAGGGGATCTCCCTTCATACTTTTGACAGATAGACCTGTCAAATATATGAATGAAGATCACTCCAAAAACACATCAAAACATTAAATAAATTTAAAGAAAAATCACATTTTTAAAATTAGTTAAAATTACATTAAATTAAATATTTAAACAAAAATGTAATTCTTTGAAAAAAAAATTAAGTTTTTTACGGGGCTAAAAATAAACGTACCTTTTATGAAAGTATTTTTACATTGGGCCATATATTCCGATCCCTACGGGTGGGTATGCGCTGTGTACACACCCGTAGGGACATCGGAAATGCCGGTTTCAGGCATGCACAGCGTATGCCTGAAACCGGCACTTGCGAGGTCCCTACGCGTGTGTACACAGCTCGTACACACCCGTAGGCATCGGAAAATACTGGCCAATAACTTTTATATATATACATATATGCGTTCCTCTAGCTAACCAGGATTGTTACACATTTTTCTAGTTAGGATGTTGTAGTTTTTTTCAGTCTCTGTTTGATAAACCTCTGGTCTAGGAACAGTGAGCAGAAGCTGCTGGAACTAGACAGTGGGTCAATCAGCAGGTGAAGATAAGGAAGGGAAATTCATGGTTTGGGTGTAGCCCCCCTTCATCAGTTCTAACCAAAGGTCTAAATCACCTGCCTTTCCTCTTTACAGATACTGACGGACCTGCTGCGCATTCCCAGCATTTTCTGTTCTCATTTCAGATTTCCAGTTTTTTAAAAAAGAATCTCCAGTGTGTATGTCCATACCTGGACCACGCGCATGTCCAGCCCGGTCTCGGAGGAAAGCTGCTCCCGCACGTGGCGAGCTGGTTTGGGGGAGTTGTTATAGGCATTCTTCAAAGTCTCCAACTGCTTGGCAGTGATCGTAGTTCGTGGCCTCTTGGCGTTGGTTTCTGCTTCTGAAAGTAAATGAAAAGTTAATTTGCGTGATCCAAGCAAAGGCTGGCTTCCTACAGTGCCTGCTTCACAATCGTCTGGATCAACCTCAATAGTCTAGGCTGAGGGGGAACAGGAAGAGGATAAAGCATATCGCTGTTGTGTGCGTCCATGCCTGTGTTTGCGTGAATGGGCGTAGGTGCATGTGGTTGTATCTATGCATGTGTGGGTGTATGTGTGTGTTGGTGTGTCTATGTGTAGGTGTACAGGTTGGTGGGTTTAATGTCTCATCAAAAGGACTGGACCTCGGACAGTGCAGCACTCCCTCAGTACTGCACTGGGAGTGTCAGCCTAGATTTTCGTGCTCAAGTCTCTGGAGTGGGACTGTGAACCCACAACCTTCTGACTCAGAGGTGCTACCAACTGAGCCACGGCTAACACACATATATGTGTCATAGAGTCATGTGTGTATATGTATATATGTGTGTGGCCTTCCATTACAGCTAATATACTTTTGATCTACTGTTCTGTCAAAACAGACTGAAAACACAGACCAGTCATGCATCAGTACAGGCGAGATTAAAAGGAAATTAAAAAATATTTAAAAACAAGCAAGTAAAATTGTCAGACTCCTGTCCTCGTTCTCCAGGCCCTCATATCAATTACATGTATCATTGACCAATTTCATTTTCGTTGTAATTTCTGTCAAACATGATTTGAAGGCGGTCCTAGTAATTACAGCAAGAAATGAAATGGGCATATTTAATGTTATTGTTGTATTTGGAA
This sequence comes from Squalus acanthias, assembly GCA_030390025.1. Lineage (NCBI taxonomy): Eukaryota > Metazoa > Chordata > Chondrichthyes > Squaliformes > Squalidae > Squalus > Squalus acanthias. The sequence goes on from CM059438.1 coordinate 92,965,422, forward strand.
GTTAAAGGCCAGGAAATGGTTCTCTGTGCCTTTTAAAAAAAATATTCGGGGGAGTGTGACTGACCTCTTTGCTTCGCCGCCTCGTAGTCTCCCTTACAGACAAGCCTGCTGTCTTCCATGAGGTAAAACTCGTCGCCCGTGGCTAGTTGCCGTTTACAAACGATACAAGCAAAACACTGCAGGTGGTACACAAAATCCTGAGCCCTGCGGACCACCTGGGTCGGAGGGATCCCCTGCTGACAGGCGGCGCATTTCGTTCCAAATTTCCTGCAACAACAAAAACAGACAGAAAAGGGTCTCAGTAGAATCGAATCCTCTTTCAGTTGACTCGTGCGGTTGGCTACCAGGACAGGAATAGTATTGAAAGGGATCGTGCTTTCACAGGTACCTGTGTGTTAGTGAAAGCTACTGTGACAGAACTAAGTGATCGAGTTCATGTTTCCTGTGCTAACAAGGATTTGCCATTTAAAGAGCAACATCATTTAACGAGCAATATGCATGCACACATGCTGACCCGGATTTTGCGTGCTCTCAGGGGGGAAAATTCAGTTGGTTGCGCCTCCCGTTAGCACCTTAAGAGGGCGCTAATGGGGCGCAAAGCAACTAGCGCCCGGGCGCAGCGATGTTTGCGCCGCTCGCGAAATTAACTGGACATTTTGCAGCGGCGCTAAACACTATTGCCACGATCTCCTGTGTTGGCAGATCGTGACGTCAGTCGAGTGCGCAACGCCCCGGTATTGCCCCGGAGCGGATATTGAGTGGCGCCCCCTGCCTTACCGCCTGCCGCTAGCAACGACAGGTTGAGGGGAGCGTTTTGTAGTCAGGAAGGGACTGGGGGAGCGCTATTTAAAGGCGAACGCTTCCTGCCTTTTTTTGTTGGTGAAATTTTTGCACCACGCATTCTGAGAGAGAGAGAGAGAGACTTCTGGAGAGATTCAACGCTGTGTGAAGGAGTTTTGGGTACTGAGCAGCACTTTGCAGTTTCATTTTGATTTGCCCTTCCTTGCATCTATTTAGAAGAGACTGTGGGGGCTGCACTCTGAGCTCTTTCCCTGGTTCTCTCCATTGTTCTTTCCAGCAGATTTGATGTACAGGTCTCTCCAGGCAGAGATTCAAGGCTGCAATGAGCAGTATGTGGATGGAGAGCAAGATCAACCATCCCCTTTAAGAACTGGCCCGCGCCATTGTGTGTGTGTTCCATTGCTGACTGACATCACATGAGCTTCGCCAGCGCTCTGAGGTAGCGCCTCGCTCCTCGGCCTTTGCGCCTTAAGACAGGTGTGAAGCGCCTGATTTAGCGCTCCAATCACCTCCAGGGACGATAAAAGTCAAGTTTGCAGTCGGAGGCGATAATTAGCGCCAGGCGCTAATCTTTGCGCCCGGCTGATAATTGCGCCCCAAATGGGGCGATACTGAATTTTTCCCCCTCAGAGTGTGAAATCCACCGCAAGTTCGGGATTTCCGCAAGCGCTTGTGCACGCGCTAAATCCCGAACTTGCGGTCTGTCAACGTCCGCGTTGACAGGGCATCGGCTCTGCCACCGAAAACCTAATTGCTGCCACAGAGTTGGGCTATTTGCCCACCAACTGCTGAAAAAGGTGCAGGGCCTGCAGCATAGTGGTTATGTTACTGGACTAGTAATCCCGAGGCTTGGACTAATAATCTCAGAGCACATGAGTTCAAATCCCATCACAGCAGCAGGGGAATTTAAATTCAGTTAATTAAATAAAGTATCAGTAATGGTGATCATGAAACTACTGGATTGTCATAAAAACCCATTCAGTTCACCTTTAGGGAAGGAAATCTGCCATCCTTATCTATGTGACTCCAGACCCATAGCAATATTGACTCTTAACTGCCCTAGCAATCCACTCAGTTGTACCAAACCGCTACAAAGAAGTATACTAAGAATAAAACTGGACGGGCCACATAGCATCAACCTCGGCACAGGACACAACCGAAGGCCCAGTCGACCCTGCAAAGTCCTCCTCGCTAAGATCTGGGGGACTTGTGAAAAATTGGGAGAGCTGTCCCACAGACAAGTCAAGCAACAGCCTGACATTAGTCATACTCACAGAATCATACCTTTCCAATATCTCAGACGCCTCCATCATCATCATCCCTGGGTATGTCCTGTCCCACTGGCAGGACAGACCCACCAGAGATGGCAGCACAGTGGTACACAGTTGGGAGGGAGTGGCCCTGGGAGTCCTCAACATTGACTCCGGACCCCATGAAGTCTCAAACATGGGCAAGGAAACCACCGACAGCCCTCCCTTAGCTGATGAATCAGTACTCTTCCATGTTGAAGCCCTGAGGGTAGCAAGGGCACAGAATATATTCTGGTGGGGACTTCAATGTCCATCACCAAGAGTGGCTCGGTAGCACTACTACTGGCCGAGTACTGAAGGACACAGCTGCCAGACTGGGCCTGCGACAGGTGGTGAGAGAAGCAACACGAGGGAAAAACCTACTTGACCTTGTTCTCACCAATCTACCTGTCGCAGATGCATCTGTCCATGACAGCATTGGTAGCAGTGACCACTGCACTGTCCTTGTGGAGACGAAGTCCCGTCTTCACACTGAGGACACCCTCCATCATGTTGTGTGGCACTATCACCGTGCTAAACGGGATAGATTCAGAACAGATCTAGCAGCTCAAAACTGGGCATCCATGGAGCACTGTGAGCTAGCAGCAGCAGCATTGTATTCCACCAAAATATCACTCACTCTACCAGTACCATCAAGCCAAGGGACCAACCCAGGAGTGTAGAAATGCATGCCAGGAGCAGCACCAGGCATACCTAAAAATAACGTGCCAATCTGGTGAAACTATAAACAGTGGAAACAGCATGCTATAGACAGAGCTAAGCAATCCCACAACCAATGGATCAGGTCAAAGCTCTGTAGTCCTGGCACATCCAGTCATGAATGGTGGTGGACAATTAAACAGAAGGAGGAGGCTCCATGAACATCCCCATCCTCAATAATGGGGGAGCCGAGCACGCGAGTGCAAAAGACAAGGCTGAAGCATCCCCAGCCAGACGTGCCGAGTGGATGATCCATCTTGGCCTCTTCCTGAGGTCCCCACCATCACAGAAGCCAGCCTTCAGCCAATTCGATTCACTCCACGTGATATCAAGAAACAGCTGAGCGCACTGGATACAGCAAAGGCCCGACAACATCTCGGGTGTAGTGCTGCAGAACTAGACACATCTCTAGCCAAGCTGTTCCAGTACAGCTACAACACTGGCATCTATCTGACAATGTGGAAAATTGCCCAGGTATGTCCTGTCCACAAAAAGCAGGACAAATCCAATCCAGCCAGTTGCCGCCCCATCAGTCTATTCTCAATCATCAGCAAAGTGATGGAAGGTGTCATCAACAGTGCTATCAAGCAGCACTTACTCACCAATAACCTTCTTATCAATGCTGGGTTCCGCCAGGACCACTCGGCTCCAGACATCATTACAGCCTTGGTCCAAACATGGATAAAAGAGCTGAATTCCAGAGGTGAGGTGAGAGTGACTGCCCTTGACATCAAGGTAGCATTTGACCGAGTGTGGCATCAAGGAGCCCTAGTAAAACTGAAGTCAATGGGAATCAGGGGAAAACCGCCACTGGCTGGAGTCATATCTAGCACAAAGGAAGATGGTTGTGGTTGTTCGAGGTCAATCATCTCAGCCCCAGGACAACACTGTAGGAGTTTGGCAGGGCAGTGTCCTAGGGCCAACCATCTTCAGCTGCTTCATCAATGACCTTCCCTCCATCATAGGGACAGAAGTGGGGATGTTCGCTGATGACTGCACAGTGTTCAGTTCCATTTGCAACACCTCAGATAATGAAGCAGTCCATGCCTGCATGCAACAAGACCTGGATGACATTCAGGCTTGGGCTGATAAGTGGCAAGTAACATTCGCGCCACATAAGTGCCAGGCAATAACTATCTCCAACAAGCGAGAGTCGAACCACGGGTCCTTGACATTCAACATTACCATCACTGAATCCACCACCATCAACATCATGGGGGTCACCATTGACCAGAAACTTAACTGGACCAGCCACATAAATACTGTGGCAACAAGAGCAGGTCAGAGGCTGGGTATTCTGTGGCGATTGTCTCACCTCCTGACTCCTCAAAGCCTTTCCACCATCTACAAGGCACAAGTCAGGAGTGTGATGGAATACTCTCCACTTGTCTGGATGAGTGCACTCCAATAACAATCAAGAACTTGACATCATCCAGGACAAAGCAGCTCACTTGATTGGCACACCATCCACCACCTTAAATATTCACTCCCTGCACCACCAGCGTACCGTGGCTGCAGTGTGTACTACCTACAAGATGCACTGCAGCAACTTGCCGAGGCTTCTTTGACAGCACCTCCCAAACCCGTGACCTCTACCAGCTAGAAGAACAAGGGCAGCAGGCGCATGAGAACACCACCACCTCCAAGTTCCCCTCCAAGTCACACAACATCCTGACTTGGAAATATATCGGCATTCCTTCATTGTCGCTGTGTAAAAATCCTGGAACTCCCTCCCTAACAGCACTGTGGGAGTACGTTCACCACACGGACTGCAGCGGTTCAAGAAGGCGGCTCACCACCACCTTCTCAAGGGCAATTTGGGATGGGCAATAAATGCTGGCCTTGAAAGTGAAGCCCACAACGCAAAATGAATTAAAAAAACTGTACATAGATAAAAAAAAACACAGAGAGCTACACATAAAACGTCCATAGAGCTAAGTTGGCAAGTAAAAAGATTGTGCTGATAATTAATGTCCACATATAGAAACAGTACACAGATAGACAAATAGCTACAGTACACTGATAAATCAATAGATACAGTAACCAGATAGATAAATAGATACAGTACCAGATAGATAAATAGATACAGTAATCAGATAGATAAATAGATACAGTGCTAGATAGATAAATATATACAGTACTAGATAGATAAATAGATACAGCACCAAACAGATAAATAGATACAGCACCAATCAGATAAATAGATACAGCACCACATAGATTAATAGATACAGCATCAGAAAGATATATAGATACAGGAACAAATAGAAAAATAGATACAGCACCAGGTAGATAAATAGATACAGCAACAGATAAATAGATACAGTACCAGATAGATAAATAGATACAGCAACAGATAGATAAATAGATACAGCACCAGATAGATAAATAGATACAACACCAGTTAGATAAATAGATACAGCACCAGATAGATAAATAGACACATTACCAGATAGATAAATAGATACAGCCCCAGATAGATAAATAGATACAACACCAGTTAGATAAATAGATACAGCACCAGATAGATAAATAGATACATTACCAGATAGATAAATAGATACAGTATCAGATAGATAAATAGATACAACACCAGTTAGATAAATAGTTACAGTACCAGATAGATAAATAGATACAACACCAGTTAGATAAATAGATACATTACCAGAGAGATAAATAGAAACAGCACCAGATAGATAAATAGATACAGCAACAGATAGATAAATAGAAACAGCACCAGATAGATAAATAGATACAGCAACAGATATATAAATAGATACAACACCAGTTAGATAAATAGATACATTACCAGGGAGATAAATAGATACAGCACCAGAGAGATAAATAGATACAGCACCAGGGAGATAAATAGATACAGCACCAGATAGATAAATAGATACAGCCCCAGATAGATAAATAGACACATTACCAGATAGATAAATAGATACAGCGCCAGATAGATAAATAGATACAGCCCCAGATAGATAAATAGATACAACACCAGTTAGATAAATAGATACAGCACCAGATAGATAAATAGATACATTACCAGATAGATAAATAGATACAGTATCAGATAGATAAATAGATACATTACCAGATAGATAAATAGATACAACACCAGTTAGATAAATAGTTACAGTACCAGATAGATAAATAGATACAACACCAGTTAGATAAATAGATACATTACCAGAGAGATAAATAGAAACAGCACCAGATAGATAAATAGATACAGCAACAGATATATAAATAGATACAACACCAGTTAGATAAATAGATACATTACCAGGGAGATAAATAGATACAGCCCCAGATAGATAAATAGACACATTACCAGATAGATAAATAGATACAGCGCCAGATAGATAAATAGATACAGCCCCAGTTAGATAAATAGATACAGCACCAGATAGATAAATAGATACAGTACCAGATAGATAAATAGATACAACACCAGTTAGATAAATAGATACAGCACCAGATAGATAAATAGATACAGCAACAGATAGATAAATAGAAACAGCACCAGATAGATAAATAGATACAGCAACAGATATATAAATAGATACAACACCAGTTAGATAAATAGATACATTACCAGGGAGATAAATAGAAACAGCACCAGATAGATAAATAGACACATTACCAGATAGATAAATAGATACAGCGCCAGATAGATAAATAGATACAGCCCCAGATAGATAAATAGATACATTACCAGATAGATAAATAGATACAGCAACAGATAGATAAATAGAAACAGCACCAGATAGATAAATAGATACAGCAACAGATATATAAATAGATACAACACCAGTTAGATAAATAGATACATTACCAGGGAGATAAATAGATACAGCCCCAGATAGATAAATAGACACATTACCAGATAGATAAATAGATACAGCCCCAGATAGATAAATAGATACATTACCAGATAGATAAATAGATACAGCACCAGTTAGATAAATAGCTACAGCACCAGATAGATAAATAGATACAGCCCCAGATAGATAAATAGATACAGTATCAGATAGATAAATAGATACAGCACCAGATAGATAAATAGATACAACACCAGTTAGATAAATAGATACAGCACCAGACAGCTAAATAGATACAGCCCCAGATAGATAAATAGATACAGTATCAGATAGATAAATAGATACAACACCAGTTAGATAAATAGATACAGCCCCAGATAGATAAATAGATACAGTATCAGATAGATAAATAGATACAACACCAGTTAGATAAATAGATACAGCCCCAGATAGATAAATAGATACAGTACCAGATAGATAAATAGATACAGCACCAGGTAGATAAATAGTTACAGTACCAGATAGATAAATAGATACAGTCCCTGATAGATAAATAGATACAACACCAGGTAGGTAAATAGTTACAGTACCAGATAGATAAATAGATACAGTCCCTGATAGATAAATAGATACAAAACCAGTTAGATAAATAGATACAGTACCAGATAGATAAATAGATACAGCACCAGATAGATAAATAGATACAGCACCAGATAGATAAATAGATACATTACCAGATAGATAAATAGATAGAGTACCAGATAGATAAATAGATACAACACCAGATAGATAAATAGATACAGTATCAGATAGATAAATAGATACATTACCAGATAGATAAATAGATACAGCACCAGATAGATAAATAGATACAGCACCAGATAGATAAATAGATACAGCCCCAGATAGATAAATAGATAGAGTATCAGATAGAAAAATAGATACAACACCAGTTAGATAAATAGTTACAGTACCAGATAGATAAATAGATACAGTAACAGTTAGATATATAGATACAGTAACAGATAAATAGATACAGCACCAGATAGATAAATAGATACAGTACCAGATAGATAAATAGATACAGTACCAGATAGATAAATAGATACATTACCAGATAGATAAATAGATAGAGTATCAGATAGATAAATAGATACAACACCAGTTAGATAAATAGATACAGTACCAGATAGATAAATAGATACAGTACCAGATAGATAAATAGATACAGTACCAGATAGATAAATAGATACATTACCAGATAGATAAAGAGATACAGCCACAGATAGATAAATAGATACAACACCAGTTAGATAAATAGTTACAGTACCAGATAGATAAATAGATACAGTCCCTGATAGATAAATAGATACAACACCAGGTAGGTAAATAGTTACAGTACCAGATAGATAAATAGATACAGTCCCTGATAGATAAATAGATACAAAACCAGTTAGATAAATAGATACAGTACCAGATAGATAAATAGATACAGCCCCAGATAGATAAATAGATACATTACAAGATAGATAAATAGATACAGCACTAGATAGATAAATAGATACAGTACCAGATAGATAAATAGAAATAGCACCAGATAGATAAATAGATACAGCACCAGATAGATAAATAGATACAGCACCAGATAGATAAACAGATTTAGCACCAGATAGATAAATAGATACAGGACCAGGTAGATAAATAGATACAGCACCAGATAGATAAATAGATACAGGACCAGATAGATAAATAGATACAGCCCCAGATAGATAAATAGATACAGCACCAGATAGATAAATAGATACAGCACCAGATAGATAAATAGATACAGCACCAGATAGATAAATAGATACAGCACCAGATAGATAAATAGATACAGCACCAGATAGATAAATAGATACAGCACCAGATAGATAAATAGATACAGTACCAGATAGATAAATAGATACAGTACCAGATAGATAAATAGTTACAGTACCAGATATATAAAGAGATACAGCCCCAGATAGATAAATAGATACAGCACCAGATATATAAAGAGATACAGCCCCAGATAGATAAATAGATACAGCACCAGATAGATAAATAGATACAGCACCAGATAGATAAATAGATACAGCACCAGATATAAAAAGAGATACAGCCCCAGATAGATAAATAGATACAACACCAGATAGATAAATAGATACAGCACCAGATAGATAAATAGATACAGTACCAGGTAGATAAATAGATACAGCACCAGATAGATAAATAGATACAGTACCAGGTAGATAAATAGATACAGCACCAGATAGATAAATAGATACAGCACCAGATAGATAAATAGATACAGCACCAGATAGATAAATAGATACAGCACCAGACAGATAAATAGATACAGGACCAGATAGATAAATAGATACAGCACCAGATAGATAAATAGATACAGCACCAGATAGATAAATAGTTACAGCACCAGATAGATAAATAGATACAGCACAAGATAGATAAATAGATACAATACCAGATAGATAAATAGATACAGCACCAGATATATAAAGAGATACAACACCAGTTAGATAAATAGATACAGCACCAGTTAGATAAATAGATACAATCCCAGATAGATAAATAGATACATCACCAGATAGATAAATAGATACATCACCAGATATATAAATAGATACAGCACCAGATAGATAAATAGATACAGTACCAGATAGATAAATAGATAAAGCCCCAAATAGATAAATAGATACATTACCAGATAGATAAATAGATACAGCACCAGTTAGATAAATAGATACAGTACCAGATAGATAAATATATACAGTACCAGATAGATAAATAGATACAGTACCCGATAGATAAATATAAACAGTACCAGATAGATAAATAGATAAAGCCCCAAATAGATAAATAGATACATTACCAGATAGATAAATAGATACAGTACCAGATAGATAAATATAAACAGTACCAGATAGATAAATAGAAATAGCACCAGATAGATAAATAGATACAGCACCAGATAGATAAATAGATTTAGCACCAGATAGTTAAATATATACAGCACCAGATAGATAAATAGATACAGCACCAGATAGATAAATAGATAAAGCCCCAAATAGATAAATAGATACATTACCAGATAGATAAATAGATACATTACCAGATAGATAAATAGATACATTGCCAGATAGATAAATATAAAAAGTACCTGATAGATAAATAGATAAAGCCCCAAATAGATAAATAGATACATTACCAGATAGATAAATAGATACAGTACCAGATAGATAAATATAAACAGTACCTGATAGATAAATAGATAAAGCCCCAAATAGATAAATAGATACATTACCAGATAGATAAATAGACACAGCAGCAGATAGATAAATATACACAGCAGCAGATAGATAAATAGATACAGCACCAGATAGATAAACAGATTTAGCACCAGATAGATAAATAGATACAGCACCAGATAGATAAATAGATACAGTACCAGATAGATAAATAGATACAGTACCAGATAGATAAATAGATACAGTACCAGATAGATAAATAGATACATCACCAGATAGATAAATAGATACAGCACCAGATAGATAAATAGATACAGCACCAGATAGATAAATAGATACAGCCCCAAATAGATAAATAGATACATTACCAGATAGATAAATAGATACAGCACCAGTTAGATAAATAGATACAGTACCCAGATAGATAAAAAGATACAGTACCAGATAGATAAATAGATACAATACCAGATAGTTAAATAGATACAGCAGAAGATAGATAAATAGATACAGCACCAGATAGATAAATAGATACAGCACAAGATAGATAAATAGATACAGCACCAGATAGATAAATAGATACAGTACCCAGATAGATTAATAGATACAGTTCCCTGATAGATAAATATATACATTTCCCAGATAGATCAATAAATACAGTACTCTGATACATAAATTGTTACAGTATCAGATTGATAAATAGATACAGTATGCAGAAATTTAAGTAGATGCAGTATCAGATAGTTAAATAGATACAGTACCCAGATAGATAGAGATACAGTACCAGATAGTTAAAAAGATACAGTAGCCAGATAGACAAGTAAATACAACACCAGATATATAAATAGATACAGCACCAGATAGATAAATAGATACATTACCAGATAGATAACTAGATAGAGTACCCAAATAGATAAATAGATACAGTACCAGATAGATGAATAGGCACAGCACCAGATAGATAAATAGATACAGCACCAGATAGATAAATAGATACAGTACCAGATAGATAAATAGATACAGTCCCAGATAGATATAAATAGATACAGCACCAGATAGATAAATAGATACAGTACCAGATAGATAAATAGATACAGTCCCAGATAGATATAAATAGATACAGCACCAGATAGATAAATAGCTACAGTACCACATAGATAAATAGATACAGCACCACATAGATATAAATAGATACAGCACCAGATAGATAAATAGATACAGTACCAGATAGATAAATAGATACAGTCCCAGATAGATAAATAGATACAGCACCAGATAGATAAATAGATACAGCACCAGATAGATAAATAGATACAGTATCAGATAGATAAATAGATACAGTACCAGATAGATAAATAGATACAGCACCAGATAGATAAATAGATACAACACCAGGTAGATAAATAGATACAACACCAGATAGATAAATAGATACAGCACCAGATAGATAAATAGATACAACACCAGATAGATAAATAGATACAGCACCAGATAGATAAATAGATACAACACCAGATAGATAAATAGATACAGCACCTGATAGATAAATAGATACAGCACCAGATAGATAAATAGATACAGCACCAGATAGATAAATAGATACAACACCAGAGAGATAAATAGATACAACACCAGATGGATAAATAGATACAGCACCAGATAGATAAATAGATACAGCACCAGATAGATAAATAGATACAGCACCAGATAGATAAATAGATACAGCACCAGATAGATAAATAGATACAGCACCAGATAGATAAATAGATACAGCACCAGATAGATAAATAGATACAGCACCAGATAGATAAATAGATACAGCACCAGATAGATAAATAGATACAGCACCAGATAGATAAATAGATACAGCACCAGATAGATAAATAGATACAGCACCAGATAGATAAATAGATACAACACCAGATAGATAAATAGATACAGTACCAGATAAATAAATAGATACAGCACCAGATAGATAAACAGATACAACACCAGATAGATAAATAGATACAGCACCAGATAGATAAATAGATACAGCACCAGATAGATAAATAGATACAACACCAGATAGATAAATAGATACAACACCAGATATAAAAATAGATATAGTACTCAAATAGAGAAATAGATGCAGCATCGGATAGATAAATAGATGTACTACTCAAATGGAGAAATATATACAACAGCAGATAGATAAATAGAAAAAATGCTGGAAATACTCAGCAGGTCGGGCAGCCTCTGTGGAGAGAGAAACAGAGTTAACGTTTTAGGTAATCGACCTGAAACGTTGGGCTGGATTTTCATTGACACATGGAGGCGGGTTTGGAGGCGTGTGGGGAGTTAAAATTGCAGATTCGGGGGTCCCGAACCCATTCCGCCCCCAACCCGCCTCCATGCCAGTTTCACAGGAGGCGGGTTCCCGACCTGTGCTGGGACCCGCCTCCCCGAGGCGGGAAGGGGATTAACAGGCAGTTTTTTGCCTAATCCCTATTTTTAGCTCTGAAGTGTGGGCTTCCCGACAGGTCCAAACCACGCCGTTTTAGCGAGGCGGACCGTGGGTCTGCAGGGGTTGGAGGGGTCGATATGTCCGGTGGGCAGGTAAGTGATGAGTGCATGTGTGCAGAGGTAAGTGTGTAAGGTAAGTGTAAAGTATGGAAAAAAGTTTTATTTACCTTAACTTCCTCCTGCAGGTGTTAGCCCTTCAGGTCTCGGGAGTCAGAAATCTCACCGGCACAGAAAGCAGAATGGCCATTGAGCTGTCAAAAGCTGCAGCCTCTGCTTTTTGTTCTGCAGAGATCTCTAAATCAGCCTGAGAGGAAGGAATTAACTTAGAGGAGAGATTATCAGTGTTTGACAGCTTCAAAGAGCTGTCAAATGCTGATATTACATCTGTCAAAAGCTATGACAGATGAAATGTCAATCTGTGACATCACCTGTTGCCGGGTGGCCCTTAATTGGTCTGCTGAGCCCACTGGGCGGGCTCAACAAGGTCAATCAAGGAAAAATCGAGTGGGTTGGCTGCAAGTCGATGGAGGCGGGACTACAACCCAAAAAGTGGGAGTCCCGCCTCCATCACATCCCCATTGACAAAATCCAGTCCGTTAACTCTGTTTCTCTCTCCACAGATGCTGCCTGACCTGCTGAGTATTTCCAGCATTTTCTGTTATTATTTCAGATTTCCAGCATCCGAAGTCTTTTGCTTTTGTGATAAATAGATACAGCAACAGACAGATAAATAGACATAATACCAGTCAGAAAAACAGATACAGTACCCAGATAGATAACTTGATTCAGTACCCGATAGATAAATAGATACAACACCAGATAGATAAATAAGATACAGTACTCAGATAGATAGAGAGATAGATAGATAGATACAGTACCAGATAGATATATAGATGCAGTACCAGGTAGATAAATTGATACAGTACACACATTGATAAATATATACAGTACCATGCTAGATAAATAGACACAGCACCCATATATATATATAAATAGATACTTTCCCTGATGGATAAGTAGATACAGCACCAGACAGATAAATAGAAATAATATCCACATTGATCAATAGAAACAGTACCATATAGATAACCAGATACAGCACCAGAGAGATAAATAGATACAGCACACAAATAATAAATAGATACAGTACCATATAAATAAATAGATACAGTACCCAGATAAATAGATAAATTACCAGATAAATAAATAGATACAGTACCATATAGATAAATAGATACAGTACCCAGATAGATAAAAAGATACAGTACCCAGATAGATAAATAGATACAACACCAGATAAATAAATAGATACAGCACAAGACAGATAAATAGATGCAGTACCCAATAGATAAATAGATACAGCAGCAGATAGATAAATAGATACAGCACAAGATAGATAAATAGACACAACACCAGATACATCAATAGATACAACACCAGATAGATAAATAGATACAGCACAAAATAGATAAATAGATACAGTACCCAATAGATAAATAGATATAGAGCACAAGATAGATAAATAGATACAGCACAAGATAGATAAATAGATACAGTACCCAAGAGATAAATAGATACAGCACCAGATAGATAAATAGATACAACACCAGACAGGTAAACAGATACAGCACCAGATAGATAAATAGATACAACACCAGATAGATAAATAGATACAGCACCAGATAGATAAATAGATACAGCACCAGATAGATAAATAGATACAACACCAGGTAGATAAATAGATACAACACCAGATAGATAAATAGATACAGCACCAGATAGATAAATAGATACAACACCAGATAGATAAATAGATACAGCACCAGATAGATAAATAGATACAACACCAGATAGATAAATAGATACAGCACCTGATAGATAAATAGATACAGCACCAGATAGATAAATAGATACAGCACCAGATAGATAAATAGATACAGCACCAGATAGATAAATAGATACAGCACCAGATAGATAAATAGATACAACACCAGATAGATAAATAGATACAGTACCAGATAAATAAATAGATACAGCACCAGATAGATAAACAGATACAACACCAGATAGATAAATAGATACAGCACCAGATAGATAAATAGATACAGCACCAGATAGATAAATAGATACAACACCAGATAGATAAATAGATACAACACCAGATATAAAAATAGATATAGTACTCAAATAGAGAAATAGATGCAGCATCGGATAGATAAATAGATGTACTACTCAAATGGAGAAATATATACAACAGCAGATAGATAAATAGAAAAAATGCTGGAAATACTCAGCAGGTCGGGCAGCCTCTGTGGAGAGAGAAACAGAGTTAACGTTTTAGGTAATCGACCTGAAACGTTGGGCTGGATTTTCATTGACACATGGAGGCGGGTTTGGAGGCGTGTGGGGAGTTAAAATTGCAGATTCGGGGGTCCCGAACCCATTCCGCCCCCAACCCGCCTCCATGCCAGTTTCACAGGAGGCGGGTTCCCGACCTGTGCTGGGACCCGCCTCCCCGAGGCGGGAAGGGGATTAGTGCCAATAAACTGCCTGTTAACAGGTAGTTAACAGGCAGTTTTTTGCCTAATCCCTATTTTTAGCTCTGAAGTGTGGGCTTCCCGACAGGTCCAAACCACGCCGTTTTAGCGAGGCGGACCGTGGGTCTGCAGGGGTTGGAGGGGTCGATATGTCCGGTGGGCAGGTAAGTGATGAGTGCATGTGTGCAGAGGTAAGTGTGTAAGGTAAGTGTAAAGTATGGAAAAAAGTTTTATTTACCTTAACTTCCTCCTGCAGGTGTTAGCCCTTCAGGTCTCGGGAGTCAGAAATCTCACCGGCACAGAAAGCAGAATGGCCATTGAGCTGTCAAAAGCTGCAGCCTCTGCTTTTTGTTCTGCAGAGATCTCTAAATCAGCCTGAGAGGAAGGAATTAACTTAGAGGAGAGATTATCAGTGTTTGACAGCTTCAAAGAGCTGTCAAATGCTGATATTACATCTGTCAAAAGCTATGACAGATGAAATGTCAATCTGTGACATCACCTGTTGCCGGGTGGCCCTTAATTGGTCTGCTGAGCCCACTGGGCGGGCTCAACAAGGTCAATCAAGGAAAAATCGAGTGGGTTGGCTGCAAGTCGATGGAGGCGGGACTACAACCCAAAAAGTGGGAGTCCCGCCTCCATCACATCCCCATTGACAAAATCCAGTCCGTTAACTCTGTTTCTCTCTCCACAGATGCTGCCTGACCTGCTGAGTATTTCCAGCATTTTCTGTTATTATTTCAGATTTCCAGCATCCGAAGTCTTTTGCTTTTGTGATAAATAGATACAGCAACAGACAGATAAATAGACATAATACCAGTCAGAAAAACAGATACAGTACCCAGATAGATAACTTGATTCAGTACCCGATAGATAAATAGATACAACACCAGATAGATAAATAAGATACAGTACTCAGATAGATAGAGAGATAGATAGATAGATACAGTACCAGATAGATATATAGATGCAGTACCAGGTAGATAAATTGATACAGTACACACATTGATAAATATATACAGTACCATGCTAGATAAATAGACACAGCACCCATATATATATATAAATAGATACTTTCCCTGATGGATAAGTAGATACAGCACCAGACAGATAAATAGAAATAATATCCACATTGATCAATAGAAACAGTACCATATAGATAACCAGATACAGCACCAGAGAGATAAATAGATACAGCACACAAATAATAAATAGATACAGTACCATATAAATAAATAGATACAGTACCCAGATAAATAGATAAATTACCAGATAAATAAATAGATACAGTACCATATAGATAAATAGATACAGTACCCAGATAGATAAAAAGATACAGTACCCAGATAGATAAATAGATACAACACCAGATAAATAAATAGATACAGCACAAGACAGATAAATAGATGCAGTACCCAATAGATAAATAGATACAGCAGCAGATAGATAAATAGATACAGCACAAGATAGATAAATAGACACAACACCAGATACATCAATAGATACAACACCAGATAGATAAATAGATACAGCACAAAATAGATAAATAGATACAGTACCCAATAGATAAATAGATATAGAGCACAAGATAGATAAATAGATACAGCACAAGATAGATAAATAGATACAGTACCCAAGAGATAAATAGATACAGCACCAGATAGATAAATAGATACAACACCAGACAGGTAAACAGATACAGCACCAGATAGATAAATAGATACAACACCAGATAGATAAATAGATACAGCACCAGATAGATAAATAGATACAGCACCAGATAGATAAATAGATACAACACCAGGTAGATAAATAGATACAACACCAGATAGATAAATAGATACAGCACCAGATAGATAAATAGATACAACACCAGATAGATAAATAGATACAGCACCAGATAGATAAATAGATACAACACCAGATAGATAAATAGATACAGCACCTGATAGATAAATAGATACAGCACCAGATAGATAAATAGATACAGCACCAGATAGATAAATAGATACAACACCAGAGAGATAAATAGATACAACACCAGATGGATAAATAGATACAACACCAGATAGATAAATAGATACAACACCAGATAGATAAATAGATACAGCACCAGATAGATAAATAGATACAGCACCAGATAGATAAATAGATACAACACCAGATAGATAAACAGATACAGCACCAGATAGATAAATAGATACAACACCAGATAGATAAACAGATACAACACCAGATAGATAAATAGATACAGCACCAGATAGATAAATAGATACAGCACCAGATAGATAAATAGATACAACACCAGATAGATAAATAGATACAACACCAGATATAAAAATAGATATAGTACTCAAATAGAGAAATAGATGCAGCATCGGATAGATAAATAGATGTATTACTCAAATGGAGAAATATATACAACAGCAGATAGATAAATAGAAAAAATGCTGGAAATACTCAGCAGGTCGGGCAGCCTCTGTGGAGAGAGAAACAGAGTTTACGTTTCAGGTAATCGACCTGAAACGTTGGGCTGGATTTTCATTGACACATGGAGGCGGGTTTGGAGGCGTGTGGGGAGTTAAAATTGCAGATTCGGGGGTCCCGAACCCATTCCGCCCCCAACCCGCCTCCATGCCAGTTTCACAGGAGGCGGGTTCCCGACCTGTGCTGGGACCCGCCTCCCCGAGGCGGGAAGGGGATTAGTGCCAATAAACTGCCTGTTAACAGGTAGTTAACAGGCAGTTTTTTGCCTAATCCCTATTTTTAGCTCTGAAGTGTGGGCTTCCCGACAGGTCCAAACCACGCCGTTTTAGCGAGGCGGACCGTGGGTCTGCAGGGGTTGGAGGGGTCGATATGTCCGGTGGGCAGGTAAGTGATGAGTGCATGTGTGCAGAGGTAAGTGTGTAAGGTAAGTGTAAAGTATGGAAAAAAGTTTTATTTACCTTAACTTCCTCCTGCAGGTGTTAGCCCTTCAGGTCTCGGGAGTCAGAAATCTCACCGGCACAGAAAGCAGAATGGCCATTGAGCTGTCAAAAGCTGCAGCCTCTGCTTTTTGTTCTGCAGAGATCTCTAAATCAGCCTGAGAGGAAGGAATTAACTTAGAGGAGAGATTATCAGTGTTTGACAGCTTCAAAGAGCTGTCAAATGCTGATATTACATCTGTCAAAAGCTATGACAGATGAAATGTCAATCTGTGACATCACCTGTTGCCGGGTGGCCCTTAATTGGTCTGCTGAGCCCACTGGGCGGGCTCAACAAGGTCAATCAAGGAAAAATCGAGTGGGTTGGCTGCAAGTCGATGGAGGCGGGACTACAACCCAAAAAGTGGGAGTCCCGCCTCCATCACATCCCCATTGACAAAATCCAGTCCGTTAACTCTGTTTCTCTCT
The DNA here is from genome assembly GCA_030390025.1 of Squalus acanthias. NCBI lineage: Eukaryota > Metazoa > Chordata > Chondrichthyes > Squaliformes > Squalidae > Squalus > Squalus acanthias. The sequence goes on from CM059438.1 coordinate 92,983,777, forward strand.
CCACAGATGCTGCCTGACCTGCTGAGTATTTCCAGCATTTTCTGTTATTATTTCAGATTTCCAGCATCCGAAGTCTTTTGCTTTTGTGATAAATAGATACAGCAACAGACAGATAAATAGACATAATACCAGTCAGAAAAACAGATACAGTACCCAGATAGATAACTTGATTCAGTACCCGATAGATAAATAGATACAACACCAGATAGATAAATAAGATACAGTACTCAGATAGATAGAGAGATAGATAGATAGATACAGTACCAGATAGATATATAGATGCAGTACCAGGTAGATAAATTGATACAGTACACACATTGATAAATATATACAGTACCATGCTAGATAAATAGACACAGCACCCATATATATATATAAATAGATACCTTCCCTGATGGATAAGTAGATACAGCACCAGACAGATAAATAGAAATAATATCCACATTGATCAATAGAAACAGTACCATATAGATAACCAGATACAGCACCAGAGAGATAAATAGATACAGCACACAAATAATAAATAGATACAGTACCATATAAATAAATAGATACAGTACCCAGATAAATAGATAAATTACCAGATAAATAAATAGATACAGTACCATATAGATAAATAGATACAGTACCCAGATAGATAAAAAGATACAGTACCCAGATAGATAAATAGATACAACACCAGATAAATAAATAGATACAGCACAAGACAGATAAATAGATGCAGTACCCAATAGATAAATAGATACAGCAGCAGATAGATAAATAGATACAGCACAAGATAGATAAATAGACACAACACCAGATACATCAATAGATACAACACCAGATAGATAAATAGATACAGCACAAAATAGATAAATAAATACAGTACCCAATAGATAAATAGATATAGAGCACAAGATAGATAAATAGATACAGCACAAGATAGATAAATAGATACAGCACAAGATAGATAAATAGATACAGTACCCAAGAGATAAATAGATACAGCACCAGATAGATAAATAGATACAACACCAGACAGGTAAACAGATACAGCACCAGATAGATAAATAGATACAACACCAGATAGATAAATAGATACAGCACCAGATAGATAAATAGATACAGCACCAGATAGATAAATAGATACAGCACCAGATAGATAAATAGATACAGCACCAGATAGATAAATAGATACAGCACCAGATAGATAAATAGATACAACACCAGATAGATAAATAGATACAGCACCAGATAGATCAATAGATACAACACCAGATAAATAATTAGATACAGTATCAGATAGATAAATAGATACAATACCAGATAGATAAATTATTTCAGTACCAGATAGATAGATAAATAGATACCGGACCCAATAGTTAAATAGGTACAGCACCAGAGACGTAAATAGATACAGCACCATATAGATAAATAGATACAGTACCAGGTAGAAAAATAGATACAACACCAGATAGATAAATAGATACAACACCAAATAGATCAATAGATACAACACCAGATAAATAAATAGATACAGTACCCAATAGATAAATAGATACAGCACAAGATAGATAAATAGATACAGCACAAGATAGATAAATAGATACAGTATCAAGTAGAAAAATAGATACAATACCAGATAGATAAATAGATACAGCACAAGATAGATAAATAGATACAGTACCAGATAGATAAATAGATACAGCACCAGATAGATAAATAGATACAATACCAGATAGATAAATAGATACAGCACAAGATAGATAAATAGATACAGTACCAGATAGATAAATAGATACAGCAACAGATAGATAAATAGATACAGCACAAGATAGATAAATAGATACAGCACAAGATAGATAAATAGATACAATACCAGATAGATAAATAGATACAACACCAGATAGATAAATAGATACAGCACAAGATAGATAAATAGATACAGTACCTGATAGATAAATAGATACAGCACCAGATAGATAAATAGATACAGCACAAGATAGATAAATAGATACAATACCAGATAGATAAATAGATACAATACCAGATAGATAAATAGATACAGCACAAGATAGATAAATAGATACAGTACCTGATAGATAAATAGATACAGCACAAGATAGATAAATAGATACAGTACCAGATAGATAAATAGATACAGTACCAGATAGATTAATAGAAACAACACCAGACAGGTAAATAGATACAGACACAGATAGATAAATAGAAACAACACCAGATAAATAAATAGATACAGCACAAGATAGATAAATAGATACAGGACCAGATAGATAAATAGATACAGCACCAGATAGATAAATAGATACAGTACCAGATAGATAAATAGATACAACACCAGATAGATAAATAGATACAGTACCAGATAGATAAATAGATACAGCACCAGATAGATAAATAGATAGAGCACAATATAGATAAATAGATACAACACCAGATAGATAAATAGATACAGTCCCAGATAGATAAATAGATACAATTCCAGATAGATAAATTATTTCAGTACCAGATAGATAGGTAAATAGATACAACACAAGATAAATAAATAGATATAGCACAAGATAGGTAAATAGATACAGTAACAGATAAATAAATAGATACAGTAACAGATAAATAGATAGAGCACCAGATAGATAAATAGATACAGTATCAGATAGATAAATAGATACAGCAGCAGATAGATAAATAGATACAGTACCAGATTGATAAATAGATACAGCACCAGATAGAGAAATAGATACAGCCCCAGATAGATAAATAGACACAGCACCAGATAGATAAATAGAAACAGCACCAGATACATAAATAGATACAGCACCAGATAGATAAATAGATACAGTACCTAGATAGATAAATAGATACAGTAACAGATAAATAAATAGATACAGTAACAGATAAATAGATAGAGCACCAGATAGATAAATAGATACAGTATCAGATAGATAAATAGATACAGCACCAGATAGATAAATAGATACAGTACCAGATAGATAAATAGATACAGTACCCAGATAGATAAATAGATACAGTAACAGATAAATAAATAGATACAGTAACAGATAAATAGATAGAGCACCAGATAGATAAATAGATACAGCACCCAATAGATAAATAGATACATTACCAGATAGATAAATACAGTACCAGATAGATAAATAGATACAGCCCCAGATAGATAAATATATACAGTACCCAGATAGATAAATAGATACAGTAACAGATAAATAAATAGATACAGTAACAGATAAATAGATAGAGCACCAGATAGATAAATAGATACAGTATCAGATAGATAAATAGATACAGTACCAGATAGATAAATAGATACAGCACCAGATAGATAAATAGATACAGCCCCAGATAGATAAATAGACACAGCACCAGATAGATAAATAGATACAGCACCAGATAGATAAATAGATACAGCTCCAGATAGATAAATAGATACAGCACCCAATAGATAAATAGATACAGCACCAGATAGATAAATAGATACAGTACCAGATAGATAAATAGATACAGTACCAGATAGATAAATAGATACAGTACCAGATAGATAAATAGATACATTACCAGATAGATAAATAGATACAGCCCCAGATAGATAAATAGATACAGTACCAGTTAGATAAATAGATACAGTACTAGAAAAATAAATAGATACAGCATCTGATACATAAATAGATACAGCCCCAGATACATAAGTAGATACATTACCAGATATATAAATAGATACAGTGCCAGATAGATAATTAGATACAGCACCAGTTAGATAAATAGATACAGCACAAGTTAGATAAATAGATACAGCACCAGATAGATAAATAGATACAGCACAAGTTAGATAAATAGATACAGCACAAGTTAGATAAATAGATACAGCACCAGACAGATAAATAGATACAGCACCAGATAGATAAATAGATACAGCACCAGATAGATAAATAGATACAGCACAAGTTAGATAAATAGATACAGCACCAGACAGATAAATAGATACAGCACCAGAGAGATAAATAGATACAGCACCAGATAGATAAATAGATACAGCACCAGATAGATAAATAGATACAGCACCAGAGAGATAAATAGATACAGCACCAGACAGATAAATAGATACAACCCCAGATAGATAAATAGATACAGCACCAGAGAGATAAATAGATACAGCACCAGACAGATAAATAGATACAGCACCAGATAGATAAATAGATACAGCACCAGAGAGATAAATAGATACAGCACAAGTTAGATAAATAGATACAGTACCAGATAGATAAATAGATACAGCACCAGACAGATAAATAGATACAGTACCAGACAGATAAATAGATACAGCACCAGATAGATAAATAGATACAGTACCAGACAGATAAATAGATACAACACCAGATAGATAAATAGATACTGCACCAGAGAGATAAATAGATACAGCACCAGATAGATAAATAGAAACAGCACCAGATAGATAAATAGATACAGCACCAGATAGATAAATAGATACAGCACCAGATAGATAAATAGATACAGCACCAGTGAGATAAATAGATACAGCACCAGACAGATAAATAGATACAGCACCAGATAGATAAATAGATACAGCACCAGATAGATAAATAGATACAGTACCAGATAGATAAATAGATACAGTACCAGACAGATAAATAGATACAGTACCAGACAGATAAATAGATACAACAGCAGATAGATAAATAGATACAACACCAGATAGATAAATAGATACAGCACCAGATAGATAAATAGATACAGCACCAGATAGATAAATAGATACAGCACCAGATACATAAATAGATACAGCACCAGATACATAAATAGATACAGCACCAGATAGATAAATAGATACAGCACCAGTTAGATAAATAGATACAGCACCAGATACATAAATAGATACAGCACCAGATAGATAAATAGATACAGCACCAGATAGATAAATAGATACAGTACCAGACAGATAAATAGATACAACACCAGATAGATAAATAGATACAACACCAGATAGATAAATAGATACAGCACCAGATAGATAAATAGATACAGCACCAGTTAGATAAATAGATACAGCACCAGATACATAAATAGATACAGCACCAGATACATAAATAGATACAGCCCCAGATAGATAAATAGATACAGCACCAGATAGATAAATAGATACAGCACCAGATAGATAAATAGATACAGCACCAGATAGATAAATAGATACAGCACCAGATAGATAAATAGATACAGCACCAGATACATAAATAGATACAGCACCAGATACATAAATAGATACAGCACCAGATAGATAAATAGATACAGCACCAGTTAGATAAATAGATACAGCACCAGATAGATAAATAGATACAGCCCCAGATAGATAAATAGATACAGCACCAGATACATAAATAGATACAAAACCAGTTGATAAATAGATACAGCACCAGATAGATAAATAGATACAGCAACAGATACATAAACCGATACAGCACCAGGTAGATAAATAGATACAGCACCAGATAGATAAATAGATACAGCACCAGAGAGATAAATAGATACATTACCAGATAGATAAAAAGATACAGCAACAGATAGATAAACCGATACAGCACCAGATATATAAACAGATACAGTACCAGATAGATAAACAAATTCAGCACCAGATAGATAAATAGATACAGCCCCAGATAGATAAATGGAAATAGCATCAGATAAATAAATAAACACAGCACTAGATAGATAAACAGATACAGCACCAGATAGATAAATAGATACAGTAACAGATAGATAAACAGGTACAGTACCAGATAGATAAATACAAACAGTACCAGATAGATAAATAGAAATAGCACCAGATAGATAAACAGATACAGCACCAGATAGATAAATAGATACAGCACCAGATAGATAAATAGATACAGGACCAGCTAAATAAATAGATACAGCGCCAGATAGATAAATAGATACAGTACCAGGTAGATAAACAGATTTAGCACCAGATAGATAAATAGATACAGTACCAGATAGATAAATAGATACAGTACCAGATAGATAAATAGAAACAGTACCAGATAGATTAATAGATACAGCCCCAGATAGATAAATAGATACAGTACCAGATAGATAAATAGATACAGTACCAGATAGATAAATAGAAACAGTACCAGATAGATTAATAGATACAGCCCCAGAAATATAAATAGATACAGTATCAGATAGATAAATAGATACAACACCAGTTAGATAAATAGTTACAGTACCAGATAGATAAATAGATACAGTCCCAAATAGATAAATAGATACAACACCAGTTAGATAAATATTTACAGTACCAGATAGATAAAGAGATACAGCCATAGATAGATAACGAGATACAACACCAGTTAGATAAATAGTTACAGTACCAGATAAATAAATAGATACATTACCAGATAGATAAATAGAAACAGCACCAGACAGATAAATAGATACAGCACCAGATAGATAAATAGATACAGTACCAGATAGATAAATAGATACAGAACTAGGTAGATAAACAGATACAGAACCAGGTAGTTAAACAGATACAGCACCATATAGATACATAGATACAACACAAGATAGATAATTAAATACAGCACCGGATAAATAGATACAGCCCCAGATTGATAATTAGATATAGCACCAGGTAGATAAATAGATACAGTTTTAGATATATAAATAGATACAGTACCAGATAGATAAATAGATACAGTACCAGATAGATAAATAAAAGCAACCCCAGATAGATAAATAGATACAAGCCCAGATAGATAAATAGATACAGTACCAGATAGATAAATAGTTACATTACCAGAAAGATAAATAGATACAGCATCAGATAGATAAATAGATACAGCAACAGCTAGATAAATAGATACAGCACAAGATAGATAAACAGATACGGCACGAGATCGATCAATCGAAACAGCAACAGGTAGATAAACAGATTTAGCAACAGATAAATAAATAGATACAGTACCTGATAGATAAATAGATACAGCACCAGATAGATAAATAGATACAGCACCAGATAGATAAATAGATTCAGCACCAGATAGATAAATAGATACAGTACCAGATAGATAAATAGTTACAGCCCAAAATAGATAAATAGATACAGCCCCAAATAGATAAATAGATACAGCACCAGATAAATAAATAGATACAGCCCCAAATAGATAAATAGATACTGTACCAGATAGATAAATAGATACAGCCCCAAATAGATAAATAGATACAGCCCCAAATAGATAAATAGATACAGCACCAGATAAATAAATAGATACAGCCCCAAATAGATAAATAGATACAGTACCAGATAGATAAATAGATACAGCCCCAAATAGATAAATAGATACAGTACCAGATAGATAAATAGTTACAGCCCCAAATAGATAAATATAAACAGCCCCAAATAGATAAATAGATACAGCCCCAAATAGATAAATAGATACAGTACCAGATAGATAAATAGTTACAGCCCCAAATAGATAAATAGATACAGCATCAAATAAAAAGATACAGCACAAGATAGATAAATAGATACAGCCCCAAATAGATAAATAGATACAGTACCAGATAGATAAATAGTTACAGCCCCAAATAGATAAAAAGATACAGCCCCAAATAGATAAATAGATACAGCACCAGATAGATAAATAGATACAGCCCCAAATAGATAAATAGATACAGCCCCAAATAGATAAATAGATACAGCACCAGATAGATAAATAGATACAGCACCAGATAGATAAATAGATACAGCAACAGATAAATAAATAGATACAGCACCAGATAGATAAATCGATACAGCACCAGATAGATAAATAGATACAGCACCAGATAGATAAATAGATACAGCAACAGATAAATAAATAGATACAGCACCAGATAGATAAATAGATACAACACCAGATAGATAAATCGATACAGCACCAGATAGATAAATAGATACAGTACCAGATAGATAAATAGATACAGCACCAGATAGATAAATAGATACAGCACCAGATAGATAAACAGATACAGCACCAGATAGATAAATAGATAAAGCACCAGATAGATAAATAGATACAGCACCAGATAGATAAATAGATACAGTACCAGATAGATAAATAGATACAGCCCCAAATAGATAAATAGATACAGTACCAGGTAGATAAATAGTTACAGCCTCAAATAGATAAATAGATACAGCACCAGATGGATAAATAGATACAACACCAGATAGATAAATAGATACAGCCCCAAATAGATAAATAGATACAGCACCAGATAGATAAATAGTTACAGCCCCAAATAGATAAATAGATACAGCCCCAAATAGATAAATAGATACAGTACCAGGTAGATAAATAGTTACAGCCCCAAATAGATAAATAGATACAGCCCCAAATAGATAAATAGATACAGCACCAGATAGATAAATAGATACAGCCCCAAATAGATAAATAGATACAGCACCAGATAGATAAATAGATACAGTACCAGGTAGATAAATAGTTACAGCCCCAAATAGATAAATAGATACAGCCCCAAATAGATAAATAGATACAGCCCCAAATAGATAAATAGATACAGCACCAAATAGATAAATAGATACAGTACCAGGTAGATAAATAGTTACAGCCCCAAATAGATAAATAGATACAGCCCCAAATAGATAAATAGATACAGCACCAGATAGATAAATAGATACAGAACCAGATAGATAAATAGATACAGCCCCAAATAGATAAATAGATACAGCCCCAAATAGATAAATAGATACAGCCCCAAATAGATAAATAGATACAGCACCAGATAGATAAATAGATACAGCACCAGATAGATAAATAGATACAGTACCAGGTAGATAAATAGTTACAGCCCCAAATAGATAAATAGATACAGCCCCAAATAGATAAATAGATACAGCCCCAAATAGATAAATAGATACAGCACCAGATAGATAAATAGATACAGCACCAGATAGATAAATAGATACAGTACCAGATAGATAAATAGATACAGCCCCAAATAGATAAATAGATACAGTACCAGGTAGATAAATAGTTACAGCCTCAAATAGATAAATAGATACAGCCCCAAATAGATAAATAGATACAGCACCAGATAGATAAATAGATACAGCCCCAAATAGATAAATAGATACAGCACCAGATAGATAAATAGTTACAGCCCCAAATAGATAAATAGATACAGCCCCAAATAGATAAATAGATACAGTACCAAATAGATAAATAGATGCAGCCCCAAATAGATAAATAGATACAGCACCAGATAGAAAAATAGATACAGTACCAGGTAGATAAATAGTTACCGCCCCAAATAGATAAATAGATACAGCCCCAAATAGATAAATAGATGCAGCCCCAAATAGATAAATAGATACAGCACCAGATAGAAAAATAGATACAGTACCAGGTAGATAAATAGTTACAGCCCCAAATAGATAAATAGATACAGCCCCAAATAGATAAATAGATACAGCCCCAAATAGATAAATAGATACAGCCCCAAATAGATAAATAGATACAGCCCCAGATAGATAAATAGATACAACACCAGGAAGATAAATAGATACAGCACCAGATAGATAAATAGATACACTACCAGGTAGATAAATAGTTACAGCCCCAAATAGATAAATAGACACAGCCCCAAATAGATAAATAGATACAGCCCCAAATAGATAAATAGATACAGCACCAGATAGATAAATAGATACAGCCACAAATAGATAAATAGATACAGCACCAGGTAGATAAATAGATACAGCCACAAATAGATAAATAGATACAGCCCCAAATAGATAAATAGATACAGCCACAAATAGATAAATAGATACAGCCCCAGTTAAATAAATAAATGCAGCACCAGATATTTAGATAAATAGATACAGTACCAGATACATAAATAGATACAGAATCAGATAGATAAATAGATACAGTATCAGATAGATAAATAGATACAGCACCAGATAGATAAATAGATACAGCACCAGATAAATAAATAGATACGGCACCAGGTAGATAAATAGATACAGTATTAGATACATAAATTGATACAGTTCCAGATAGATAAATAGATACAGTACCAGATAGATAAATAGATACAGCACCAGATAGATAAATAGATACAGTAACAGATAGATAAATAGATACATCACCAGATAGATAAATAGATACAGCACCAGATACATAAATAGATACAGCAGCAGTTAGATAAATAGATACAGCACCAGATTAAAAAATAGATACAGCACCAGATTAAAAAATAGATACAGCACCAGATAGATAAATAGATACAGTACCAGATAGATAAATAGATACAGCACCAGATAGATAAATAGATACAGCACCAGATAGGTAAATAAATATAGCGCCAGATTGATAAATAGGTACAGCACCAGATAGATAAATAGATATAGCACCAGATAGATAAATAGATACAGTACCAGATAGATAAATAGCTACAGCACCAGATAGATAAATAGATACAGCACCAGATAGATAAATAGATACAGCACCAGGTAGATTAATAGATACAGTACCAGATAGATAAATAGATACAGTACCAGATAGATAAATAGATACAGCACCAGATAGATAAATAGATACAGCACCAGATAGATAAATAGATACAGCACCAGGTAGATTAATAGATACAGCACCGGATAGATAAATAGATACAGCACCAGATAGATAAATAGATAGAGTAACAAATACATAAATAGATACAGCACCAGATAGATAAATAGATACAGCACCAGTTAGATAAATAGATACAGTAACAGATACATAAATAGATACAGCCCCAGATAGATAAATAGATACAGCACCAGATAGATAAATAGATACAGTACCAGTTAGATAAATACATACAGTAACAGATACATAAATAGATACAGCACCAGATAGATAAATAGATACAGTACCAGATAGATAAACAGATACAGCACCGGATAGATAAATAGATACAGTAACAGATAGATAAACAGATACAGCACCAGATAGATAAATAGATACAGCACCAGATAGATAAATAGATACAGCACCAGATAGATAAATAGATACAGCACCGGATAGATAAATAGATACAGTACCAGATAGATAAACAGATACAGCACCGGATAGATAAATAGATACAGTAACAGATAGATAAACAGATACAGCACCAGATAGATAAATAGATACAGTACCAGGTAGATAAATAGATACAGTACCAGGTAGATAAATAGATACAGTACCAGATAGATAAATAGATACAGCACCAGATAGATAAATAGATACAGTACCAGATAGATAAATAGATACAGCACCAGATACATAAATAGATACAGCAGCAGTTAGATAAATAGATACAGCACCAGATTAAAAAATAGATACAGCACCAGATTAAAAAATAGATACAGCACCAGATAGATAAATAGATACAGTACCAGATAGATAAATAGATACAGCACCAGATAGATAAATAGATACAGCACCAGATAGGTAAATAAATATAGCGCCAGATTGATAAATAGGTACAGCACCAGATAGATAAATAGATACAGCAACAGATAGATAAATAAATACAGCACCAGGTAGATTAATAGATACAGTATTAGATACATAAATAGATACAGTACCAGATAGATAAATAGAAACAGCACCAGATAGATAAATAGATACAGTATTAGATACATAAATAGATACATTACCAGATAGATAAATAGAAGCAGTACCAGATAGATAAATAGATACAGCACCAGATAGATAAATAGATACAGCACCAGATAGATAAATAGATACAGCACCAGGTAGATTAATAGATACAGTATTAGATACATAAATAGATACATTACCAGATAGATAAATAGAAACAGCACCAGATAGATAAATAGATACAGTACCAGATAGAAAAATAGATACAGTACCAGATAGATAAATAGATACAGCACCAGATAGATAAATAGATACAGCACCAGATAGATAAATAGATACAGTACCAGATAGATAAATAGATACAGCAACAGATAGATAAATAGATACAGCACCAGGTAGATTAATAGATACAGTATTAGATACATAAATAGATACATTACCAGATAGATAAATAGAAACAGCACAAGATAGATAAATAGATACAGTACCAGATAGATAAATAGATACAGCACCAGATAGATAAATAGATACAGCACCAGATAGATAAATAGATACAGCACCAGATAGATAAATAGATACAGCCCCAGATAGATAAATAGATACAGCACCAGATAGATAAATAGATACAGCTCCAGATAGATAAATAGATACAGCAGCAGATAGATAAATAGATACAGTACCAGATAGATAAATAGATACAGCACCAGATGGATAAATAGATACAGCACCAGATAGATAAATAGATACAGCACCAGATAGATAAATAGATACAGCCCCAGATAGATAAATAGATACAGCACCAGATAGATAAATAGATACAGCACCAGATAGATAAATAGATACAGCACCAGATAGATAAATAGATACAGTACCAGATAGATAAATAGATACAGCACCAGATAGATAAATAGATACAGCACCAGATAGATAAATAGATACAGCCCCAGATAGATAAATAGATACAGCACCAGATAGATAAATAGATACAGCACCAGATAGATAAATAGATACAGCACCAGATAGATAAATAGATACAGCACCAGATAGATAAATAGATACAGCACCAGATAGATAAATAGATACAGTACCAGATAGATAAATAGATACAGCACCAGATAGATAAATAGATACAGCACAAGATAGATAAATAGATACAGCACCAGATAGATAAATAGATACAGTACCAGATAGATAAATAGATAGAACACCAGATAGATAAATAGATACAGCGCCAGATAGATAAATAGATACAGCACCAGATAGATAAATAGATACAGCACAAGATAGATAAATACATACAGCACAAGATAGATAAATAGATACAACACCAGATAGATAAATAGATACAGCACAAGATAGATAAATAGATACAGCACCAGATAGATAAATAGACACAACACCATATAGATAAATAGATACAGTATTAGATACATGAATAGATATAGTATTAGATAGATAAATAGTTACAGCAACAGATAGATAAATAGTTACAGCAACAGATAGATAAATAGATACAGCACCAGATAGATAAATAGATACAGCACCAGACAGATAAATAGATACAGCACCAGATAGATAAATAGATACAGCACTAGACAGATAAATAGATACAGCCCCAGATAGATAAATAGATACAGCACCAGATAGATAAATAGATACAGTACCAGACAGATAAATAGATACAGCTTCAGATAGATAAATAGATACAGCACCAGATAGATAAATAGATACAGTAACAGATACATAAATAGATACAGTACCAGATAGATAAATAGATACTTTACCAGATAGATAAATAGATACAGCACCAGTTAGATAAATAGATACAGTAACAGATACATAAATAGATACAGCCCCAGATAGATAAATAGATACAGCACCGGATAGATAAATAGATACAGTAACAGATAGATAAACAGATACAGCACCAGATAGATAAATAGATACAGCACCAGATAGATAAATAGATACAGTAACAGATACATAAATAGATACAGCACCAGATAGATAAATAGATACAGCACCAGATAGATAAATAGATACAGCACTAGACAGATAAATAGATACAGCCCCAGATAGATAAATAGATACAGCACCAGATAGATAAATAGATACAGTACCAGACAGATAAATAGATACAGCTTCAGATAGATAAATAGATACAGCACCAGATAGATAAATAGATACAGTACCAGATAGATAAATAGATACAGCACCAGACAGATAAATAGATACAGCACCAGATAGATAAATAGATACAGTACCAGATAGATAAATAGATACAGCACCAGATAGATAAATAGATACAGCACTAGACAGATAAATAGATACAGCCCCAGATAGATAAATAGATACAGCACCAGATAGATAAATAGATACAGTACCAGACAGATAAATAGATACAGCTTCAGATAGATAAATAGATACAGCACCAGATAGATAAATAGATACAGTAACAGATACATAAATAGATACAGTACCAGATAGATAAATAGATACTTTACCAGATAGATAAATAGATACAGCACCAGTTAGATAAATAGATACAGTAACAGATACATAAATAGATACAGCCCCAGATAGATAAATAGATACAGCACCGGATAGATAAATAGATACAGTAACAGATAGATAAACAGATACAGCACCAGATAGATAAATAGATACAGCACCAGATAGATAAATAGATACAGTAACAGATACATAAATAGATACAGCACCAGATACATAAATAGATACAGCACCAGATAGATAAATAGATACAGTACCAGATAGATAAACAGATACAGCACCGGATAGATAAATAGATACAGTAACAGATAGATAAACAGATACAGCACCAGATAGATAAATAGATACAGCACCAGATAGATAAATAGATACAGTAACAGATACATAAATAGATACAGCACCAGATAGATATATAGATACAGTACCAGATAGATAAACAGATACAGCACCGGATAGATAAATAGATACAGTAACAGATAGATAAACAGATACAGCACCAGATAGATAAATAGATACAGCACCAGTTAGATAAATAGATACAGTAACAGATACATAAATAGATACAGCACCAGATAGATAAATAGATACAGTACCAGATAGATAAACAGATACAGCACCGGATAGATAAATAGATACAGTAACAGATAGATAAACAGATACAGCACCAGATAGATAAATAGATACAGCACCAGATAGATAAATAGATACTGTACCAGATAGATAAATAGATACAATACCAGATAGAAAAATAGATACAGTACCAGATAGATAAATAGATACAGCACCAGATAGATAAATAGATACAGCACCAGATAGATAAATAGATACAGCACCAGATAGATAAATAGATACTGTACCAGATAGATAAATAGATACAGTACCAGATAGAAAAATAGATACAGTACCAGATAGATAAATAGATACAGCACCAGATAGATAAATAGATACTGTACCAGATAGATAAATAGATACAGTACCAGATAGATAAATAGATACAGCACCAGATAGATAAATAGATACAGTACCAGATAGAAAAATAGATACAGTACCAGATAGATAAATAGATACAGCAACAGAAAGCTAAATAGATACAGTACCAAATAGATAAATAGATACAGCACCAGATAGATAAATAGATACAGTACCAAATAGATAAATAGATACAGCACCAGATAGATAAATAGATACAGCCCCAGATAGATAAATAGATACAGCACCAGATAGATAAATAGATACAGCACCAGATAGATAAATAGATACAGCAGCAGATAGATAAATAGATACAGCACCAGTTAGATAAATAGATACAGTAACAGATACATAAATAGATACAGCACCAGATAGATAAATAGATACAGTAACAGATACATAAATAGATACAGCACCAGTTAGATAAATAGATACAGTAACAGATACATAAATAGATACAGCACCAGTTAGATAAATAGATACAGTAACAGATACATAAATAGATACTGCACCAGACAGATGAATAGATACAGCACCAGATAGATAAATAGATACAGCAGCAGATAGATAAATAGATACAGCACCAGTTAGATAAATAGATACAGTAACAGATACATAGATACAGCACCAGATAGATAAATAGATACAGCACCAGATAGATAAATAGAAACAGCACCAGATAGATAAATAGATACAGCAGCAGATAGATAAATAGATACAGCACCAGTTAGATAAATAGATACAGTAACAGATACATAAATAGATACAGCACCAGATAGATAAATAGATACAGCACCAGATAGATAAATAGATACAGCACCAGTTAGATAAATAGATACAGCACCAGATAGATAAATAGACACAGCACCAGATAGATAAATTGATACAGTACCAGATAGATAAATAGATACTGTATCAGGTAGATAAATAGATACATCACCAGATAGATAAATAGATACAGCACCAGATAGATAAATAGATACAGCACCAGGTAGATAAATAGATACAGCACCAGATAGATAAATAGATACAGTACCAGATAGATAAATAGATACAGTACCAGATAGATAAATAGATACAGCACCAGATAGATAAATAGACACAGAACCAGATAGATAAAAAGATACAGCACCAGATAGATAAATAGATACAGCACCAGATAGATAAATAGATACAGTACCAGATAGATAAATAGATACAGTACCCGATAGATAAATAGACACAGAACCAGATAGATAAATAGATACAGCACCAGATAGATAAATAGACACAGAACCAGATAGATAAATAGACACAGAACCAGATAGATAAATAGATACAGCACCAGATAGATAAATAGATACAGCACCAGATAGATAAATAGATACAGCACCAGATAGATAAATAGACACAGAACCAGATAGATAAATAGATACAGCACCAGATAGATAAATAGACACAGAACCAGATAGATAAATAGATACAGCACCAGATAGATAAATAGATACAGCACCAGATAGATAAATAGATACAGCACCAGATAGATAAATAGACACAGAACCAGATAGATAAATAGATACAGTACCAGATAGATAAATCAATACAGACCAAGATAGATAAATAGATACAGCACCAGATATATAAATAGATACAGTACCAGATAGATAAATAGATACAGTACCAGATAGATAAATCAGTATAGACCAAGATAGATTAATAGATACAGCACCAGATAGATAACTAGATACAGCACCAGATACATAAATAGATAAAGCACCAGGTAGATAAATAGATACAGCACCAGATAGATAAATAGATACAGCACCAGATAGATAAATAGATACAGTACCTGATAGATAAATAGATACAGCACCAGTTAGATAAATAGATACAGCGCCAGATAGATAAATAGATACAGCACCAGATAGATAAATAGATACAGCACCAGATAGATAAATAGATACAGTACCAGGTAGATAAATAGAAACAGTACCCAGACAGTTTAATAGATTCAGCACCAGTTAGATAAATAGATACAGCACCAGATAGATAAATAGATACAGTACCCAGACAGATTAATAGATTCAGCACCAGTTAGATAAATAGATACAGTACCAGATAGATAAATAGATACAGTACCAGATAGATAAATAGGTACAGCAGCAGATAGATAAATAGATACAGCACCAGATAGATAAATAGATACAGCACCAGATAGATAAATAGATACAGCACCAGATAGATAAGTAGATACAGCACCAGATAGATAAATAGATACAATCCCAGATAGATAAATAGATACCGCACCAGATAGATAAGTAGATACAGCACCAGATAGATAAATAGATACAGCACCAGATAGATAAATAGATACAGTACCAGATAGATAAATAGATACAGCACCAGATAGATAAATAGATACAGCACCAGATAGATAAATAGATACAGCACCAGATAGATAAATAGATACAGCACCAGATAGATAAATAGATACAGCACCAGATAGATAAATAGATACAGCACCAGATAGATAAATAGATACAGTACCAGATAGATAAATAGATACAGCACCAGATAGATAAATAGATACAGCACCAGATAGATAAATAGATACAGCACCAGATAGATAAATAGATACAGCACCAGATAGATAAATAGATACAGCACCAGATAGATAAATAGATACAGTACCAAATAGATAAATAGATACAGCACCAGATAGATAAATAGATACAGCACCAGATAGATAAATAGATACAGCACCAGATAGATAAATAGATACAGCACCAGATAGATAAATAGATACAGCACCAGATAGATAAATAGATACAGTACCAGTTAGATAAATAGATACAGCACCAGTTAGATAAATAGATACAGCACCAGATAGATAAATTGATACAGCACCAGATAGATAAATAGATACAGCTCCAGTTAGATAAATAGATACAGTACCAGATAGATAAATAGATACAGTATCAGGTAGATAAGTAGATACAGCACCAGATAGATAAATAGATACAGCACCAGATAGATAAATAGATACAGTACCAGGTAGATAAATAGATACAGCACCAGATAGATAAAGTACCAGATAGATAAATAGATACAGTACCAGATAGATAAATAGATACAGCACCAGATAGATAAATAGACACAGAACCAGATAGATAAATAGATACAGCACCAGATAGATAAATAGATACAGCACCAGATAGATAAATAGATACAGCACCAGATAGATAAATAGACACAGAACCAGATAGATAAGTAGATACAACACCAGATAGATAAATAGATACAGCACCAGATAGATAAATAGATACAGCACCAGATAGATAAGTAGATACAACACCAGATAGATAAATAGATACATCACCAGATAGATAAATAGATACAGCACCAGATAGATAAATAGATACAGCACCAGATAGATAAATAGATACAGCACCAGGTAGATAAATAGATACAGCACCAGATAGATAAATAGATACAATCCCAGATAGATAAGTGTGACACAGCACCAGATAGATAAGTAGATACAGCACCAGATAGATAAATAGATACAGCACCAGATAGATAAATAGAGACAGCACCAGATAGATAAATAGATACAACACCAGATAGATAAAAAGATACAGCACTAGATAGATACATAGATACAGCACCATACAGATAAATAGATACAGCACCAGATAGATAAATAGATACAGCACCAGATAGATAAATAGATACAGCACCAGATAGATAAAAAGATACAGCACTAGATAGATAAATAGATACAGCACCAGATAGATAAATACATACAGCACCAGATAGATAAATAGATACAACACCAGTTAGATAAATATATATAGCACCAGATAGATAAATAGATACAGCACCAGATAGATAAATAGATACAGCACCAGATAGATAAATAGATACAGCACCAGAGAGATAAATAGATACAGCACCAGATAGATAAATGGATACAACACCAGATAGATAAATAGATACAGCACCAGATAGATAAATGGATACAGCACCAGATAGATAAATAGATACAGCACCAGATAGATAAATGGATACAACACCAGATAGATAAATAGATACAGCACCAGATAGATAAATAGATACAGCACCAGAGAGATAAATAGATACAGCACCAGATAGATAAATAGATACAGCACCTGATAGATAAATAGATACAGTACCTGATAGATAAATAGATAGAGCACCAGATAGATAAATAGATACAGTACCAGATAGATAAATAGATACAGTACCAGATAGATAAATAGATACAGCACCAGATAGATAAATAGATACAATACCAGATAGATAAATAGATACAGCACCAGGTAGGTAATTAGACACAGCACCAAATAAATAAATAGATACAGCACCAGATACATAAATAGATACAGCACCAGATAGATAAATAGATACAGTACCAGATAGATAAATAGATACAGCACCAGATAGATAAATAGATACAGTACCAGATAGATAAATAGATACAGCACCAGATAGATATATAGATACAGCACCAGATAGATAAATAGATGCAGCACCAGATAGATAAATAGATACAGCAGCAGATAGATAAATAGATACAGTACCAGATAGATAAATAGATACAGCACCAGATAGATAAATAGATACAGCACCAGATAGATAAATAGATACAGCAGCAGATAGATAAATAGACACAGCACCAGATAGATAAATACATACGGCACCAGATAGATAAATAGATACAACACCAGATAGATAAATAGATACAGCCCCAGATAGATAAATAGATACAGCACCAGATAGATAAATAGATACAGTACCAGATAGATAAATACATACAGTACCAGATAGATAAATAGATACAGCCCCAGATAGATAAATAGATACAGCACTAGATAGATAAATAGATACCGTACCAGATAGATAAATAGATACAGCCCCAGATAGATAAATAGATACAACACCAGATAGATAAATAGATACAGCCCCAGATAGATAAATACATACAGTACCAGATAGATAAATAGATACCGTACCAGATAGATAAATAGATACAACACCAGATAGATAAATAGATACAGCACCAGATAGATAAATACATACAGTACCAGATAGATAAATAGATACAGCACTAGATAGATAAATAGATACCGTACCAGATAGATAAATAGATACAACACCAGATAGATAAATAGATACAGCACCAGATAGATAAATAGATACAGTACCAGATAGATAAATAGATACAGCACCAGATAGATAAATAGATACAACACCAGATAGATAAATAGATACAGCACCAGATAGATAAATAGATACAGCACCAGATAGATAAATAGATACAGCACCAGATAGATAAATAGATACAGCACCAGATAGATAAATAGATACAGCACCAGATAGATAAATAGATACAGCACCAGATAGATAAATAGATACAGCAACAGATAGATAAATAGATACAACACCAGATAGATAAATAGATACAGCACCAGATAGATAAATAGATACAGCACCAGATAGATAAATAGATACAACACCAGATAGATAAATAGATACAGCACCAGATAGATAAATAGATACAGCACCAGATAGATAAATAGATACAGCACCAGATAGATAAATAGATACAACACCAGATAGATAAATAGATACAGCACCAGATAGATAAATAGACACAGCACCAGATAGATAAATAGATACAGCAACAGATAGAAAAAATAGATACAGCAACAGATAGATAAATAGATACAACACCAGATAGATAATTAGATACAGCACCAGATAGATAAAGAGATACAACACCAGATAGATAATTAGATACAGCACCAGATAGATAAATAGATACAGTACCAGATAGATAAATAGATACAGCACCAGATAGATAAATAGATACAGCACCAGATAGATAAATAGATACAACACCAGATAGATAAATAGATACAGCCCCAGATAGATAAATAGATACAGTACCAGATAGATAAATAGATACTGCACGAGATAGATAAATAGATACAACACCAGATAGATAATTAGATACAGCACCAGATAGATAAATAGATACAGCACCAGATAGATAAATAGATACTGCACCAGATAGATAATTAGATACAACACCAGATAGATAAATAGATACTGCACGAGATAGATAAATAGATACAGCACCAGATAGATAAATAGATACTGCACCAGATAGATAAATAGATACAGCACCAGATAGATAAATAGATACAGCACCAGATAGATAAATAGATACAGCACCAGATAGATAAATAGATACAGCACCAGATAGATAAATAGATACAGCACCAGATAGATAAATAGATACAGTACCAGATAGATAAATAGATACAGCACCAGATAGATAAATAGATACAGTACCAGATAGATAAATAGATACAGCACCAGATAGATAAATAGATACAGCACC
Source organism: Squalus acanthias (assembly GCA_030390025.1). NCBI lineage: Eukaryota > Metazoa > Chordata > Chondrichthyes > Squaliformes > Squalidae > Squalus > Squalus acanthias. Next base: position 93,005,341 of record CM059438.1, read on the forward strand.
AGATAGATAATAGATACAGCACCAGATAGATAAATAGATACAGCACCAGATAGATAAATAGATACAGTACCAGATAGATAAATAGATACAGCACCAGATAGATAAATAGATACAGCAACCAGATAGATAAATAGATACAGCACCAGATAGATAAATAGATACAGCACAGATAGATAAATAGATACAGCACCAGATAGATAAATAGATACAGCACCAGATAGATAAATAGAAATAGCACTAGATAGCTAAATAGATACAGTACCTAGATAGATAAATAGATACAGCACCAGATAGATAAATAGATACAGCAGCAGATAGATAAATAAATACAGTACCTAGATAGATAATTAGATCGAGCACCAGATAGATAAATAGATACAATACCCAGATAGATAAATAGATAGAGCACCAGATAGATAAATAGATATAGCACCAGATAGATAAATAGATACAATACCCAGATAGATAATTGGATAGAGCACCAGGTAGATAAATAGATACAATACCAGATGGATAAATAGACACAGCATGAGATCGATAAATAGATAAATAGATACAGCATGAGATCGATAAATAGATACAGCACCAGATAGATAAATAGATACAGCACCAGATAGATAAATAGATACAGCACAAGATAGGTAAATAGATACAATACCCAGATAGATAATTAGATAGAGCACCAGGTAGATAAATAGATACAGCAGCAGATAGATAAATAGATACAGCACAAGATAGATAAATAGATACAGCACCAGATAGATAAATAGATACAGCACCAGATAGATAAATAGATACAGCACCAGATAGATAAATAGATACAGCACCAGATAGATAAATAGATACAGCACCAGATAGATAAATAGATACAGTACCAGATAGATAAATAGATACAGCACCAGATAGATAAATAGATACAGTACCAGATAGATAAATAGATACAGCACCAGATAGATAAATAGATACAGCACCAGATAGATAAATAGATACAGCACCAGATAGATAAATAGATACAGCACCAGATAGATAAATAGATACAGCACCAGATAGATAAATAGATACAGCACCAGATAGATAAATAGATACAGCACCAGATAGATAAATAGATACAGCACCAGATAGATAAATAGATACAGCACCAGATAGATAAATAGATACAGCACCAGATAGATAAATAGATACAGCACCAGATAGATAAATAGATACAGCACCAGATAGATAAATAGATACAGCACCAGATAGATAAATAGATACAGCACCAGATAGATAAATAGATACAGTACCAGATAGATAAATAGATACAGCACCAGATAGATAAATAGATACAGCACCAGATAGATAAATAGATACAGCACCAGATAGATAAATAGATACAGCACCAGATAGATAATAGATACAGCACCAGATAGATAAATAGATACAGCACCAGATAATAAATAGATACAGCACCAGATAGATAAATAGATACAGCACCAGATAGATAAATAGATACAGCACCAGATAGATAAATAGATACAGCACCAGATAGATAAATAGATACAGCAGCAGATAGATAAATAGATACAGTACCAGATAGATAAATAGATACAGCACCAGATAGATAAATAGATACAGCAGCAGATAGATAAATAGACACAGCACCAGATAGATAAATACATACAGCACCAGATAGATAAATAGATACAACACCAGATAGATAAATAGATACAGCCCCAGATAGATAAATAGATGCAACACCAGATAGATAAATAGATACAGCCCCAGATAGATAAATAGATACAGTACCAGATAGATAAATAGATACAGTACCAGATAGATAAATACATACAGTACCAGATAGATAAATAGATACAGTACCAGATAGATAAATAGATACAGCCCCAGATAGATAAATAGATACAGCACTAGATAGATAAATAGATACCGTACCAGATAGATAAATAGATACAGCCCCAGATAGATAAATAGATACAACACCAGATAGATAAATAGATACAGCCCCAGATAGATAAATACATACAGTACCAGATAGATAAATAGATACAGCCCCAGATAGATAAATAGATACAGCACAAGATAGATAAATAGATACAGTACCAGATAGATAAATAGATACAGCACCAGATAGATAAATAGATACAGCACCAGATAGATAAATAGATACATTACCAGATAGATAAATAGATACAGCACCAGATAGATAAATAGATACAGTACCAGATAGATAAATAGATACAGCACCAGATAGATAAATAGATACAGCACCAGATAGATAAATAGATACAGCACCAGATAGATAAATAGATACAGCACCAGATAGATAAATAGATACAGCACCAGATAGATAAATAGATACAGCACCAGATAGATAAATAGATACAGCACCAGATAGATAAATAGATACAGCACCAGATAGATAAATAGATACAGCACCAGATAGATAAATAGATACAGCACCAGATAGATAAATAGATACAGCCCCAGATAGATAAATAGATACAGCACCAGATAGATAAATAGATACAGCACCAGATAGATAAATAGATACAGCACCAGATAGATAAATAGATACAGCACCAGATAGATAAATAGATACAGCACCAGATAGATAAATAGATACAGCACCAGATAGATAAATAGATACAGCACCAGATAGATAATTAGATACAGCACCAGATAGATAAATAGATACAGCACCAGATAGATAAATAGATACAGCACCAGATAGATAAATAGATACAGCACCAGATAGATAAATAGATACAGCACCAGATAGATAAATAGATACAACACCAGATAGATAAATAGATACAGCACCAGATAGATAAATAGATACAGCACCAGATAGATAAATAGATACAGCACCAGATAGATAAATAGATACAGCACCAGATAGATAAATAGATACAGCACCAGATAGATAAATAGATACAGCAACAGATAGATAAATAGATACAGCACCAGATAGATAAATAGATACAGCACCAGATAGATAAATAGATACAGCACCAGATAGATAAATAGATACAGCACCAGATAGATAAATAGATACAGCACCAGATAGATAAATAGATACTGCACCAGATAGATAAATAGATACAGCACCAGATAGATAAATAGATACAGCACCAGATAGATAAATAGATACAGCACCAGATAGATAAATAGATACAGCACCAGATAGATAAATAGATACAGCACCAGATAGATAAATAGATACAGCACCAGATAGATAAATAGATACAGCACCAGATAGATAAATAGATACAGCACCAGATAGATAAATAGATACAGCACCAGATAGATAAATAGATACAGCACCAGATAGATAAATAGATACAGCACCAGATAGATAATTAGATACAGTACCAGATAGATAAATAGATACAGCACCAGATAGATAAATAGATACAGCACCAGATAGATAAATAGATACAGCACCAGATAGATAAATAGATACAGCACCAGATAGATAAATAGATACAGCACCAGATAGATAAATAGATACAGCACCAGATAGATAAATAGATACAGCACCAGATAGATAAATAGATACAGCACCAGATAGATAAATAGATAACAGTACCAGATAGATAAATAGATACAGCACAGATAGATAAATAGATACAGACCAGATAGATAAATAGATACAGCACAGATAGATAAATAGATACAGAACCAGATAGATAAATAGATACAGCACCAGATAGATAAATAGATACAGCACCAGATAGATAAATAGATACAGTACCAGATAGATAAATAGATACAGCACCAGATAGATAAATAGATACAGCACCAGATAGATAAATAGATACAGCACCAGATAGATAAATAGATACAATACCAGATAGATAAATAGATAGCAGTACCAGATAGATAAATAGATACAGCACCAGATAGATAAATAGATACAGCACCAGATAGATAAATAGATACAGCACCAGATAGATAAATAGATACAGCACCAGATAGATAAATAGATACAGATACCAGATAGATAAATAGATACAGCACCAGATAGATAAATAGATACAGCTACCAGATAGATAAATAGATACAGCACCAGATAGATAAATAGATACAGCACCAGATAGATAAATAGATACAGCACCAGATAGATAAATAGATACAGCACCAGATAGATAAATAGATACAGTACCAGATAGATAAATAGATACAGCACCAGATAGATAAATAGATACAGCACCAGATAGATAAATAGATACAGTACCAGATAGATAAATAGATACAGCACCAGATAGATAAATAGATACAGTACCAGATAGATAAATAGATACAGCACCAGATAGATAAATAGATACAGCAACAGATAGATAAATAGATACAGAACCAGATAGATAAATAGATACAGCACCAGATAGATAAATAGATACAGCACCAGATAGATAAATAGATACAGCACCAGATAGATAAATAGATACAGCACCAGATAGATAAATAGATACAGCACCAGATAGATAAATAGATACAACACCAGATAGATAAATAGATACAGCACCAGATAGATAAATAGATACAGCACCAGATAGATAAATAGATACAGCACCAGATAGATAAATAGATACAGCACCAGATAGATAAATAGATACAGCACCAGATAGATAAATAGATACAGCACCAGATAGATAAATAGATACAGCACCAGATAGATAAATAGATACAGCACCAGATAGATAAATAGATACAGCACCAGATAGATAATAGATACAGCACCAGATAGATAAATAGATACAGCACCAGATAGATAAATAGATACAGCACCAGATAGATAAATAGATACAGCACCAGATAGATAAATAGATACAGCACCAGATAGATAAATAGATACAGCACAGATAGATAAATAGATACAGCACCAGATAGATAAATAGATACAGCACCAGATAGATAAATAGATACAGCACCAGATAGATAATAGATACAGCACAAGATAGATAAATAGATACAGCACCAGATAGATAAATAGATACAGCACCAGATAGATAAATAGATACAGCACCAGATAGATAAATAGATACAGCACCAGATAGATAAATAGATACAGCACCAGATAGATAAATAGATACAGCACCAGATAGATAAATAGATACAGCACCAGATAGATAAATAGAAACAGCACAGATAGATAAATAGATACAGCACCAGATAGATAAATAGATACAGCACCAGATAGATAAATAGATACAGCACCAGATAGATAAATAGATACAGCACCAGATAGATAAATAGATACAGCACAGATAGATAAATAGATACAGCACCAGATAGATAAATAGATACAGCACCAGATAGATAAATAGATACAGCACCAGATAGATAAATAGATACAGACCCAGATAGATAAATAGATACAGCACCAGATAGATAAATAGATACAGCACCAGATAGATAAATAGATACAGCACCAGATAGATAAATAGATACAGCACCAGATAGATAAATAGATACAGTACCAGATAGATAAATAGATACAGCACCAGATAGATAAATAGATACAGTACCAGATAGATAAATAGATACAGCACCAGATAGATAAATAGATACAGTACCAGATAGATAAATAGATACAGCACAGATAGATAAATAGATACAGTACCTAGATAGATAAATAGATACAGCACCAGATAGATAAATAGATACAGCACCAGATAGATAAATAGATACAGCACCAGATAGATAAATAGATACAGCACCAGATAGATAAATAGATACAGCACCAGATAGATAAATAGATACAGTACCAGATAGATAAATAGATACAGTACCAGATAGATAAATAGATACAGCACCAGATAGATAAATAGATACAGTACCAGATAGATAAATAGATACAGCACCAGATAGATAAATAGATACAGACCAGATAGATAAATAGATACAGCACCAGTTAGATAAATAGATACAGAACCAGATAGATAAATAGATACAGCACCAGATATAGAAATAGATACAGCCAGATAGATAAATAGATACAGCACCAGATAGATAAATAGATACAGCACCAGATAGATAAATAGATACAGCACAGATAGATAAATAGATACAGCACCAGATAGATAAATAGATACAGCACCAGATAGATAAATAGATACAGCACCAGATAGATAATAGATACAGCACCAGATAGATAAATAGATACAGCACCCAGATAGATAAATAGATACAGCACCAGATAGATAAATAGATACAGAACCAGATAGATAAATAGATACAGCACCAGATAGATAAATAGATACAGCACCAGATAGATAAATAGATACAGTACCAGATAGATAAATAGATACAGCACCAGATAGATAAATAGATACAGCACCAGATAGATAAATAGATACATACCCAGATAGATAAATAGATACAGCACCAGATAGATAAATAGATACAGCACCAGATAGATAAATAGATACAGCACCAGATAGATAAATAGATACAGTACCAGATAGATAAATAGATACAGCACCAGATAGATAAATAGATACAGCACCAGATAGATAAATAGATACAGCACCAGATAGATAAATAGATACAGAACCAGATAGATAAATAGATACAGTACCAGATAGATAAATAGATACAGCACCAGATAGATAAATAGATACATCACCAGATAGATAAATAGATACAGCACCAGATAGATAAATAGATACAGCACCAGATAGATAATAGATACAGCACCAGATAGATAAATAGATACAGCACCAGATAGATAAATAGATACAGCACCAGATAGATAATAGATACAGCACCAGATAGATAAATAGATACAGCACCAGATAGATAAATAGATACAGCACCAGATAGATAAATAGATACAGCACCAGATAGATAAATAGATACAGCACCAGATAGATAAATAGATACAGCACCAGATAGATAAATAGATACAGCACCAGATAGATAAATAGATACAACACCAGGTGGATAAATAGATACAGTACCAGATAGATAAATAGATACAGCACCAGATAGATAAATAAGATACAGTACCAGATAGATAAATAGATACAGCACCAGATAGATAAATAGATACAGCACCAGATAGATAAATAGATACAGCACCAGATAGATAAATAGATACAGCACCAGATAGATAAATAGATACAGCACCAGATAGATAAATAGATACAGCACCAGATAGATAAATAGATACAGCACCAGATAGATAAATAGATACAGCACCAGATAGATAAATAGATACAGCACCAGATAGATAAATAGATACAGCACCAGATAGATAAATAGATACAGCACCAGATAGATAAATAGATACAGCACCAGATAGATAAATAGATACAGCACCAGATAGATAAATAGATACAGCACCAGATAGATAAATAGATACAGCACCAGATAGATAAATAGATACAGCACCAGATAGATAAATAGATACAGCACCAGATAGATAAATAGATACAGCACCAGATAGATAAATAGATACAGCACCAGATAGATAAATAGATACAGCACCAGATAGATAAATAGATACAGCACCAGATAGATAAATAGATACAGCACCAGATAGATAAATAGATACAGCACCAGATAGATAAATAGATACAGCACCAGATAGATAAATAGATACAGCACCAGATAGATAAATAGATACAGCACCAGATAGATAAATAGATACAGCACCAGATAGATAAATAGATACAGCACCAGATAGATAAATAGATACAGCACCAGATAGATAAATAGATACAGCACCAGATAGATAAATAGATACAGCACCAGATAGATAAATAGATACAGCACCAGATAGATAAATAGATACAGCACCAGATAGATAAATAGATACAGCACCAGATAGATAAATAGATACAGCACCAGATAGATAAATAGATACAGCACCAGATAGATAAATAGATACAGCACCAGATAGATAAATAGATACAGCACCAGATAGATAAATAGATACAGCACCAGATAGATAAATAGATACAGCACCAGATAGATAAATAGATACAGCACCAGATAGATAAATAGATACAGTACCAGATAGATAAATAGATACAGCACCAGATAGATAAATAGATACAGCACCAGATAGATAAATAGATACAGCACCAGATAGATAAATAGATACAGCACCAGATAGATAAATAGATACAGCACCAGATAGATAAATAGATACAGCACCAGATAGATAAATAGATACAGCACCAGATAGATAAATAGATACAGATACACCAGATAGATAAATAGATACAGCACCAGATAGATAAATAGATACAGCACCAGATAGATAAATAGATACAGCACCAGATAGATAAATAGATACAGCACCAGATAGATAAATAGATACAGCACCAGATAGATAAATAGATACAGCACCAGATAGATAAATAGATACAGCACCAGATAGATAAATAGATACAGCACCAGATAGATAAATAGATACAGCACCAGATAGATAAATAGATACAGCACCAGATAGATAAATAGATACAGCACCAGATAGATAAATAGATACAGCACCAGATAGATAAATAGATACAGCACCAGATAGATAAATAGATACAGCACCAGATAGATAAATAGATACAGCACCAGATAGATAAATAGATACAGCACCAGATAGATAAATAGATACAGCACCAGATAGATAAATAGATACAGCACCAGATAGATAAATAGATACAGCACCAGATAGATAAATAGATACAGCACCAGATAGATAAATAGATACAGCACCAGATAGATAAATAGATACAGCACCAGATAGATAAATAGATACAGCACCAGATAGATAAATAGATACAGCACCAGATAGATAAATAGATACAGCACCAGATAGATAAATAGATACAGCACCAGATAGATAAATAGATACAGCACCAGATAGATAAATAGATACAGCACCAGATAGATAAATAGATACAGCACCAGATAGATAAATAGATACAGCACCAGATAGATAAATAGATACAGCACCAGATAGATAAATAGATACAGCACCAGATAGATAAATAGATACAGCACCAGATAGATAAATAGATACAGCACCAGATAGATAAATAGATACAGCACCAGATAGATAAATAGATACAGCACCAGATAGATAAATAGATACAGCACCAGATAGATAAATAGATACAGCACCAGATAGATAAATAGATACAGCACCAGATAGATAAATAGATACAGCACCAGATAGATAAATAGATACAGCACCAGATAGATAAATAGATACAGCACCAGATAGATAAATAGATACAGCACCAGATAGATAAATAGATACAGCACCAGATAGATAAATAGATACAGCACCAGATAGATAAATAGATACAGCACCAGATAGATAAATAGATACAGCACCAGATAGATAAATAGATACAGCACCAGATAGATAAATAGATACAGCACCAGATAGATAAATAGATACAGCACCAGATAGATAAATAGATACAGCACCAGATAGATAAATAGATACAGCACCAGATAGATAAATAGATACAGCACCAGATAGATAAATAGATACAGCACCAGATAGATAAATAGATACAGCACCAGATAGATAAATAGATACAGCACCAGATAGATAAATAGATACAGCACCAGATAGATAAATAGATACAGCACCAGATAGATAAATAGATACAGCACCAGATAGATAAATAGATACAGCACCAGATAGATAAATAGATACAGCACCAGATAGATAAATAGATACAGCACCAGATAGATAAATAGATACAGCACCAGATAGATAAATAGATACAGCACCAGATAGATAAATAGATACAGCACCAGATAGATAAATAGATACAGCACCAGATAGATAAATAGATACAGCACCAGATAGATAAATAGATACAGCACCAGATAGATAAATAGATACAGCACCAGATAGATAAATAGATACAGCACCAGATAGATAAATAGATACAGCACCAGATAGATAAATAGATACAGCACCAGATAGATAAATAGATACAGCACCAGATAGATAAATAGATACAGCACCAGATAGATAAATAGATACAGCACCAGATAGATAAATAGATACAGCACCAGATAGATAAATAGATACAGCACCAGATAGATAAATAGATACAGCACCAGATAGATAAATAGATACAGCACCAGATAGATAAATAGATACAGCACCAGATAGATAAATAGATACAGCACCAGATAGATAAATAGATACAGCACCAGATAGATAAATAGATACAGCACCAGATAGATAAATAGATACAGCACCAGATAGATAAATAGATACAGCACCAGATAGATAAATAGATACAGCACCAGATAGATAAATAGATACAGCACCAGATAGATAAATAGATACAGCACCAGATAGATAAATAGATACAGCACCAGATAGATAAATAGATACAGCACCAGATAGATAAATAGATACAGCACCAGATAGATAAATAGATACAGCACCAGATAGATAAATAGATACAGCACCAGATAGATAAATAGATACAGCACCAGATAGATAAATAGATACAGCACCAGATAGATAAATAGATACAGCACCAGATAGATAAATAGATACAGCACCAGATAGATAAATAGATACAGCACCAGATAGATAAATAGATACAGCACCAGATAGATAAATAGATACAGCACCAGATAGATAAATAGATACAGCACCAGATAGATAAATAGATACAGCACCAGATAGATAAATAGATACAGCACCAGATAGATAAATAGATACAGCACCAGATAGATAAATAGATACAGCACCAGATAGATAAATAGATACAGCACCAGATAGATAAATAGATACAGCACCAGATAGATAAATAGATACAGCACCAGATAGATAAATAGATACAGCACCAGATAGATAAATAGATACAGCACCAGATAGATAAATAGATACAGCACCAGATAGATAAATAGATACAGCACCAGATAGATAAATAGATACAGCACCAGATAGATAAATAGATACAGCACCAGATAGATAAATAGATACAGCACCAGATAGATAAATAGATACAGCACCAGATAGATAAATAGATACAGCACCAGATAGATAAATAGATACAGCACCAGATAGATAAATAGATACAGCACCAGATAGATAAATAGATACAGCACCAGATAGATAAATAGATACAGCACCAGATAGATAAATAGATACAGCACCAGATAGATAAATAGATACAGCACCAGATAGATAAATAGATACAGCACCAGATAGATAAATAGATACAGCACCAGATAGATAAATAGATACAGCACCAGATAGATAAATAGATACAGCACCAGATAGATAAATAGATACAGCACCAGATAGATAAATAGATACAGCACCAGATAGATAAATAGATACAGCACCAGATAGATAAATAGATACAGCACCAGATAGATAAATAGATACAGCACCAGATAGATAAATAGATACAGCACCAGATAGATAAATAGATACAGCACCAGATAGATAAATAGATACAGCACCAGATAGATAAATAGATACAGCACCAGATAGATAAATAGATACAGCACCAGATAGATAAATAGATACAGCACCAGATAGATAAATAGATACAGCACCAGATAGATAAATAGATACAGCACCAGATAGATAAATAGATACAGCACCAGATAGATAAATAGATACAGCACCAGATAGATAAATAGATACAGCACCAGATAGATAAATAGATACAGCACCAGATAGATAAATAGATACAGCACCAGATAGATAAATAGATACAGCACCAGATAGATAAATAGATACAGCACCAGATAGATAAATAGATACAGCACCAGATAGATAAATAGATACAGCACCAGATAGATAAATAGATACAGCACCAGATAGATAAATAGATACAGCACCAGATAGATAAATAGATACAGCACCAGATAGATAAATAGATACAGCACCAGATAGATAAATAGATACAGCACCAGATAGATAAATAGATACAGCACCAGATAGATAAATAGATACAGCACCAGATAGATAAATAGATACAGCACCAGATAGATAAATAGATACAGCACCAGATAGATAAATAGATACAGCACCAGATAGATAAATAGATACAGCACCAGATAGATAAATAGATACAGCACCAGATAGATAAATAGATACAGCACCAGATAGATAAATAGATACAGCACCAGATAGATAAATAGATACAGCACCAGATAGATAAATAGATACAGCACCAGATAGATAAATAGATACAGCACCAGATAGATAAATAGATACAGCACCAGATAGATAAATAGATACAGCACCAGATAGATAAATAGATACAGCACCAGATAGATAAATAGATACAGCACCAGATAGATAAATAGATACAGCACCAGATAGATAAATAGATACAGCACCAGATAGATAAATAGATACAGCACCAGATAGATAAATAGATACAGCACCAGATAGATAAATAGATACAGCACCAGATAGATAAATAGATACAGCACCAGATAGATAAATAGATACAGCACCAGATAGATAAATAGATACAGCACCAGATAGATAAATAGATACAGCACCAGATAGATAAATAGATACAGCACCAGATAGATAAATAGATACAGCACCAGATAGATAAATAGATACAGCACCAGATAGATAAATAGATACAGCACCAGATAGATAAATAGATACAGCACCAGATAGATAAATAGATACAGCACCAGATAGATAAATAGATACAGCACCAGATAGATAAATAGATACAGCACCAGATAGATAAATAGATACAGCACCAGATAGATAAATAGATACAGCACCAGATAGATAAATAGATACAGCACCAGATAGATAAATAGATACAGCACCAGATAGATAAATAGATACAGCACCAGATAGATAAATAGATACAGCACCAGATAGATAAATAGATACAGCACCAGATAGATAAATAGATACAGCACCAGATAGATAAATAGATACAGCACCAGATAGATAAATAGATACAGCACCAGATAGATAAATAGATACAGCACCAGATAGATAAATAGATACAGCACCAGATAGATAAATAGATACAGCACCAGATAGATAAATAGATACAGCACCAGATAGATAAATAGATACAGCACCAGATAGATAAATAGATACAGCACCAGATAGATAAATAGATACAGCACCAGATAGATAAATAGATACAGCACCAGATAGATAAATAGATACAGCACCAGATAGATAAATAGATACAGCACCAGATAGATAAATAGATACAGCACCAGATAGATAAATAGATACAGCACCAGATAGATAAATAGATACAGCACCAGATAGATAAATAGATACAGCACCAGATAGATAAATAGATACAGCACCAGATAGATAAATAGATACAGCACCAGATAGATAAATAGATACAGCACCAGATAGATAAATAGATACAGCACCAGATAGATAAATAGATACAGCACCAGATAGATAAATAGATACAGCACCAGATAGATAAATAGATACAGCACCAGATAGATAAATAGATACAGCACCAGATAGATAAATAGATACAGCACCAGATAGATAAATAGATACAGCACCAGATAGATAAATAGATACAGCACCAGATAGATAAATAGATACAGCACCAGATAGATAAATAGATACAGCACCAGATAGATAAATAGATACAGCACCAGATAGATAAATAGATACAGCACCAGATAGATAAATAGATACAGCACCAGATAGATAAATAGATACAGCACCAGATAGATAAATAGATACAGCACCAGATAGATAAATAGATACAGCACCAGATAGATAAATAGATACAGCACCAGATAGATAAATAGATACAGCACCAGATAGATAAATAGATACAGCACCAGATAGATAAATAGATACAGCACCAGATAGATAAATAGATACAGCACCAGATAGATAAATAGATACAGCACCAGATAGATAAATAGATACAGCACCAGATAGATAAATAGATACAGCACCAGATAGATAAATAGATACAGCACCAGATAGATAAATAGATACAGCACCAGATAGATAAATAGATACAGCACCAGATAGATAAATAGATACAGCACCAGATAGATAAATAGATACAGCACCAGATAGATAAATAGATACAGCACCAGATAGATAAATAGATACAGCACCAGATAGATAAATAGATACAGCACCAGATAGATAAATAGATACAGCACCAGATAGATAAATAGATACAGCACCAGATAGATAAATAGATACAGCACCAGATAGATAAATAGATACAGCACCAGATAGATAAATAGATACAGCACCAGATAGATAAATAGATACAGCACCAGATAGATAAATAGATACAGCACCAGATAGATAAATAGATACAGCACCAGATAGATAAATAGATACAGCACCAGATAGATAAATAGATACAGCACCAGATAGATAAATAGATACAGCACCAGATAGATAAATAGATACAGCACCAGATAGATAAATAGATACAGCACCAGATAGATAAATAGATACAGCACCAGATAGATAAATAGATACAGCACCAGATAGATAAATAGATACAGCACCAGATAGATAAATAGATACAGCACCAGATAGATAAATAGATACAGCACCAGATAGATAAATAGATACAGCACCAGATAGATAAATAGATACAGCACCAGATAGATAAATAGATACAGCACCAGATAGATAAATAGATACAGCACCAGATAGATAAATAGATACAGCACCAGATAGATAAATAGATACAGCACCAGATAGATAAATAGATACAGCACCAGATAGATAAATAGATACAGCACCAGATAGATAAATAGATACAGCACCAGATAGATAAATAGATACAGCACCAGATAGATAAATAGATACAGCACCAGATAGATAAATAGATACAGCACCAGATAGATAAATAGATACAGCACCAGATAGATAAATAGATACAGCACCAGATAGATAAATAGATACAGCACCAGATAGATAAATAGATACAGCACCAGATAGATAAATAGATACAGCACCAGATAGATAAATAGATACAGCACCAGATAGATAAATAGATACAGCACCAGATAGATAAATAGATACAGCACCAGATAGATAAATAGATACAGCACCAGATAGATAAATAGATACAGCACCAGATAGATAAATAGATACAGCACCAGATAGATAAATAGATACAGCACCAGATAGATAAATAGATACAGCACCAGATAGATAAATAGATACAGCACCAGATAGATAAATAGATACAGCACCAGATAGATAAATAGATACAGCACCAGATAGATAAATAGATACAGCACCAGATAGATAAATAGATACAGCACCAGATAGATAAATAGATACAGCACCAGATAGATAAATAGATACAGCACCAGATAGATAAATAGATACAGCACCAGATAGATAAATAGATACAGCACCAGATAGATAAATAGATACAGCACCAGATAGATAAATAGATACAGCACCAGATAGATAAATAGATACAGCACCAGATAGATAAATAGATACAGCACCAGATAGATAAATAGATACAGCACCAGATAGATAAATAGATACAGCACCAGATAGATAAATAGATACAGCACCAGATAGATAAATAGATACAGCACCAGATAGATAAATAGATACAGCACCAGATAGATAAATAGATACAGCACCAGATAGATAAATAGATACAGCACCAGATAGATAAATAGATACAGCACCAGATAGATAAATAGATACAGCACCAGATAGATAAATAGATACAGCACCAGATAGATAAATAGATACAGCACCAGATAGATAAATAGATACAGCACCAGATAGATAAATAGATACAGCACCAGATAGATAAATAGATACAGCACCAGATAGATAAATAGATACAGCACCAGATAGATAAATAGATACAGCACCAGATAGATAAATAGATACAGCACCAGATAGATAAATAGATACAGCACCAGATAGATAAATAGATACAGCACCAGATAGATAAATAGATACAGCACCAGATAGATAAATAGATACAGCACCAGATAGATAAATAGATACAGCACCAGATAGATAAATAGATACAGCACCAGATAGATAAATAGATACAGCACCAGATAGATAAATAGATACAGCACCAGATAGATAAATAGATACAGCACCAGATAGATAAATAGATACAGCACCAGATAGATAAATAGATACAGCACCAGATAGATAAATAGATACAGCACCAGATAGATAAATAGATACAGCACCAGATAGATAAATAGATACAGCACCAGATAGATAAATAGATACAGCACCAGATAGATAAATAGATACAGCACCAGATAGATAAATAGATACAGCACCAGATAGATAAATAGATACAGCACCAGATAGATAAATAGATACAGCACCAGATAGATAAATAGATACAGCACCAGATAGATAAATAGATACAGCACCAGATAGATAAATAGATACAGCACCAGATAGATAAATAGATACAGCACCAGATAGATAAATAGATACAGCACCAGATAGATAAATAGATACAGCACCAGATAGATAAATAGATACAGCACCAGATAGATAAATAGATACAGCACCAGATAGATAAATAGATACAGCACCAGATAGATAAATAGATACAGCACCAGATAGATAAATAGATACAGCACCAGATAGATAAATAGATACAGCACCAGATAGATAAATAGATACAGCACCAGATAGATAAATAGATACAGCACCAGATAGATAAATAGATACAGCACCAGATAGATAAATAGATACAGCACCAGATAGATAAATAGATACAGCACCAGATAGATAAATAGATACAGCACCAGATAGATAAATAGATACAGCACCAGATAGATAAATAGATACAGCACCAGATAGATAAATAGATACAGCACCAGATAGATAAATAGATACAGCACCAGATAGATAAATAGATACAGCACCAGATAGATAAATAGATACAGCACCAGATAGATAAATAGATACAGCACCAGATAGATAAATAGATACAGCACCAGATAGATAAATAGATACAGCACCAGATAGATAAATAGATACAGCACCAGATAGATAAATAGATACAGCACCAGATAGATAAATAGATACAGCACCAGATAGATAAATAGATACAGCACCAGATAGATAAATAGATACAGCACCAGATAGATAAATAGATACAGCACCAGATAGATAAATAGATACAGCACCAGATAGATAAATAGATACAGCACCAGATAGATAAATAGATACAGCACCAGATAGATAAATAGATACAGCACCAGATAGATAAATAGATACAGCACCAGATAGATAAATAGATACAGCACCAGATAGATAAATAGATACAGCACCAGATAGATAAATAGATACAGCACCAGATAGATAAATAGATACAGCACCAGATAGATAAATAGATACAGCACCAGATAGATAAATAGATACAGCACCAGATAGATAAATAGATACAGCACCAGATAGATAAATAGATACAGCACCAGATAGATAAATAGATACAGCACCAGATAGATAAATAGATACAGCACCAGATAGATAAATAGATACAGCACCAGATAGATAAATAGATACAGCACCAGATAGATAAATAGATACAGCACCAGATAGATAAATAGATACAGCACCAGATAGATAAATAGATACAGCACCAGATAGATAAATAGATACAGCACCAGATAGATAAATAGATACAGCACCAGATAGATAAATAGATACAGCACCAGATAGATAAATAGATACAGCACCAGATAGATAAATAGATACAGCACCAGATAGATAAATAGATACAGCACCAGATAGATAAATAGATACAGCACCAGATAGATAAATAGATACAGCACCAGATAGATAAATAGATACAGCACCAGATAGATAAATAGATACAGCACCAGATAGATAAATAGATACAGCACCAGATAGATAAATAGATACAGCACCAGATAGATAAATAGATACAGCACCAGATAGATAAATAGATACAGCACCAGATAGATAAATAGATACAGCACCAGATAGATAAATAGATACAGCACCAGATAGATAAATAGATACAGCACCAGATAGATAAATAGATACAGCACCAGATAGATAAATAGATACAGCACCAGATAGATAAATAGATACAGCACCAGATAGATAAATAGATACAGCACCAGATAGATAAATAGATACAGCACCAGATAGATAAATAGATACAGCACCAGATAGATAAATAGATACAGCACCAGATAGATAAATAGATACAGCACCAGATAGATAAATAGATACAGCACCAGATAGATAAATAGATACAGCACCAGATAGATAAATAGATACAGCACCAGATAGATAAATAGATACAGCACCAGATAGATAAATAGATACAGCACCAGATAGATAAATAGATACAGCACCAGATAGATAAATAGATACAGCACCAGATAGATAAATAGATACAGCACCAGATAGATAAATAGATACAGCACCAGATAGATAAATAGATACAGCACCAGATAGATAAATAGATACAGCACCAGATAGATAAATAGATACAGCACCAGATAGATAAATAGATACAGCACCAGATAGATAAATAGATACAGCACCAGATAGATAAATAGATACAGCACCAGATAGATAAATAGATACAGCACCAGATAGATAAATAGATACAGCACCAGATAGATAAATAGATACAGCACCAGATAGATAAATAGATACAGCACCAGATAGATAAATAGATACAGCACCAGATAGATAAATAGATACAGCACCAGATAGATAAATAGATACAGCACCAGATAGATAAATAGATACAGCACCAGATAGATAAATAGATACAGCACCAGATAGATAAATAGATACAGCACCAGATAGATAAATAGATACAGCACCAGATAGATAAATAGATACAGCACCAGATAGATAAATAGATACAGCACCAGATAGATAAATAGATACAGCACCAGATAGATAAATAGATACAGCACCAGATAGATAAATAGATACAGCACCAGATAGATAAATAGATACAGCACCAGATAGATAAATAGATACAGCACCAGATAGATAAATAGATACAGCACCAGATAGATAAATAGATACAGCACCAGATAGATAAATAGATACAGCACCAGATAGATAAATAGATACAGCACCAGATAGATAAATAGATACAGCACCAGATAGATAAATAGATACAGCACCAGATAGATAAATAGATACAGCACCAGATAGATAAATAGATACAGCACCAGATAGATAAATAGATACAGCACCAGATAGATAAATAGATACAGCACCAGATAGATAAATAGATACAGCACCAGATAGATAAATAGATACAGCACCAGATAGATAAATAGATACAGCACCAGATAGATAAATAGATACAGCACCAGATAGATAAATAGATACAGCACCAGATAGATAAATAGATACAGCACCAGATAGATAAATAGATACAGCACCAGATAGATAAATAGATACAGCACCAGATAGATAAATAGATACAGCACCAGATAGATAAATAGATACAGCACCAGATAGATAAATAGATACAGCACCAGATAGATAAATAGATACAGCACCAGATAGATAAATAGATACAGCACCAGATAGATAAATAGATACAGCACCAGATAGATAAATAGATACAGCACCAGATAGATAAATAGATACAGCACCAGATAGATAAATAGATACAGCACCAGATAGATAAATAGATACAGCACCAGATAGATAAATAGATACAGCACCAGATAGATAAATAGATACAGCACCAGATAGATAAATAGATACAGCACCAGATAGATAAATAGATACAGCACCAGATAGATAAATAGATACAGCACCAGATAGATAAATAGATACAGCACCAGATAGATAAATAGATACAGCACCAGATAGATAAATAGATACAGCACCAGATAGATAAATAGATACAGCACCAGATAGATAAATAGATACAGCACCAGATAGATAAATAGATACAGCACCAGATAGATAAATAGATACAGCACCAGATAGATAAATAGATACAGCACCAGATAGATAAATAGATACAGCACCAGATAGATAAATAGATACAGCACCAGATAGATAAATAGATACAGCACCAGATAGATAAATAGATACAGCACCAGATAGATAAATAGATACAGCACCAGATAGATAAATAGATACAGCACCAGATAGATAAATAGATACAGCACCAGATAGATAAATAGATACAGCACCAGATAGATAAATAGATACAGCACCAGATAGATAAATAGATACAGCACCAGATAGATAAATAGATACAGCACCAGATAGATAAATAGATACAGCACCAGATAGATAAATAGATACAGCACCAGATAGATAAATAGATACAGCACCAGATAGATAAATAGATACAGCACCAGATAGATAAATAGATACAGCACCAGATAGATAAATAGATACAGCACCAGATAGATAAATAGATACAGCACCAGATAGATAAATAGATACAGCACCAGATAGATAAATAGATACAGCACCAGATAGATAAATAGATACAGCACCAGATAGATAAATAGATACAGCACCAGATAGATAAATAGATACAGCACCAGATAGATAAATAGATACAGCACCAGATAGATAAATAGATACAGCACCAGATAGATAAATAGATACAGCACCAGATAGATAAATAGATACAGCACCAGATAGATAAATAGATACAGCACCAGATAGATAAATAGATACAGCACCAGATAGATAAATAGATACAGCACCAGATAGATAAATAGATACAGCACCAGATAGATAAATAGATACAGCACCAGATAGATAAATAGATACAGCACCAGATAGATAAATAGATACAGCACCAGATAGATAAATAGATACAGCACCAGATAGATAAATAGATACAGCACCAGATAGATAAATAGATACAGCACCAGATAGATAAATAGATACAGCACCAGATAGATAAATAGATACAGCACCAGATAGATAAATAGATACAGCACCAGATAGATAAATAGATACAGCACCAGATAGATAAATAGATACAGCACCAGATAGATAAATAGATACAGCACCAGATAGATAAATAGATACAGCACCAGATAGATAAATAGATACAGCACCAGATAGATAAATAGATACAGCACCAGATAGATAAATAGATACAGCACCAGATAGATAAATAGATACAGCACCAGATAGATAAATAGATACAGCACCAGATAGATAAATAGATACAGCACCAGATAGATAAATAGATACAGCACCAGATAGATAAATAGATACAGCACCAGATAGATAAATAGATACAGCACCAGATAGATAAATAGATACAGCACCAGATAGATAAATAGATACAGCACCAGATAGATAAATAGATACAGCACCAGATAGATAAATAGATACAGCACCAGATAGATAAATAGATACAGCACCAGATAGATAAATAGATACAGCACCAGATAGATAAATAGATACAGCACCAGATAGATAAATAGATACAGCACCAGATAGATAAATAGATACAGCACCAGATAGATAAATAGATACAGCACCAGATAGATAAATAGATACAGCACCAGATAGATAAATAGATACAGCACCAGATAGATAAATAGATACAGCACCAGATAGATAAATAGATACAGCACCAGATAGATAAATAGATACAGCACCAGATAGATAAATAGATACAGCACCAGATAGATAAATAGATACAGCACCAGATAGATAAATAGATACAGCACCAGATAGATAAATAGATACAGCACCAGATAGATAAATAGATACAGCACCAGATAGATAAATAGATACAGCACCAGATAGATAAATAGATACAGCACCAGATAGATAAATAGATACAGCACCAGATAGATAAATAGATACAGCACCAGATAGATAAATAGATACAGCACCAGATAGATAAATAGATACAGCACCAGATAGATAAATAGATACAGCACCAGATAGATAAATAGATACAGCACCAGATAGATAAATAGATACAGCACCAGATAGATAAATAGATACAGCACCAGATAGATAAATAGATACAGCACCAGATAGATAAATAGATACAGCACCAGATAGATAAATAGATACAGCACCAGATAGATAAATAGATACAGCACCAGATAGATAAATAGATACAGCACCAGATAGATAAATAGATACAGCACCAGATAGATAAATAGATACAGCACCAGATAGATAAATAGATACAGCACCAGATAGATAAATAGATACAGCACCAGATAGATAAATAGATACAGCACCAGATAGATAAATAGATACAGCACCAGATAGATAAATAGATACAGCACCAGATAGATAAATAGATACAGCACCAGATAGATAAATAGATACAGCACCAGATAGATAAATAGATACAGCACCAGATAGATAAATAGATACAGCACCAGATAGATAAATAGATACAGCACCAGATAGATAAATAGATACAGCACCAGATAGATAAATAGATACAGCACCAGATAGATAAATAGATACAGCACCAGATAGATAAATAGATACAGCACCAGATAGATAAATAGATACAGCACCAGATAGATAAATAGATACAGCACCAGATAGATAAATAGATACAGCACCAGATAGATAAATAGATACAGCACCAGATAGATAAATAGATACAGCACCAGATAGATAAATAGATACAGCACCAGATAGATAAATAGATACAGCACCAGATAGATAAATAGATACAGCACCAGATAGATAAATAGATACAGCACCAGATAGATAAATAGATACAGCACCAGATAGATAAATAGATACAGCACCAGATAGATAAATAGATACAGCACCAGATAGATAAATAGATACAGCACCAGATAGATAAATAGATACAGCACCAGATAGATAAATAGATACAGCACCAGATAGATAAATAGATACAGCACCAGATAGATAAATAGATACAGCACCAGATAGATAAATAGATACAGCACCAGATAGATAAATAGATACAGCACCAGATAGATAAATAGATACAGCACCAGATAGATAAATAGATACAGCACCAGATAGATAAATAGATACAGCACCAGATAGATAAATAGATACAGCACCAGATAGATAAATAGATACAGCACCAGATAGATAAATAGATACAGCACCAGATAGATAAATAGATACAGCACCAGATAGATAAATAGATACAGCACCAGATAGATAAATAGATACAGCACCAGATAGATAAATAGATACAGCACCAGATAGATAAATAGATACAGCACCAGATAGATAAATAGATACAGCACCA
Organism: Squalus acanthias; assembly: GCA_030390025.1. Classification (NCBI taxonomy): domain Eukaryota; kingdom Metazoa; phylum Chordata; class Chondrichthyes; order Squaliformes; family Squalidae; genus Squalus; species Squalus acanthias. The sequence continues at coordinate 93,028,554 of CM059438.1, forward strand.
GATAGATAAATAGATACAGCACCAGATAGATAAATAGATACAGCACCAGATAGATAAATAGATACAGCACCAGATAGATAAATAGATACAGCACCAGATAGATAAATAGATACAGCACCAGATAGATAAATAGATACAGCACCAGATAGATAAATAGATACAGCACCAGATAGATAAATAGATACAGCACCAGATAGATAAATAGATACAGCACCAGATAGATAAATAGATACAGCACCAGATAGATAAATAGATACAGCACCAGATAGATAAATAGATACAGCACCAGATAGATAAATAGATACAGCACCAGATAGATAAATAGATACAGCACCAGATAGATAAATAGATACAGCACCAGATAGATAAATAGATACAGCACCAGATAGATAAATAGATACAGCACCAGATAGATAAATAGATACAGCACCAGATAGATAAATAGATACAGCACCAGATAGATAAATAGATACAGCACCAGATAGATAAATAGATACAGCACCAGATAGATAAATAGATACAGCACCAGATAGATAAATAGATACAGCACCAGATAGATAAATAGATACAGCACCAGATAGATAAATAGATACAGCACCAGATAGATAAATAGATACAGCACCAGATAGATAAATAGATACAGCACCAGATAGATAAATAGATACAGCACCAGATAGATAAATAGATACAGCACCAGATAGATAAATAGATACAGCACCAGATAGATAAATAGATACAGCACCAGATAGATAAATAGATACAGCACCAGATAGATAAATAGATACAGCACCAGATAGATAAATAGATACAGCACCAGATAGATAAATAGATACAGCACCAGATAGATAAATAGATACAGCACCAGATAGATAAATAGATACAGCACCAGATAGATAAATAGATACAGCACCAGATAGATAAATAGATACAGCACCAGATAGATAAATAGATACAGCACCAGATAGATAAATAGATACAGCACCAGATAGATAAATAGATACAGCACCAGATAGATAAATAGATACAGCACCAGATAGATAAATAGATACAGCACCAGATAGATAAATAGATACAGCACCAGATAGATAAATAGATACAGCACCAGATAGATAAATAGATACAGCACCAGATAGATAAATAGATACAGCACCAGATAGATAAATAGATACAGCACCAGATAGATAAATAGATACAGCACCAGATAGATAAATAGATACAGCACCAGATAGATAAATAGATACAGCACCAGATAGATAAATAGATACAGCACCAGATAGATAAATAGATACAGCACCAGATAGATAAATAGATACAGCACCAGATAGATAAATAGATACAGCACCAGATAGATAAATAGATACAGCACCAGATAGATAAATAGATACAGCACCAGATAGATAAATAGATACAGCACCAGATAGATAAATAGATACAGCACCAGATAGATAAATAGATACAGCACCAGATAGATAAATAGATACAGCACCAGATAGATAAATAGATACAGCACCAGATAGATAAATAGATACAGCACCAGATAGATAAATAGATACAGCACCAGATAGATAAATAGATACAGCACCAGATAGATAAATAGATACAGCACCAGATAGATAAATAGATACAGCACCAGATAGATAAATAGATACAGCACCAGATAGATAAATAGATACAGCACCAGATAGATAAATAGATACAGCACCAGATAGATAAATAGATACAGCACCAGATAGATAAATAGATACAGCACCAGATAGATAAATAGATACAGCACCAGATAGATAAATAGATACAGCACCAGATAGATAAATAGATACAGCACCAGATAGATAAATAGATACAGCACCAGATAGATAAATAGATACAGCACCAGATAGATAAATAGATACAGCACCAGATAGATAAATAGATACAGCACCAGATAGATAAATAGATACAGCACCAGATAGATAAATAGATACAGCACCAGATAGATAGATACAGCACCAGATAGATAAATAGATACAGCACCAGATAGATAAATAGATACAGCACCAGATAGATAAATAGATACAGCACCAGATAGATAAATAGATACAGCACCAGATAGATAAATAGATACAGCACCAGATAGATAAATAGATACAGCACCAGATAGATAAATAGATACAGCACCAGATAGATAAATAGATACAGCACCAGATAGATAAATAGATACAGCACCAGATAGATAAATAGATACAGCACCAGATAGATAAATAGATACAGCACCAGATAGATAAATAGATACAGCACCAGATAGATAAATAGATACAGCACCAGATAGATAAATAGATACAGCACCAGATAGATAAATAGATACAGCACCAGATAGATAAATAGATACAGCACCAGATAGATAAATAGATACAGCACCAGATAGATAAATAGATACAGCACCAGATAGATAAATAGATACAGCACCAGATAGATAAATAGATACAGCACCAGATAGATAAATAGATACAGCACCAGATAGATAAATAGATACAGCACCAGATAGATAAATAGATACAGCACCAGATAGATAAATAGATACAGCACCAGATAGATAAATAGATACAGCACCAGATAGATAAATAGATACAGCACCAGATAGATAAATAGATACAGCACCAGATAGATAAATAGATACAGCACCAGATAGATAAATAGATACAGCACCAGATAGATAAATAGATACAGCACCAGATAGATAAATAGATACAGCACCAGATAGATAAATAGATACAGCACCAGATAGATAAATAGATACAGCACCAGATAGATAAATAGATACAGCACCAGATAGATAAATAGATACAGCACCAGATAGATAAATAGATACAGCACCAGATAGATAAATAGATACAGCACCAGATAGATAAATAGATACAGCACCAGATAGATAAATAGATACAGCACCAGATAGATAAATAGATACAGCACCAGATAGATAAATAGATACAGCACCAGATAGATAAATAGATACAGCACCAGATAGATAAATAGATACAGCACCAGATAGATAAATAGATACAGCACCAGATAGATAAATAGATACAGCACCAGATAGATAAATAGATACAGCACCAGATAGATAAATAGATACAGCACCAGATAGATAAATAGATACAGCACCAGATAGATAAATAGATACAGCACCAGATAGATAAATAGATACAGCACCAGATAGATAAATAGATACAGCACCAGATAGATAAATAGATACAGCACCAGATAGATAAATAGATACAGCACCAGATAGATAAATAGATACAGCACCAGATAGATAAATAGATACAGCACCAGATAGATAAATAGATACAGCACCAGATAGATAAATAGATACAGCACCAGATAGATAAATAGATACAGCACCAGATAGATAAATAGATACAGCACCAGATAGATAAATAGATACAGCACCAGATAGATAAATAGATACAGCACCAGATAGATAAATAGATACAGCACCAGATAGATAAATAGATACAGCACCAGATAGATAAATAGATACAGCACCAGATAGATAAATAGATACAGCACCAGATAGATAAATAGATACAGCACCAGATAGATAAATAGATACAGCACCAGATAGATAAATAGATACAGCACCAGATAGATAAATAGATACAGCACCAGATAGATAAATAGATACAGCACCAGATAGATAAATAGATACAGCACCAGATAGATAAATAGATACAGCACCAGATAGATAAATAGATACAGCACCAGATAGATAAATAGATACAGCACCAGATAGATAAATAGATACAGCACCAGATAGATAAATAGATACAGCACCAGATAGATAAATAGATACAGCACCAGATAGATAAATAGATACAGCACCAGATAGATAAATAGATACAGCACCAGATAGATAAATAGATACAGCACCAGATAGATAAATAGATACAGCACCAGATAGATAAATAGATACAGCACCAGATAGATAAATAGATACAGCACCAGATAGATAAATAGATACAGCACCAGATAGATAAATAGATACAGCACCAGATAGATAAATAGATACAGCACCAGATAGATAAATAGATACAGCACCAGATAGATAAATAGATACAGCACCAGATAGATAAATAGATACAGCACCAGATAGATAAATAGATACAGCACCAGATAGATAAATAGATACAGCACCAGATAGATAAATAGATACAGCACCAGATAGATAAATAGATACAGCACCAGATAGATAAATAGATACAGCACCAGATAGATAAATAGATACAGCACCAGATAGATAAATAGATACAGCACCAGATAGATAAATAGATACAGCACCAGATAGATAAATAGATACAGCACCAGATAGATAAATAGATACAGCACCAGATAGATAAATAGATACAACACCAGATAGATAAATAGATACAGCACCAGATAGATAAATAGATACAGCACCAGATAGATAAATAGATACAGCACCAGATAGATAAATAGATACAGCACCAGATAGATAAATAGATACAGCACCAGATAGATAAATAGATACAGCACCAGATAGATAAATAGATACAGCACCAGATAGATAAATAGATACAGCACCAGATAGATAAATAGATACAGCACCAGATAGATAAATAGATACAGCACCAGATAGATAAATAGATACAGCACCAGATAGATAAATAGATACAGCACCAGATAGATAAATAGATACAGCACCAGATAGATAAATAGATACAGCACCAGATAGATAAATAGATACAGCACCAGATAGATAAATAGATACAGCACCAGATAGATAAATAGATACAGCACCAGATAGATAAATAGATACAGCACCAGATAGATAAATAGATACAGCCAGATAGATAAATAGATACAGCACCAGATAGATAAATAGATACAGCACCAGATAGATAAATAGATACAGCACCAGATAGATAAATAGATACAGCACCAGATAGATAAATAGATACAGCACCAGATAGATAAATAGATACAGCACCAGATAGATAAATAGATACAGCACCAGATAGATAAATAGATACAGCACCAGATAGATAAATAGATACAGCACCAGATAGATAAATAGATACAGCACCAGATAGATAAATAGATACAGCACCAGATAGATAAATAGATACAGCACCAGATAGATAAATAGATACAGCACCAGATAGATAAATAGATACAGCACCAGATAGATAAATAGATACAGCACCAGATAGATAAATAGATACAGCACCAGATAGATAAATAGATACAGTACCAGATAGATAAATAGATACAGCACCAGATAGATAAATAGATACAGCACCAGATAGATAAATAGATACAGCACCAGATAGATAAATAGATACAGCACCAGATAGATAAATAGATACAGCACCAGATAGATAAATAGATACAGTACCAGATAAATAAATAGATACAGCACCAGATAGATAAATAGATACAGTACCAGATAGATAAATAGATACAGCACCAGATAGATAAATAGATACAATACCAGATAGATAAATAGATACAGCACCGATAGATAAATAGATACAGTACCAGATAGATAAATAGATACAGCACCAGATAGATAAATAGATACAGCACCAGATAGATAAATAGATACAGCACCAGATAGATAAATAGATACAGCACCAGATAGATAAATAGATACAGTACCAGATAGATAAATAGATACAGCACCAGATAGATAAATAGATACAGCACCAGATAGATAAATAGATACAGCACCAGATAGATAAATAGATACAGCACCAGATAGATAAATAGATACAGCACCAGATAGATAAATAGATACAGCACCAGATAGATAAATAGATACAGCACCAGATAGATAAATAGATACAGCATGAGATAGATAAATAGATAAATAGATACAGCACCAGATAGATAAATAGATACAGCACCAGATAGATAAATAGATACAGCACCAGATAGATAAATAGATACAGCACCAGATAGATAAATAGATACAGCACCAGATAGATAAATAGATACAGCACCAGATAGATAAATAGATACAGCACCAGATAGATAAATAGATACAGCACCAGATAGATAAATAGATACAGCACCAGATAGATAAATAGATACAGCACCAGATAGATAAATAGATACAGCACCAGATAGATAAATAGATACAGCACCAGATAGATAAATAGATACAGCACCAGATAGATAAATAGATACAGCACCAGATAGATAAATAGATACAGCACCAGATAGATAAATAGATACAGTACCAGATAGATAAATAGATACAGCACCAGATAGATAAATAGATACAGCACCAGATAGATAAATAGATACAGCACCAGATAGATAAATAGATACAGCACCAGATAGATAAATAGATACAGCACCAGATAGATAAATAGATACAGCACCAGATAGATAAATAGATACAGCACCAGATAGATAAATAGATACAGCACCAGATAGATAAATAGATACAGCACCAGATAGATAAATAGATACAGCACCAGATAGATAAATAGATACAGCACCAGATAGATAAATAGATACAGCACCAGATAGATAAATAGATACAGCACCAGATAGATAAATAGATACAGCACCAGATAGATAAATAGATACAGCACCAGATAGATAAATAGATACAGCACCAGATAGATAAATAGATACAGCACCAGATAGATAAATAGATACAATACCAGATAGATAAATAGATACAGCACCAGATAGATAAATAGATACAGCACCAGATAGATAAATAGATACAGCACCAGATAGATAAATAGATACAGCACCAGATAGATAAATAGATACAGCACCAGATAGATAAATAGATACAGCACCAGATAGATAAATAGATACAGCACCAGATAGATAAATAGATACAGCACCAGATAGATAAATAGATACAGCACCAGATAGATAAATAGATACAGCACCAGATAGATAAATAGATACAGCACCAGATAGATAAATAGATACAGCACCAGATAGATAAATAGATACAGCACCAGATAGATAAATAGATACAGCACCAGATAGATAAATAGATACAGCACCAGATAGATAAATAGATACAGCACCAGATAGATAAATAGATACAGCACCAGATAGATAAATAGATACAGCACCAGATAGATAAATAGATACAGCACCAGATAGATAAATAGATACAGCACCAGATAGATAAATAGATACAGCACCAGATAGATAAATAGATACAGCACCAGATAGATAAATAGATACAGCACCAGATAGATAAATAGATACAGCACCAGATAGATAAATAGATACAGCACCAGATAGATAAATAGATACAGCACCAGATAGATAAATAGATACAGCACCAGATAGATAAATAGATACAGCACCAGATAGATAAATAGATACAGCCCAGATAGATAAATAGATACAGCACCAGATAGATAAATAGATACAGCACCAGATAGATAAATAGATACAGCACCAGATAGATAAATAGATACAGCACCAGATAGATAAATAGATACAGCACCAGATAGATAAATAGATACAGCACCAGATAGATAAATAGATACAGCACCAGATAGATAAATAGATACAGCACCAGATAGATAAATAGATACAGCACCAGATAGATAAATAGATACAGCACCAGATAGATAAATAGATACAGCACCAGATAGATAAATAGATACAGCACCAGATAGATAAATAGATACAGCACCAGATAGATAAATAGATACAGCACCAGATAGATAAATAGATACAGCACCAGATAGATAAATAGATACAGCACCAGATAGATAAATAGATACAGCACCAGATAGATAAATAGATACAGCACCAGATAGATAAATAGATACAGCACCAGATAGATAAATAGATACAGCACCAGATAGATAAATAGATACAGCACCAGATAGATAAATAGATACAGCACCAGATAGATAAATAGATACAGCACCAGATAGATAAATAGATACAGCACCAGATAGATAAATAGATACAGCACCAGATAGATAAATAGATACAGCACCAGATAGATAAATAGATACAGCACCAGATAGATAAATAGATACAGCACCAGATAGATAAATAGATACAGCACCAGATAGATAAATAGATACAGCACCAGATAGATAAATAGATACAGCACCAGATAGATAAATAGATACAGCACCAGATAGATAAATAGATACAGCACCAGATAGATAAATAGATACAGCACCAGATAGATAAATAGATACAGCACCAGATAGATAAATAGATACAGCACCAGATAGATAAATAGATACAGCACCAGATAGATAAATAGATACAGCACCAGATAGATAAATAGATACAGCACCAGATAGATAAATAGATACAGCACCAGATAGATAAATAGATACAGCACCAGATAGATAAATAGATACAGCACCAGATAGATAAATAGATACAGCACCAGATAGATAAATAGATACAGCACCAGATAGATAAATAGATACAGCACCAGATAGATAAATAGATACAGCACCAGATAGATAAATAGATACAGCACCAGATAGATAAATAGATACAGCACCAGATAGATAAATAGATACAGCACCAGATAGATAAATAGATACAGCACCAGATAGATAAATAGATACAGCACCAGATAGATAAATAGATACAGCACCAGATAGATAAATAGATACAGCACCAGATAGATAAATAGATACAGCACCAGATAGATAAATAGATACAGCACCAGATAGATAAATAGATACAGCACCAGATAGATAAATAGATACAGCACCAGATAGATAAATAGATACAGCACCAGATAGATAAATAGATACAGCACCAGATAGATAAATAGATACAGCACCAGATAGATAAATAGATACAGCACCAGATAGATAAATAGATACAGTACCAGATAGATAAATAGATACAGCACCAGATAGATAAATAGATACAGCACCAGATAGATAAATAGATACAGCACCAGATAGATAAATAGATACAGTACCAGATAGATAAATAGATACAGCACCAGATAGATAAATAGATACAGCACCAGATAGATAAATAGATACAGCACCAGATAGATAAATAGATACAGCACCAGATAGATAAATAGATACAGTACCAGATAGATAAATAGATACAGCACCAGATAGATAAATAGATACATTACCAGATAGATAAATAGATACAGCACCAGATAGATAAATAGATACATACCAGATAGATAAATAGATACAGCACCAGATAGATAAATAGATACAATACCAGATAGATAAATAGATACAGCACCAGATAGATAAATAGATATAGATACAGCACCAGATAGATAAATAGATACAGCACCAGATAGATAAATAGATACAGCACCCAGATAGATAAATAGATACAGCACCAGATAGATAAATAGATACAATACCCAGATAGATAAATAGATACAGCACCAGATAGATAAATAGATACAGCACCAGATAGATAAATAGATACAGCACCAGATAGATAAATAGATACAGCACCAGATAGATAAATAGATACAGCACCAGATAGATAAATAGATACAGCACCAGATAGATAAATAGATACAGCACAAGATAGATAAATAGATACAATACCCAGATAGATAAATAGATACAGCACCAGATAGATAAATAGATACAGTACCAGATAGATAATAGATACAGCACCAGATAGATAAATAGATACAGACCAGATAGATAAATAGATACAGTACCAGATAGATAAATAGATACAGCACCAGATAGATAAATAGATACAGCACCAGATAGATAAATAGATACAGCCCAGATAGATAAATAGATACAACACCAGATAGATAAATAGATACAGCACCAGATAGATAAATAGATACAGCACCAGATAGATAAATAGATACAGCACCAGATAGATAAATAGATACAACACCAGATAGATAAATAGATACAGCACCAGATAGATAAATAGATACAGCACCAGATAGATAAATAGATACAGCACCAGATAGATAAATAGATACAGCACCAGATAGATAAATAGATACAGCACCAGATAGATAAATAGATACAGCACCAGATAGATAAATAGATACAGCACCAGATAGATAAATAGATACAGCACCAGATAGATAAATAGATACAGCACCAGATAGATAAATAGATACAGCACCAGATAGATAAATAGATACAAACCAGATAGATAAATAGATACAGCACCAGATAGATAAATAGATACAGCACCAGATAGATAAATAGATACAGTACCAGATAGATAAATAGATACAGCACCAGATAGATAAATAGATACAGCACCAGATAGATAAATAGATACAGCAACAGATAGATAAATAGATACAGCACCAGATAGATAAATAGATACAGCACAGATAGATAAATAGATACAGCACCAGATAGATAAATAGATACAGCACCAGATAGATAAATAGATACAGCATCAGATAGATAAATAGATACAGCACCAGATAGATAAATAGATACAGCACCAGATAGATAAATAGATACAGCACCAGATAGATAAATAGATACAGCACCAGATAGATAAATAGATACAGCACCAGATAGATAAATAGATACAGCACCAGATAGATAAATAGATACAGCACAGATAGATAAATAGATACAGCACCAGATAGATAAATAGATACAGCACCAGATAGATAAATAGATACAGCACCAGATAGATAAATAGATACAGCACCAGATAGATAAATAGATACAGCACCAGATAGATAAATAGATACAGCACCAGATAGATAAATAGATACAGCCCCAGATAGATAAATAGATACAGCACCAGATAGATAAATAGATACAGCACCAGATAGATAAATAGATACAGTACCAGATAGATAAATAGATACAGCACCAGATAGATAAATAGATACAGTACCAGATAGATAAATAGATACAGCAGCAGATAGATAAATAGATACAGTACCAGATAGATAAATAGATACAGCACCAGATAGATAAATAGATACAGTACCAGATAGATAAATAGAAAAGCACCAGATAGATAAATAGATACAGCACCAGATAGATAAATAGATACAGCACCAGATAGATAAATAGATACAGCACCAGATAGATAAATAGATACAGTACCAGATAGATAAATAGATACAGCACCAGATAGATAAATAGATACAATACCAGATAGATAAATAGATACAGCACCAGATAGATAAATAGATACAGTACCAGATAGATAAATAGATACAGCACCAGATAGATAAATAGATACAATACCAGATAGATAAATAGACACAGATGAGATCGATATAAATAGATAAATAGATACAGCACCAGATAGATAAATAGATACAGCACCAGATAGATAAATAGATACAGCACCAGATAGATAAATAGATACAGCACAAGATAGATAAATAGATACAATACCAGATAGATAAATAGATACAGCACAAGATAGATAAATAGATACAGCACCAGATAGATAAATAGATACAGCACCAGATAGATAAATAGATACAGCAAATGATAGATAAACCGATACAGCACCAGATAGATAAATAGATACAGCACCAGATAGATAAATAGATACAGCACCAGATAGATAAATAGATACAATACCAGATAGATAAATAGATACAGCACCAGATAGATAAATAGATACAGTACCAGATAGATAAATAGATACAGCACCAGATAGATAAATAGATACAGCACCAGATAGATAAATAGATACAGTACCAGATAGATAAATAGATACAGCACAGATAGATAAATAGATACAGCACCAGATAGATAAATAGAAACACACAGATAGATAAATAGATACAGCGCCAGATAGATAAATAGATACAGCACCAGATAGATAAATAGATACAGCACCAGATAGATAAATAGATACAGCACCAGATAGATAAATAGATACAGCACCAGATAGATAAATAGATACAGCACCAGATAGATAAATAGATACAGCACCAGATAGATAAATAGATACAGCACCAGATAGATAAATAGATACAGCACCAGATAGATAAATAGATACAGCACCAGATAGATAAATAGATACAACACCAGATAGATAAATAGATACAGCACCAGATAGATAAATAGATACAGCACCAGATAGATAAATAGATACAGCACCAGATAGATAAATAGATACAGCACCAGATAGATAAATAGATACAGCACCAGATAGATAAATAGATACAGCACCAGATAGATAAATAGATACAGCACCAGATAGATAAATAGATACAGCACCAGATAGATAAATAGATACAGCACCAGATAGATAAATAGATACAGCACCAGATAGATAAAAAGATACAGTACCAGATAGATAAATAGATACAGCACCAGATAGATAAATAGATACAACACCAGATAGATAAATAGATACAGCACCAGATAGATAAATAGATACAGCACCAGATAGATAAATAGATACAGCACCAGATAGATAAATAGATACAGCACCAGATAGATAAATAGATACAGTACCAGATAGATAAATAGATACAGCACCAGATAGATAAATAGATACAACCCAGATAGATAAATAGATACAGCACCAGATAGATAAATAGATACAGCACCAGATAGATAAATAGATACAGCACCAGATAGATAAATAGATACAGCACCAGATAGATAAATAGATACAGCACCAGATAGATAAATAGATACAGCACCAGATAGATAAATAGATACAGCACCAGATAGATAAATAGATACAGCCAGATAGATAAATAGATACAGCACCAGATAGATAAATAGATACAGCACCAGATAGATAAATAGATACAGCACCAGATAGATAAATAGATACAGCACCAGATAGATAAATAGATACAGCACCAGATAGATAAATAGATACAGCACCAGATAGATAAATAGATACAGCACCAGATAGATAAATAGATACAGCACCAGATAGATAAATAGATACAGCACCAGATAGATAAATAGATACAGCACCAGATAGATAAATAGATACAGCACCAGATAGATAAATAGATACAGTACCAGATAGATAAATAGATACAGCACCAGATAGATAAATAGATACAGCCCAGATAGATAAATAGATACAGCACCAGATAGATAAATAGATACAACACCATTAGATAAATAGATACAGTACCAGATAGATAAATAGATACAGCACCAGATAGATAAATAGATACAGTACCAGATAGATAAATAGATACAGCACCAGATAGATAAATAGATACAATACCAGATAGATAAATAGATACAGCACCAGATAGATAAATAGATACAGTACCAGATAGATAAATAGATACAGCACCAGATAGATAAATAGATACAGTACCAGATAGATAAATAGATACAGCACCAGATAGATAAATAGATACAGCACCAGATAGATAAATAGATACAGTACCAGATAGATAAATAGATACAGCACCAGATAGATAAATAGATACAGCACCAGATAGATAAATAGATACAGCACCAGATAGATAAATAGATACAATACCAGATAGATAAATAGATACAGCACCAGATAGATAAATAGATACAATACCAGATAGATAAATAGACACAGCATGAGATCGATAAATAGATAATAGATACAGCATGAGATAGATAAATAGATACAGCACCAGATAGATAAATAGATACAGCACCAGATAGATAAATAGATACAGCACCAGATAGATAAATAGATACAATACCAGATAGATAAATAGATACAGCACCAGATAGATAAATAGATACAGCACCAGATAGATAAATAGATACAGCACCAGATAGATAAATAGATACAGCAAAGATAGATAAATAGATACAATACCAGATAGATAAATAGATACAGCACCAGATAGATAAATAGATACAGCACAAGATAGATAAATAGATACAATACCAGATAGATAAATAGATACAGCACAAGATAGATAAATAGATACAGTACCAGATAGATAAATAGATACAGCACCAGATAGATAAATAGATACAGTACCAATAGATAAATAGATACAGTACCAGATAGATAAATAGATACAGCACCAGATAGATAAATAGATACAGCACCAGATAGATAAATAGATACAGCCCCAGATAGATAAATAATACAACACCAGATAGATAAATAGATACAGCACCAGATAGATAAATAGATACAGCCCCAGATAGATAAATAGATACAGCACCAGATAGATAAATAGATACAACACAGATAGATAAATAGATACAGCACCAGATAGATAAATAGATACAGCACAGATAGATAAATAGATACAACACCAGATAGATAAATAGATACAGCACCAGATAGATAAATAGATACAGCACCAGATAGATAATTAGATACAGCACCAGATAGATAAATAGATACAGCACCAGATAGATAAATAGATACAGCACCAGATAGATAAATAGATACAGCAACAGATAGATAAATAGATACAGCAACAGATAGATAAATAGATACAGCACCAGATAGATAAATAGATACAGCACCAGATAGATAAATAGATAACAGCACCAGATAGATAAATAGATACAGTACCAGATAGATAAATAGATACAGTACCAGATAGATAAATAGATACAGCACAGATAGATAAATAGATACAGCAACAGATAGATAAAATAGATACAGCACCAGATAGATAAATAGATACAGCACCAGATAGATAAATAGATACAGCATGAGATAGATAAATAGATACAGCACCAGATAGATAAATAGATACAGCATCAGATAGATAAATAGATACAGCACCAGATAGATAAATAGATACAGCACAAGATAGATAAATAGATACAGCACCAGATAGATAAATAGATACAACACCAGATAGATAAATAGATACAGCACCAGATAGATAAATAGATACAGCACCAGATAGATAAATAGATACAGCACCAGGTAGATAAATAGATACAGCACCAGATAGATAAATAGATACAGCACCAGATAGATAAATAGATACAGCACCAGATAGATAAATAGATACAGCACCAGATAGATAATTAGATTACAGTACCAGATAGATAAATAGATACAGCACCAGATAGATAAATAGATACAGCACCAGATAGATAAATAGATACAGCACCAGATAGATAAATAGATACACACCAGATAGATAAATAGATACAGTACCAGATAATAAAAAGATACAGCACCAGATAGATAAATAGATACAGTACCAGATAGATAAATAGATACAGCACCAGATAGATAAATAGATACAATACCAGATAGATAAATAGATACAGCACCAGATAGATAAATAGATACAGTACACAATAGATAAATAGAACATAGCACAAGATAGATAAATAGATACAGTACCAGATAGATAAATAGATACAGCACCAGATAGATAAATAGATACAGCACCAGATATAGATAAATAAATACAGTACCTAGATAGATAATTAGACAGCACCAGATAGATAAATAGATACAATACCAGATAGATAAATAGATACAGCACCAGATAGATAAATAGATACATACCAGATAGATAAATAGATACAGCACCAGATAGATAAATAGATACAATACCAGATGGATAAATAGACACAGCATGAGATCGCATAAATAGATAAATAGATACAGCACCAGATAGATAAATAGATACAGCACCAGATAGATAAATAGATACAGCACCAGATAGATAAATAGATACAGCACCAGATAGATAAATAGATACAGTACCAGATAGATAAATAGATACAGCACCAGATAGATAAATAGATACAGCACCAGATAGATAAATAGATACAGCACCAGATAGATAAATAGATACAGCAAAGATAGATAATAGATACAAGCACCAGATAGATAAATAGATACAGCACCAGATAGATAAATAGATACAGCACAAGATAGATAAATAGATACAGCACCAGATAGATAAATAGATACAGCACCAGATAGATAAATAGATACAGTACCAGATAGATAAATAGATACAGTACCAGATAGATAAATAGATACAGCAGCAGATAGATAAATAGATACAGCAACAGATAGATAAATAGATACAGTATCAGTTGATAAATAGATACAGCACCAGATAGATAAATAGATACAGTACCAGATAGATAAAAGATACAGCACCAGATAGATAAATAGATACAGCACCAGATAGATAAATAGATACAGCACCAGATAGATAAATAGATACAGCACCAGATAGATAAATAGATACAGCACCAGATAGATAAATAGATACAGTTCCAGATAGATAAATAGATACAGCACCAGATAGATAAATAGATACAGCACCAGATAGATAAATAGATACACACCAGAGATAGATAAATAGATACAGCACCAGATAGATAAATAGATACAGCACCAGATAGATAAATAGATACAGCACCAGATAGATAAATAGATACAGCACCAGATAGATAAATAGATACAGCACCAGATAGATAAATAGATACAGCACCAGATAGATAAATAGATACAGCACCAGATAGATAAATAGATACAGCACCAGATAGATAAATAGATACATTACCTGATAGATAAATAGATACAGCCAGATAGATAAATAGATACAGCACCAGATAGATAAATAGATACAGCACCAGATAGATAAATAGATACAGCACCAGATAGATAAATAGATACAGCACCAGATAGATAAATAGATACAGCACCAGATAGATAAATAGATACAGCACCAGATAGATAAATAGATACAACACCAGATAGATAAATTATATAGCACCAGATAGATAAATAGATACAGCACCAGATAGATAAATAGATACAGCACCAGATAGATAAATAGATACAGCACCAGATAGATAAATAGATACAGTACCAGATAGATAAATAGATACAGCACCAGATGGATAAATAGATACAACCCCAGATAGATAAATAGATACAGCACCAGATAGATAATTAGATACAGCACCAGATAGATAAATAGATACAGCACCAGATAGATAAATAGATACAGCACCAGATAGATAAATAGATACAGCAGCAGATAGATAAATAGATACAGCACCAGATAGATAAATAGATACAGCACCAGATAGATAAATAGATACAGCACCAGATAGATAAATAGATACAGCACCAGATAGATAAATAGATACAGACCCAGATAGATAAATAGATACAGCACCAGATAGATAAATAGATACAGCCCCAGATAGATAAATAGATACAACACCAGATAGATAAATAGATACAACACCAGATAGATAAATAGATACAGCACCAGATAGATAAATAGATACAGCACCAGATAGATAAATAGATACAGCACCAGATAGATAAATAGATACAGCACTAGTAGATATAAATAGATACAGCACCAGATAGATAAATAGATACAGCACCAGATAGATAAATAGATACAACACCAGATAGATAAATAGATACAGCACCAGATAGATAAATAGATACAGCACCAGATAGATAAATAGATACAGCACCAGATAGATAAATAGATACAGCACTAGATAGATAAATAGATACAGCACCAGATAGATAAATAGATACAGCACCAGATAGATAAATAGATACAGCACCAGATAGATAAATAGATACAGTACCAGATAGATAAATAGATACAGTACCAGATAGATAAATAGATACAGCACCAGATAGATAAATAGATACAGCACCAGATAGATAAATAGATACAGCCCCAGATAGATAAATAGATACAGTACCAGATAGATAAATAGATACAACACCAGATAGATAAATAGATACAGCACCAGATAGATAAATAGATACAGCACCAGATAGATAAATAGATACAGGACCAGATAGATAAATAGATACAGCACCAGATAGATAAATAGATACAGCACCAGATAGATAAATAGATACAACACAGATAGATAAATAGATACAGCACAGATAGATAAATAGATACAGCCCCAGATAGATAAATAGATACAGCACCAGATAGATAAATAGATACAACACCAGATAGATAAATAGATACAGTACCAGATAGATAAATAGATACAGCACCAGATAGATAAATAGATACAGCACCAGATAGATAAATAGATACAGCACCAGATAGATAAATAGATACAGCACCAGATAGATAAATAGATACAGCACCAGATAGATAATTAGATACAGCACCAGATAGATAAATAGATACAGCACCAGATAGATAAATAGATACAGTACCAAGAGATAAATAGATACAGCACCAGATAGATAAATAGATACAGCAACAGATAGATAAATAGATACAGTACCAGATAGATAAATAGATACAGCAACAGATAGATAAATAGATACAGCACCAGATAGATAAATAGATACAGCACCAGATAGATAAATAGATACAGCACCAGATAGATAAATAGATACAGCACCAGATAGATAAATAGATACAGCACCAGATAGATAAATAGATACAGCACCAGATAGATAAATAGATACAGCAACAGATAGATAAATAGATACAGTACCAGATAGATAAATAGATACAGCACCAGATAGATAAATAGATACAACACCAGATAGATAAATAGATACAGCACCAGATAGATAAATAGATACAGCAACAGATAGATAAATAGATACAACACAGATAGATAAATAGATACAGCACCTGATAGATAAATAGATACAGCCCAGATAGATAAATAGATAAAGCACCAGATAGATAAATAGATACAGCACGAGATAGATAAATAGATACAGCAACAGATAGATAAATAGATACAGCACCAGATAGATAATAGATACAGCACCAGATAGATAATAGATACAGCAACAGATAGATAAATAGATACAGCACCAGATAGATAATTAGATACAGCACCAGATAGATAAAATGATACAGCACCAGATAGATAAATAGATACAGTACCAGATAGATAAATAGATACAGCACCAGATAGATAAATAGATACAGCACCAGATAGATAAATAGATACAGCAACAGATAGATAAATAGATACAGTATCAGATAGATAAATAGATACAGCACCAGATAGATAAATAGATACAGCAACAGATAGATAAATAGATACAGCACCAGATAGATAAATAGATACAGCACCAGATAGATAAATAGATACAGCACCAGATAGATAAATAGATACAGCACCAGATAGATAAATAGATACAGCACCAGATAGATAAATAGATACAGCACCAGATAGATAAATAGATACAGCACCAGGTAGATAAATAGATACAGCACCAGATAGATAAATAGATACAGCACCAGATAGATAAATAGATACAGCACCAGATAGATAAATAGATACAGACCAGATAGATAAATAGATACAGCACCAGATAGATAAATAGATACAGCACCAGTTAGATAAATAGATACAGCACCAGATAGATAAATAGATACATGTACCAGTTTGAACATTAGATTCAGTACCAGATAGATAAATAGATACAGCACCAGATAGATAAATAGATACAGCACCAGATAGATAAATAGATACAGCACCAGTTAGATAAATAGATCAGTACCAGATAGATAAATAGATACAGCCCCAGATAGATAAATAGATACACCAGATAGATAAATAGATACAGCACCAGATAGATAAATAGATACAGCCAGATAGATAAATAGATACAGCACCAGATAGATAAATAGATACAGCACCAGATAGATAAATAGATACAGCACCAGATAGATAATTAGATACAGCAACAGATAGATAAATAGATACAGCACCAGATAGATAATTAGATACAGCACCAGATAGATAAATAGATACAGCACCAGATAGATAAATAGATACAGTACCAGATAGATAAATAGATACAGCACCAGATAGATAAAATGATACAGCACCAGATAGATAAATAGATACAGTACCAGATAGATAAATAGATACAGCAACAGATAGATAAATAGATACACACCAGATAGATAATTAGATACTGCACCAGATAGATAAATAGATACAGCACCAGATAGATAAATAGATACAGTACCAGATAGATAAATAGATACAGCACCAGATAGATAAATAGATACAGCACCAGATAGATAAATAGATACAGCACCAGATAGATAAATAGATACAGCACCAGATAGATAAATAGATACTGCACCAGATAGATAAATAGATACAGCACCAGATAGATAAATAGATACAGTACCAGATAGATAAATAGATACAGCACCAGATAGATAAATAGATACAGCACCAGATAGATAAATAGATACAGCACCAGATAGATAAATAGATACAGCACCAGATAGATAAATAGATACAGCACCAGATAGATAAATAGATACAGCAACAGATAGATAAATAGATACAGCACCAGATAGATAAATAGATACAGCACCAGATAGATAAATAGATACAGTACCAGATAGATAAATAGATACAGCACCAGATAGATAAATAGATACAGCACCAGATAGATAAATAGATACAGCACAGATAGATAAATAGATACAGCACCAGATAGATAAATAGATACAGCACCAGATAGATAAATAGATACAGCACCAGATAGATAAATAGATACAGCACCAGATATATAATAGATACTGCACCAGATAGATAAATAGATACTGCACCAGATAGATAAATAGATACAGCACCAGATAGATAAATAGATACAGCACCAGATAGATAAATAGATACAGCCCCAGATAGATAAATAGATACAGCATGAGATAGATAAATAGATACAGTACCAGTTTGAATAAATAGATTCAGTACCAGATAGATAAATAGATACAGCACAGATAGATAAATAGATACAGCACCAGATAGATAAATAGATACAGCACCAGATAGATAAATAGATACAGCACAGTAGATAATTAGATTCAGTACCAGATAGATAAATAGATACAGCACCAGATAGATAAATAGATACAGCCCCAGATAGATAAATAGATACAGCACCCAGATAGATAAATAGATACAGCACCAGATAGATAATAGATACAGCCCAGATAGATAATTAGATACAGCACCAGATAGATAAATAGATACAACACCAGTTAGATATATAGATACAGTATTGATAATAAAAGATACAGTACCAGATAGATAAATAGATACAGCACCAGATAGATAAATAGAAACAATACCAGATAGATAAATAGATACAGCACCGATAGATAAATAGATACAGTACCAATAGATAATAGAATACAGCACTAGATAGATAAATAGATACAGTACCTAGATAGATAAATAGATACAGCACCAGATAGATAAATAGATACAGCACCAGATAGATAAATAATACAATAAACCCAGATAGATAAATAGATAGAGCACCAGATAAATAGATACAATATCAGATAGATAAATAGATACAGCACCAGATAGATAAATAGATACATACCAGATGGATATATACACAGCATGAGATCGATAAATAGATAAATAGATACAGCATGAGATCGATAAATAGATACAGCACCAGATAGATAAATAGATACAGCACCAGATAGATAAATAGATAGACACCAGATAGATAAATAGATACAGCCCAGATAGATAAATAGATACAGCACCAGATAAATAAATAGATACATCACCAGATAGATAAATAGAACAGCAACAGATAGATAAATAGATACAGCACCAGATAGATAAATAGATACAGCACCAGATAGATAAATAGATACAGCACCAGATAAATAAATAGATACAGCACCAGATAGATAAATAGATACAGTACCAGGTAGATAAATAGATGCAGCACCAGATAGATAAATAGATACATCACCAGAGATATAAATAATACAGACACCAGTTCAATAAATAGATACATCACCAGATAGATAAATAGATACATCACCAGATAGATAAATAGATACAGCACCAGATAGATAAATAGATACATCACAGATAGATAAATAGATACAGAACCAGTAGATAAATAGATACAGCACCAGATAGATAAATAGACACAGCAGGAGATAGATAAATAGATACAGCAGGGATAGATAAATAGATACAGCAAAGATAGATTAATAGATACAGCAAAAGATAGATAAATTGATACAGCACCAGATAGATAAATAGATACAGTCCAGATAGATAAATAGATACAGTACCAGACAGAGAAAAATAGACACAGTATTAGATACATAAATAGATACAGTTCCAGATAGTTAAATAGATACAGCACCAGATAGATATATAGATACAGCAAAACATAGATAAATAGATAGAGCACCAGATAGATAAATAGATACATACCAGATAGATAAATAGATACAGCGCCAGATAGATAGATAAATAGATACAGCACCAGATAGATAAATAGATAAAGGCCAGATAGATAAATTAATACAGCACCAGATAGATAAATAGATACAGCGCCAGATAGATAAATAGATACAGCACCAGATAGATAAATAGATACAGCACCAGATAGATAAATAGATACAGCACCAGATAGATAAATAGATACAGCACCAGATAGATAAATAGATACAGCACCAGATAGATAAATAGATACAGTCCCAGATATATAAATAGATACAGCACCAGATAGATAAATAGATACAGCACCAGTTAGATAAATCGATACAATATTAGATACATAAATAGATTCTTTTCCAGATAGATAAATAGATACAGCACCAGATAGATATATAGATACAGCCCAGATAGATAAATAGATACAGCACCAGATAGATAAATAGATACAGTACCAGATAGATAAATAGATACAGTACAAAATAG